>JASKUP010000014.1:12400000-13000000 GCA_030448955.1 Trichopoda pennipes | reverse complement strand
GCCATTAGCTTAGCATTAGCAATAATTTTGTTGTGGTTATAGAATCAATGATTTATGAATCTCAATTTTTTTTTTAATTTTTCTTTATATTGTTCGGCAGATAACTTTATAAAGACATATACAATTTTGTTTACCCTCCTATAATCGTAACTTATTACAAACTTTGTTTTGTATTTTATTTTCGAAAACAATAATAGAATCTAAAAATTAAACCATGATAAACTAAACTTCACTGTCAATAATTGTCCTCAAAAATATTAAAACAAAAACTAACAACATTTATAAATTATTATGGAAATTCTAACTTAATGAAATAAAAATCCAAAAGATAAAGTTAAGAAATAAAAGTTATTAAATATTGTTTTTATTCCAGTTGCTATTTTGTTTGCTTTTATATAAATAATAATTATGACAATTGATTTTATACAAAAAGTTTTTGTTTTTCTCACAAAATTTGTTATTATAATCATGACCGCACTTCATTGTGTTTTTATTGTCCTTTTACTTTGTTGAAAGTCCAAATCGTTCTAACCACTAATGGTTATTACACACTGAGTGTATAAAAACAAAAAGTGTTATTTATTAAAAATACACAAGTTTGTATGAAAATTCTCTTTGGGAATTTCAATACACTTTTAGTTTAATTGAATTTATAATGAGATGTAATTAAAAATAATATTTTATGATAATCAAATGTGGTGATGTAGTGTTCAAAGCTAGATTATCGTTTCTTCGAAAATTAAAAATTAAAATTTTAATTTAAAGTTCACTTTGAAATTTGTTTAAAGCGGTTAATAAAAATAAAATATTTCTTGTGAAATTTTTTAATGATAACATAGTAAATTAAAGGAAAACTTATTTATATTCTTATGAAGATGCTTCTTTTTAGGTTTTAATAATAAATAAATAAAAAAATAAACGAAATTACCTATTGTGTCTTTTTTTACAAATTACATAGTTTCTAAGAAACCTTATGCATATAATAAAATAACAACATGCTTATTAAAAATTACAGGAAATAAGATAGACAACAGAAAATAACAGCAAATAAGACAGAGCAAAATTACCCTTGAAATTTAAACTCTTCGCTCTGCTATATTGCTCTCTTCTATTCTCTCTCTCTTTCTCTCGTAATTTACACTTGCAGAAAAAAAACTTACAAAAACTGTCCAAATTTCGTTTAACAAACTTAATACTGGTTTATAATGAGATCTCTTTGTTTTTTCGTACTTTGTTTACTTAAACGAGTTGTTTCTTCAGATCAGTTCTCAGGGGATAACCCCCATTCGTGCAAGGCATTAAACCCGAACTAGGAAATAAGTCACTTTTAATAGATGTAAAGGTGAGTGTTGAATAATTTGAGAGTCTTCCATTCCCCAGAACCGACTATGTATTCTGTTTATTCAAATATCCATTGAAATGAAAATGTGCCTCGTCACTCATTATGATTTTTTCATGTAAATCGAGGTTGTCATTGGCGAGCTATAACACCCTATTGGGGTATATACGGCGGCGTAAAATGCTCTTGTGTCAACTGGAACTTATATGGAAACAAATACAAGTCCTTGGCAAAATTGTGGCCAAAGTTGTTCTTTGAAGGTCAAACTCCTGAGTACGACGTCGAACTGAGGTTGATGGATTGTTTTCAACAATTTCTTGAACAGCAGCAAGGTTAAGAGACGTGCAATGATTTCAATGCAATTTAAAATTGAGAACTGCTTCTAGACTTCCTTTTTAGCCATGTGAGATATTTCCATCCTCTTTAATTTTAGCTCACATGATAAGCGTTGTAATATGGTTTAAAATATGCTATTATTCCTTGACCTAAATCTTTTATAGTTTTTTAGAATAATATTTTAAAAATAATTCTTGAAACAGACGTTATAGGAGTACCGCATTATGGAAAATTTTCCGCAATTTATGAACTGCATTATAGCGAAACCGCGTTATAGTAGGGTTACTTGTACAAACGTTAAAGATTGTAACTGTAAAACAGTAAATCATGAATCACAGAGTAAATTGAGATATTGACATATTCATATATCTCAATATTTATGTTGACGAGAAAAAACAAGAAGAGAATTCTTTTATTTCAAAACGCTCTCCTTCCACAGCTGTAAGGCATAAACATTTATAATAAAAGCACCCTGAATATTCGAAAAATTTATTTCACGTTTTGAATTCGCCTGAAGCCATTAGCTTAGCATTAGCAATAATTTTGTTGTGGTTATAGAATCAATGATTTATGAATCTCATTTTTTTTTTAATTTTTCTTTATTCTCAGTTTATTTAAACAAAATTGATTTATTTTAATATGCGTCCATTCATCATCCAGCACTTAATTACTTGCGTTAGCACAAAAGGAAAATATCTCAAAGCTATTTAGCAAACACATAAAAAAATGCCATTAAAATAGAAATAGAAATTTTGTTAAAAAGTATTTGTGTTATTGTTGGTAGTTGATTTTAATATTATTATTCATGGTTTTTATTATTGTTATACGTTTGCTTGTTTGCAGACCTTGTGACCGTAATTTGCGAGATGTGGAATTGATATCCTGTCGTCTACGGCGCGTGGAGCCGCTGTGTCGCCTTCCTGGCTCCGCATTGCAGCAATTGGCCATGTGCGGTTTTTATGAAGATCTTGAAAAAGGCGTTACACGTAAGTGCTTTGGAACATTAAATCCAAAAGAAGGAATAATAAAAAACAAAAAATAAATAAAATAAATAACCAAACAACTTATCACCCCCATAGTCACTCACTCTCTTAATGCAACAGCAATAACAACTAGAGTGGGGAATAAGTGATTGTTAGTGGTGGATTAAAAAAGATAAAAAATAACAGCAATAATAACAACAATTTGTTATTCTGCTCTAACAGTTTCTTAAACTTTTTCTCCTTCTTTCATTTGTTTTGTTTCTTTGGCTTAATGCCTAAATGTATGCTAACAAAAGGTTGTTTCTTTTTAGTTTTTCGTGCCGGTGAACAAGGTCGTTTTTGGTATGCTGTTTTAGGTGGCTCCTTGGAAGTTCGCTATCATGCCACTGACACTGATGGAAAGGTTAGTAATAAAAGTATTTAAATCGTTATTACAAAACAAGCTTCCGTTTAAAAGATTTCAGCTGTGAGTGGCTGCTGTTCTACTACGAGCAGATAGAAATCTTATAAAAATCTTAAATATTTAATAAGTTTTTCTTTACACTCAGCCACCCACCACTTTTATAACAGAGTGTTTTTTAAGAAACTTTGTTATTGTAAAAAATATGTATTACGATTATGCCAAAAAGACAGCAAACTTATCTTGGATTTCATGTCTTAAAATCTTTTAAAAAAAAACTTTTTTGTCTTTATTTTGAAAAGTGTAAGTTTTATTTTCATGAATTTCTTAAAGCTATTGTACAAAACTTTTTTAATAAATAAAGCGATTCAATAATAATTCGATTACTGCCAAATACTTTTGAATGACTAATTTTTTTTTAAAGAGACAGAGCAAAGAAGTTATCAGTAGCTTTAATATAAAACCAAAGACATATTCAAAAGTTTGTGGGGCTATAAAACATAGCGATAAAGTTTTAATAAGTACAAAATTTTATTCTTTTATTTTCAAGTTATCGATAAGTTTACCAAAAAGAGTTGCTGATAAGTTTGACTGTGACAAAGATGGTAATAAACTTTTTAATAAAACACTATCTATACGTTTTCGATGGGACAAAAATATTATTAAGAACTAAAAAGCTAGAGGCATTTCGATTAATTTTTTACGGATGGATGTTCGATTAATTCTTTACAAAATAGAAAATATAAAAAATCTGTGCATATCATTTATTCACAAGTCATCGGTAGTTGGTTTAGTTTACATTCAGAGGGTATAAAATATAGCGATAAAGTTTAAATAATTTTAAAATTTTATTTGTAAATTTTCAAGTTATCGATAAGTTTACCTAAAAGAGATGTTGATAAGTTTTTCTAAAACAAAAGATTTGGATAAACTTTTTAGTAAAACATATTTATAGGTTCTCAATGGCATAGAAATATTATCGATAACTTAAAAGCTAGAAGTATTTCGATTAATTTTTTAAGGCTAAATTTTCGACAAATTCTTTTCGATAAATTCTTTAGATAAAAAAACAGCGCACATAACTTGTTCAAAAATTATCGGTAGAGTTTCTACGGAATGAGTATTAATTAAAGCTAAAAGCTTATCAATAAATTTTCTTGAAAATATAAAGTACAACGTCAAATTTTGTCGAGAATTAACAATAGTGATATATGTATTTCGCATTCAAAAAACTGTTTTCATCTTAGTAAAAGAAAGTTATCGATAACTGTACTTTAGAACATAAATGATAACGTAAAATTCTTTCGGAAATAAGCGATAGGGATAAAATATATCTTAAGCCAAATATTTAGCGGTATATTTTGAATTAAAAAATTTATCGATAACTTTACTTTAAAATATATACTAATATATACCTTGTCGAAAGCAAGCGATAAGGATTAAGTTAAGGATTAAATCTTAAAATTTTTTTTTTACTAAAAATATAAACAATAGCAAAAAATTGAGTCGAAAATAGGCGATAGGGATAAATTATATCTCTAGCAAAATGTTTATCAGTATTTTTTTTAAAGTGACCGATAATTTTAATTTAAGATATCAACAGTAGCGACAAATTTTAGCGCAATAGACGATAGAGATAACTTATATTTTCCAAAAATACATCAAGTTAAAAAAGTTATCGATAACTTTACTTAAAAATTTAAACGCTAAGGACAAATTTTCTCACAAATAAGCGATAGGGTTGAATTATATCTTCAGAAAAATATTTATTGCTTTTTTTAAGTAAAAAAATTATCGATAACTTTAATTATTTAGTTATCGATAACTTTAATTTAAAATATTTTGGATGAAATAAATACTAGAGATACATTATGTCTTCAAAAAATAGTAAATGTCGGTTTTTGTTTAAGAAGATAAGTTATCGATAACGTTTTTCAAATAAAAAGATTAGTGATATCTTTTCTAACATATTTAGTTTAAAAAATATATTCAATCATTTGTTTCATAATATTTGTATATAAAATTATAAGTGAAAAATGCAACAAACACAACACATTGGTTCTCACTGCTTGGCCAGAATGTGTATGTCCTATTTGAAGAATATCCTTTAAAAGTAGACAATCTAAAATTTAGCATATTTATTACCTTTAATATCTCGCAGCCATAAAAATTAATGTTAAATTGCGTTGAAACACAAATATAAATTTATTGGTTGCCTAAACTTACTAATGCCACTTGCCACAACTAAATGCATGAAACAATAATTTTAATAGCTATTTTTGGTGATAAAAACAAATAACATATATTATCAGTATTAACCACCTATTTTTTTAATGGTCTAAATGGATGGAAGGCTAAATTGTTTTCAATAACAATAAAAATTTATGCAGTGAATATGAGAAATAATAAAATTATGCTTTATTAATATGCCCTTGACTAAGAACTTCGACTATATGAAAAATATTTTATGTATGAAAACAATAAAAATTGTTTATCATATAGTAAATTGATCCAATGGGAAACCAAATTATATAGAGATGAAAACAATAGAGATGAAGTAATAAAAAAAGTAGTTTTGCAAAGTTATTAAGAACTAAAGCTATTAAATTCAATGTCAGACATTTGGATATAATGGCTTCAAAAATCATAGCAATACCCTCATTATGAAACATCTACTATTCCAGATATTTGAATTTTTGTGGGCAAATAAAAACAAGGGAAGAGTATTAGGAGTGAGTATTTTGATTTCCAACTGGAAACTTTTAATCTAAACTTGTCTGCTTTGTATTAAATTATTAAAAAACTTTTTTCTGAGCTTAGCGTAGCTGGTTTTGTTGTTGTTGCTTTTATTGTTTAAAAAACAATTGACACAGAGACTGCGACAGCCTTGCTGGAATATATGGGTGTCAATTACAAATTCACAAACAATTTGAAATGCAACGAAAATAAATTTTATAAAAAATTTTACATGTCACTAAACATCAACTGAAATTATTAAATGTTTATGATTTGCATAAATGTACTGTTATATATGCATACATGCACACACACACACAGTATGCATTACAGACTTTATTGTTCTCTAATACGAATATACTTTTTTCATTTATGAGTCTTGAATACTAAAGAAAGTAAATCAAACAAGTTCAAATTAGAATTGAGCGCGTGACAAATTTTACGATCAGACAAATGCAGTCACGTAAAAAATACCGAATTATGATTTTTTTCCATCTTTCAAAATCAAAACGCACTACCTTTTTAATCCCACAATAAGTTCTCCTTACATGATTTTTTATCTTGTGTTTCTTACTTTTTGACTTTAGCTTGATTTGCACTCAAGATTTTAATTTACTAAAAATGTGCCTTAACAACTTGTGAGTCGAACTCGCTTTCTTGGCTTTATATACCAGCTCGTTTTAGTTTATTTTTTAACTCGAATTTCTTCTTATTTTAAAGTGCAAGCGCCATGAGCATCTGAGCTGCTGTTCTAAGGTGTATTAAGTACATAAGACTCTTTTGCTTGAAAAATGTTGATTGATTATAATGATTAAAATGAGTTGATACTGTCCATCATTAGCTATCACTTTTTCCCATCTTTCTGGTAGCATATGGATTCCACGCCAAAATTAATTACAGCGGTTTTGAGGTAAAGAATGAATCAACCCAATTTTGGATATTCGGCTCTAAAGTGAAGCTTATTCCAGTAAGGTCATTTTGTATCGATCGTAGCTATGCCTGGTCTATAAAGCGGGTGAGCTAAACGCTCCATCCACTGCTTTCTAGGTGCCCCCGTAGGCTAGTAGGTAGTGTACTAGCTTGTCACTATGGGGGTTGTGGGTTCAATTCCCAACGAAGACCTTGGTTTTTTCACTACAAAAATAAAAATTGATTGTCGGTGGGGCTGCTCAGCGATGAAGTCACTGGTCGCTGTGCTGTCTTATACGGCAGTTAATTTCTGACTATCCTTCTGCTTTTTCCCCCTGCTTCATCTCTTCTCTATCCCTTTCCCAAAGAATGTAGTACGGAATTTGACTAAATAGGCATTGTTGCCTGAAGTGCTACTTCTCTATAAAAAAAAATCCAATGTTTTCCAAACAGCTTTTGAATGGTCTTGTAAAATGTCGCCGAACCTTGTCATGATAGAAGATTAAAGCCTCCTGTCTTGACGAATAATATGGTCGTATTTCATTGATTGCTTTCTTCAAAAGATACAAGTGCTTTGGTACAGGCCCCCTGTGATCGTCTGATCCGATTTTAACAGCATTATAATCCCAATAAATACAGAGCATTACCTTGGGGTCATGGACATTTTTCAGCCACAAAATTCCACTTTATTATTCGAATACTGGATTATAATGACAAAATACCATATTTGTTATTATTGATACAAACACTATGTGATAGTTATGGCATATGTTGTTCAAATCGATATTATTAACTTGTATGCCCAATAAGATGGATGTGCTTTTACCTATTTATCAATTGTGGTTACCTAACTGTTGCTTTCATATTCATTTTCTTATTGAGACTCTGAGTGGCTTGACCTGCTGCTTTAAAGCAACTCATACAAAAAGGCTATTTAGCAACAATTGCTTTTCTGTACATTTGCAGTTAGTCGAACTTATGACCTTCTAAAACAAGCAGACACATCTGTACAATCGCAGCCAACGCGACTTCTTAATAGATGCTTTTCTCCTTTTTCTTTTGTTTGTACACACGTAATAACAATTTACTCAGCAGTGTTTATTACCAATACCACACTCACGTACAATGTAATATACCTAATGGACAACAACAATATTAAATTTTAGGTCTGTTACTACTGATTTGCAATAGATTGACTCACTCCTTAATCCAATTGATTTTTCTTTACAGAATTTTTAAGAAACTTCTAGGATATTGTAAATAACTTTTAATAATCAGCACAGATTCATGTTTATGCTTAAGCTTTGCACCAATCACGTGCGTTAAGTTCATCTCTATTTCAAATACTCATACATTTTAACAATAATTTGTACTCTGTTTAAGTTTTATGTGCTCTTCTTCCCTTTTTTTGCAAAATTAATATTCCGAATGGAATTTTATTAAATATGAAATAATCTTTTAACGGTCTTATTAAATAATTTAACGATTTTATTTTTTTCAATATTTCGCTTTCCTTTGGAAAGCTTCTTCAGGAAAAAATTTTTTTATATTTTTGAAAACAAAACAAAATTTTGTTAAAAAAAGGTCGAATAAAAATAAAAGTAATTCCGAATGGAATTTTACAAACACGCGCTCACTAGACACACGCACTCTTTATGAAACATTAAACAAAAAACTACGATAAACAGAAGACAAGGAATTCGAACAAATTTAATTTAACAACATGACAACTGCAATGTCATAATATGAACAACAACACCAATAACACAAAAAAAAACTAAAAAAAAACAGAAACAATTGAAAACAATTTTGAGTAAATTAGATTACGGCAAAAACGTTATTCGGACTTATAATTTAAATAGAGATATTCACAAAATTAAGATTCAACTTCAACACATAAAATTAAAAAATGTATTTTATGACTTAAGCCTCGTTGCTCAAACAGGGCATGTGATATATTTATCTGTCTGATTATTCAGGTTGACCCCTTGGGGAATATCATGGTGGTTGTGGTTTCGCAGGCTCTCATGACATGATTAAGGAGTCAGGATCATCTCGCTTTTGACCAAGAACATAGAGTGAATGATCCGGATCCAGTGAGCAAGCTATGTGTTCTGGACCTAAAGTTGGGTAGTCTCCAACTCTTAAGCAAGGAGTGGGGGCACATCTCTGCTACCGTGCACTCGAAACTTGCAACTAAGGCATATATGCGTCGTAGGGCGTGTGTGGACGCTTTTTCTTACACCTTAACACTGACCATCATAGGATTATGGCCACAGGGCTCGGTACCTATGTAAAACTTGTCACATTCTGTTCTTAACTACACTGAGAAATTTCTTTACTTTGTTACTCTGTGATATTTTTATTTTAACAAATGTTTTATTAACTAAAATTTAATTTAGGTGCCCCTGTAGGCTAGTAGGTAGTGTACTAGCTTGTAAATATGGGAGTTGTGGGTTCGATTCCCAATAAAGACCTTGGTTTTTTTCACTACAAAAATAAAAATTGACTGTCGGTGGGGCTGCTCAGCGATGAAGGCATAGTCACTGGTCGCTGTGCTGTCTTATATACGGCAGTTAATTTCCGACTATCTTTCTACTTTCTCTATCCCTTTCGTAAAGAATGTAACACGGTACTTGACTAAATAGGCACCATTATCTGAAGTGCTACTTCTATAAAAAAAAAAAAACAAAAACAAAATATTAATTTATTTTACAGCCATTTCGAGTTTTGCTTTTTCAAGCTTTTTTGAATTCTTACAAATTCTCTATTAACATCATCATTATTTTGGTGAAACTAATATTATTAGCCGACTTTTACAATATCTCAATTTTTTAGACCTTCAGATGTTGTTAAGACTTAGACTAATTTTTGTCAGATATAGATTCTGTATCTTTTTTTGCCAGTTTCTTGTTTTTTGATAAAATAGAAACATGTTTTAAAGAGGGGCACTGTCTGGTTCTCTATATCGCATAAAATTTGTTGTTCTTTTAAAATAAAAGTATTTGTGCCACAGCAATTTCTCAGTTTTTTTATAATATTAATTATCTACACTATGGGTCACCCTTTGGTTTTAAATTTTATACTAATTGTTATATTAAGACACATTTTGCGGAAATCATATCTCTACTTAAGAATTTGATCAATAACATGAGATGACATCATCTATGGGGTCACCCTATAAATGCTAATGTTAAATATTTAGACTTGTTATTATAAAGGAAGAAGAAGTACCCATCTTCACCAATTTTTATTATTTTTACTACAATGATGCAACTCGAATTACATAGTCCTGGGGGACATCCTTTAAATGCTAATGTTAAATATTTAGACTTGTTATTATAAAGGAAGAAGAAGTACCCATCTTCACCAATTTTTATTATTTTTACTACAATGATGCAACTCGAATTACATAGTCCTGGGGGACATCCTTTAAATGCTAATGTTAAATATTTAGACTTGTTATTATAAGGGTAAAAGAAATACACGTTTTGACTAATTTTCAAGTTTCTTACGGCACAACGACCATATAACTCGAGTTTTAAGGGGTGAGGGGTCACCCTTCAATTCACTTTTAATTGAAATTCATGCAGATTAACTTTTTTTTTAACTGACTTCAATCTTTCGGCAAAATTTTTATTTTAAATCCAGGTTCTTGATTTTTATTAAATTTATATTTTTATTTATAACTTTGGTGCTACTATATTAAAAATTTGGAATTAAGACAAAATTTTTAGACATTTTTATTGAATTTTGTAAAATGTGATTTCTTTGTGATACATCGATATTTAAATTAGTTGTCTACTGCCAAGCTTTGACTCTGAAATATAATTAAAGCACGCACTAAGTAAATTTGTGAAATAGGGAAAAAATCGCTACATTGACCAGAAAGTATCTAAATTCTCACTAATTTTCAAAAAGAATTTGCGTTGTCAAAAGCGTATTTTAAAATTCCAAAACATTTGCAGAAGCTAAGAATTTTTGTTAGATAAAAAACGTTTGAGGCACTGATCAAGGTTAGGTGCCCCTAGTAGTAGGCTAGTAGGTACTGTACTAGTTTGTCAGTCCGGGGGTTGTGGGTTCAATTCCCAACAAAGACCTGGACTGTTTTTCTTAACAAAATAAAAATTGACTCTCGGTGGGGCTGCTCAGTGATGAAGGCATAGTCACTGGGGGCTGTGCTGGCGTATACGACAGTTAATTTCCGTAACTATCATTATACTTTCACCAACTGTCTCATCTCTTCGCTACACCTTTCCTAAAGAATGTAGCACGGCATTATTGCCTGAAGTGCTACTTCTCCTTAAAAAAAATCTATTAGTTACGATGAAATCCTTATTGAACTAAATTCTTTAAAAAAACTAAAAACCAGTTTGCAAAAAAGATCTGATTTTATTTTGAGATACCGAGACCATTTCCGCGTAAAGAAAAGAAAAACATGCATTTGCACTTAAAACGAATTATATCCAACATTAATCTAAAAATAAATATTTTTAAATTTCTTTCGTTTTAATAAAAATTATCAATTGCAAAAGACTTTGATGTGACAGTTTTAAATCATTACTTTTTTAAATCTGGTGATATAACTAAAATTTTGGCGATTGATATGCTCCAACTATTTGAAAAGTTTAGAATAGTTTATAAGAATGTAGCACATTTCAATAAAAAGTATAATTTGTTTTTCCCTTTTCAACATTTTGTTTTATTGTAAACATCACAACAATAGCGGAAGGTAGAATATCATTAACATGAAAATGCATGGAACAATTGAAAATAAAAAATATTTGTATGACTTTTATAATCGACAAGAGTTACGTGAGCGCATACTATTTTTTTTTTAGTGCACTTTGCGACTTGTGCAAACTTTTTTTTATACTTTGAACAAAAATTATGAAAGAAAAAAAAAATAAAAAAAATAAAAAACATAAATATGAATGAAGTGAATGAATTTGCAATTGTTGTTGATTACAGAAATGGAAACAAAACAAAGAGAAGTAAAGAAAAGAAAAGAAAAAAAAAAAGAATATAACATAAAAAATTTACAGAAGACTGAATTATAAAAATGGCAAAACGTCACCTACTTAAATATTAAAATAAAACTAAATAAAATGAATATAAAATTAGCAGCGTATAAAGTAATAATTCCAATTTCAGACTCGAAACCTAAAGAAATGACGCACGCGAGAGTTAAGAAAACAATTGCGAAAAATTTTAATGAATGAAACAGTATCAGTGCACTGAAAGAATTTTAAGTCTAAATTATATTAATTTCTAAGCTAAATTTTTATAAAATTTTTGTTATTTTTCTTTATCTTTTCTGTCTGTTCTTCGTTCGGTTTTTACGCCCAGAGCTTTCGATGTGACGGCATCATTTTCAAGCCATGGTCCATTTCATACTGGTGACTCAGTGTTCGCATTTAGGTAGGTCTGTTGTTAAACTCGTATCTACTCATCTGGGTGGACTGCCACTCACCTGGCACTTTATGTAAGGGTAATCTTTCTTTACCCCCGTCTGTTATTATTGTATAGGTACGTGCGTCTGTCTGAGGCTGTTTTTCGTTTGTTGGTGTGAAAACTGTGTCTGAGGTCGTGGTTACCTGTTCGTTTATAATGTCACTGTAAAAAGTTTTTGTTTTGTAGATTTACACATTTTCAAGAATGTCTAGTCTTCGTCCTTTTTTGCTAGGATGTAGTAATGTCATACATTCTTCTATTTCCCTTGGTTTGTGCAATGCAAAGCGTGATGAAATGTTCTCTTTTCCGTTCGTATGGTCGTATGTGTTCTGTAAATCTTTTAGTGTTCGTCCAGTTTGCTCTATATAAGTATGTTTGCAGGTACAAGTATGTCTGTATACTCCGCTGGAACTAAATTTTTCAATTGTTTCTGTCGTTGTCCTGAGATTATGTCTCAGAGCGTTGCCGGTTTTTGATGCTGTGAGTATTCCTTCTTTGTGAAAAAGGTTAGTTAGTCTGTATACTTTTGGTCCTGTATAAGTAAAAGTGTGCTGTCGTGTTGTTTCGGTTGTCTCTTTGTCTTCTTTATTCCTGTTTTTAGTGTTGTATTGTCTAAGAGGTTTGACGGTAGTAGTGGTCTTGTAGCCGTTATTTTTAGCTATGTTGTAAATTGTGTTGAGTTCTTTGTTGTACTTATCTGTCTGTGTCTAAATGCTGCTAGTTTATGTTGATTTCGGTGGTTTGAGGTGATGTGTATGGGAGTTTCCTTCAACGTAGATGGTTTCCTATAGATGTCAAATGTTAAACAGCCAGTTCCTCGTCTTATTTTGATGTCAAGATAACGCAAATTTCTGTCTTGTTCTTTTTCTATTGTGTACGTAATGTTATTACGGATTGTGTTTAGCTCTACTAGAATTTGTTCAGCGTTATCTAGTTCGAGGATGCATATGATGTCATCTACGTATCTATAGTAATGGCAGAATACAAATAAATGAGGTCGACAATATTCACCCCGTAGTGTAAGTTTTATTTGGTTATCGATCGATAGTTATTTGTAACTTAAATAAACGAAATCTTTCTTCTCATTTATGTTTTTGTTGTCGCTCGCCACCACCGATTAGTTGGTGGCTTTCATAGCAGCTAACGCTCAAGTGCAGAAATTAAAAATGAAATGAGTCAACAATGCTTTTTGTGCTTTAGAGATCCTTACAAAGATCATATGCGTAAGAAACATTAACTGTTTAATTTCAAACTGAAAGTCTGTGGGGATGATTGGGATGTGCGAAACATAGACTATCTTTTTCTTTATACTTTTCCTTTCATCATATCATTCCGTAGTCGAGATTTATTGATTTCACCTGCATTTTAAAAAACTAACGCTTCGACAATAATATGTTTATTTTCATTGTCGAAGTACTTTAGAGTTCTAAATTAAGTTAAACGATTTATTTATTTGCAACGAACACAAAATAAATACGAAGTCATACAGATATTATATTACCCCAGTTACGGGTAACTAAGTTCTGGTTCGATGCGATGAATAAGTAATTTTTATTATTGAAATTTTTTCTCATGAACAGCAAAATATTTTTTTTTTTCTCAATAAAAATTCCATTATTTGAAATTTTTTTCTTTCATAGTTTAGTAAAGTTTAAAAACTTCTATAAGGCACTGTACATAATATATTGTGGTATATTACGCTGTGGTAGTAAAAGAAAGGAATCTATAAATGCACTCGTGCATGATTTTAAATTTTTTATGACTTTTCTTATTATTGCAAATTTTTATTGGTTTTAAAATTTTATTATCAGTTTATGACTTTATTTTTCAGTTTTTGTTGATTACATTAAAATAAATATGTGGGTCATTCCATGCCAGATTAAAAATATATTTGAAATACACTATAATTTTTATGTTGAGCCGCAAACAAATTAAGGTGTGTCTACATAATGGACTTAAATTCTATTCAAAGTTTTAACAGAAAACCGAAAATTAAAAACTCCATATTTTGCCAAAATAAATATCTGAAATTTAAAATTAATAAAAAAATATTTTGGTTATACGAAAAATCTATACGAATTTAATTTAGAATTTTCGAAATTAAAAAAATGGAAAATTTAAAGAAAATTGAAAACTATATTAAAGTAAACAAACAATAAATTTCCTAAAAACTGAAATAATTTTTAATGTTTTTTGACTGTCAACCGCGAGATAATTTGCAGATGCGTTTCCTTTTAGGATGCCACAAACCAGTGCTCAGGGGATAACTCCTATTCATGCAATGCATTTTACCAAAACTAAGAAATTAGTTTATGGGGACGAGGAAATGTGAAGTAGTGTTGGTGGACATTCGATTTGAATTTTCCTACATTAAAAATGACAGGAAAAACCTCTGGAGGGAGTTCATTTCCCGCTCTGCTAAAAAAACGAATTTTCCCAGTAATGCGTAGTGCGATTCGCTTGCCATTTAACCACAAATAGATGCGCTCTCAACGAAAATTGAGTCAAACACAAACATGCACGAGTTTCGGGAACAAGTTCCCTAATTTCGTTAGGGCACTTACCATTGTAGTAACGATGAAACAGTGAAATACAACCTCATTTAGTCGATGCTTTAGGGAATCAATAGAGTTGGATACCCTACCGTCCCCAAAGAGCCATTTGGCCCTCCCTCGTGCGCGATCGAGCAACTCCAAAATAGATGGGGCACCGGCCAATACATGAGAATTGTATTCCATCTTTTAACGAATGTTGTTGGTATAAATAGTACTGGAGCTGGTTTCTCTTCAGAGGCTTATTCAATTAAACCTTATTTGATAAAGTTTTATTCGATTAAACCTTATTGGACTAAACCTTATTCGATTAAAACTTAGTTCTCGGCATTTTTTGCTTGGGTATGCACATGGCTTTGTTAGACGTTGTCCTTTTTCAGTTGGTGGAGAACGCTGTAAATAATGAAACAAATGAATAAAAACTGATTGAATGTCTACCCCAATCAAGGCGACGACGTACTCTTCTCTGAACTAGTATTATTTTCGATGAAAATACTTTTTGAAAAATTTTGTAAGCCTTTGGTATATTTCGATAGTAAGTACTCAAACATTTTTGGGCCATCTAAATGTCTTTCTTAGAGCAGCTTGTCCTCGTAATCAGTACGAAATGATTTGATCTGCCTTTCCATTATTCTAATCTAGAACTATATTTGGTTTCATTGAAAGTTTTACATTGGGATTGGGCATCCCTGCCATTTGAATAGGATGCATGTTGGAATTTGCATATAGTACCATTTTACTGCCAAAACGCTCCTCGTTTTGCTGTTTCCGATTTATCACATCTCAAGGGTTTTCTTTTCTTTTATTTCGCAGGATTCCACACAAATAAGTTTTTCATGGCCGGGATTAAAATAGAATTACTGCCAGACAAATTATTTCAAGAAATGGTGATGTTGATTGGCCTCCATTGTCGCTTGATATGACTGCTCCGGACTTCTTTTTGTCGCGATATTTGCAAAGCAAGGTTTATACAAACAATCCACCAACATACCGCGTGAAATGTGTAATAATGTAATGAAAAATGTGCCTAAAAGGGCTCGCATTTGTGAGACTAGCAGAGGCGGAGATTTATCTGATATTGTATGCCATTCTTTCATTTAAACAAACAAACAAACTATTATACCTTCCCGGCGAACACCCTGTACATATAAATTAATTGCTAAATCCTTTTATGTTTAAGGTTCGTTGAGCCTTGGATGCAAAGTCGCTGCAGCATAATTTAAGGATTCCTTTTTAATAAATTTCCGTTTATGCAATTTGATTGTAATAAAAATAAGCAAAAATATTAAATACGGTACAATTGTAAAATGGCTGTCACTTTGTTGTGTTTACACTTTTACGCCTATCGAATACTGAATTATAATGGGAGATGTTATTATTGACGCAAACAATGTTCAATAGTTATGCCACCATGTGTTCCAAATTATTATTATTAACTTGTATATCCATTATAATTATATTTAAAAAGAGTTTTTAATGAGTCACTAGCAACGACAACAATTTTTGCAAAAAATGTTTTGTTTTGTTGTATAAAATTATCGTATTTAAAGAAATTATCCTTAAGAATAATACAATAGAAAATATTTTTTAAATGCAAAGTTATCGCAAATAATTAATAACCCTGCTCGAAAGCTCATGTTCAAGAAGTGAAATACTATTAAGTTAAGTATTGGTGCCATTGTCAAAATAAGAAGAGATAATTTAAGGCGACGTATTTTAACCTTCTATTGTTAAAACAAAAGCTCTTGAATACAAAATTATATATTCATCTCCTTGATATATAAACTGCATTAGTTAAATAGAGTTTCAAGAGCAAATGCATACATCTTTTGTGAAGTAATTGTATTTTTGTCGATTCCTTTTCTGCACAATTTTTGTGAAACAAATTTGCTTGTATAAATTCAAAAGTATTTTAAAAAGTTCTTGAAAATGTATTTATTGACTAACTGATCAAATATTGTCTCTGCCAATGAAAATATGTAAATTTTTCAACAAAATTTTCTTTCAATTATTGACTACAAATTTTTGTTTTTTACTTATTCACCTACGACTGCATATGGTTGTTGCAGTTGTACATATATCTGCAAGTTCTTGAATAAATATTTTGTATTGGGTTTATATGACAGATATAGGAAAGAATAAATTCAATAAAAAATTATAAAATATAGAAAATTTATTTATAATGTAGCAGTAAAAATGGTAACGAAAATATCAACTAATATAAGATATGCTTAAGCTAAAGTTTTTTAGGATTTAAAATAAAAGTATTCTTTTAAGTATCTGTTTTGAAAAGAAGTGATGTGCATGTGTGCATAACGAAATTTGTTGTAGCTTAAAATTTATTCTATTGCGCTGCAAAATGCTGTTATGAATCCTTTTTATGCATCGAAATTTTCTTATGCATTAACTATACATTGTACAGTGGGGCAGAATAACAAAAAAAATGTGAATGGGTAGTGCATTTAATGTTTCGATGGTCATATTAATTCATATTTAATAAGCTCCGAAATATTCCAAAAAAAAAAAAAACAAAAAATAAATGACCTAAATCACAATCAGCTGTGAGTTATAGTTGCAACCATGATAATTGTGAATATGCTGTTATAATTTTTCCTTTTTTTTTATTAAACTTTTCTGGCAAAAGTAAATAAAATTTCAAATAAAAGAAAAATAAAATAAAAAAATTATAATAGACACTACAAGGTGGCCGCTGGAAAAGTATACTACTTCGTTTGTTTATAATTTTTGATAAAATAAAAGAGAATCCATCTTATATTGATAAAAGTTTGATTCAATGTCGGCAATTATGTATAGAATATAATATCAGATAAATGTCCGCACATCTTTCATTACATTATCACACATTTCACGCGGTATTTAATTAATTTCATTACGAATAGTTTGTTTGAGTTGCTTCAGCGTTTCTAGTTTGTTTGCATAAACTTTGCTTTGCAGATATTCCCACAAAAAGACGTCCGGAATAGTTAAATCAGGCGGCCGTGCAGGTCAATCAACATCACCATTTCTTGAAATAACTTGTTGTGGATAGAGGCCGTAATTCCAGGCTATTTGAGGGTTTGCAGTTCCCCAGAACCGTCTATTGTATTTATTCACATGCCCATTCAAATTAAAATGTGTCTCGTTACTCATTATGAGTTTTTCATTAAAATCGGGGTTGTCATGGTCAAGCCAATATGCCAATATACATATGGCACGTACGGTGGTGTAAATGGTCTCGTGGAAGAACCTCTTGTGTCGACTGAATCTTATATGGAAACAAATGCAAATCCTTGTACAAAAGTTGTTCTTTGCTCCTGACTAAGCTCCTGAGCACGGTTTCGAATTGAGGTAAATGGATTGTTTTGAACACTTTCTCAAGCAGCAGTATTGTTTTTGGCACGTTGTTTTTCCCAAAAATTTCACGTAACTTTCTCATCGGCACAGTAATCGATGATTGATTTTGACAAAAAGTTTTAACAATTAAAACACATTAGCTTATCGGCTATTTTTCCATAATAAATTTGCCACATGTCTACTTCACGACTGCCAAATATGAACGCCAAGACTAAAATGGCGACAAAACAAAGTAGTATACTAGCGGGAGAACACCTTGTTCTTTGCTATGAACCATTTCATTCCTTATCATACTGAATTTTCGTTGGGAACTGAACCCACATCCAAGGGCTAATAGACTAACAAACCAATTACGAATAGTCTGTCGGGTCACCCCTAGCGAACGTAATATTTTTAAACTAAAATGCAGCTATCATCTATTAATTATTTTGTCACTTGTGTTCATATATATTTTATTTTTTATATTTTATCTTGTGTGGCCATTCCACTTTTGCATTTTCTTTTACTATGATAATTTTCCATGAATTAAAAAAGCATAGAAACTACAATAGAAATTTTGTCGAAAAAAATACAATTTCATGCAGTCTATTGTCTGTAATATTTCAAGTGAGGAAAATAAAGAAAAATGAATGCAAATGAATAATTTTAGCACAGAAACTCATCATACACACTCTGTGGATGCTTAAATTTAAACTAACAGCAAACAATTACTTATTCACAATAATAGAGATAAATTGACACTTTTCTATTGTTGTTGTAAAGAGAATTATTTAAGATATTTTAGAGGACTGGAAAAATGTTTCAAATTTAAAAGAATATTTTACATGTTGTATAGTGTTAAGTTACAATAATAACAGATGGATGTTTGCTAAACGTTTAAATCCTGGCAATGAAACATAAACCAGCAACAGATCTATATAGGAACTAATATATAGAAATTGTTTTCACTGCACTTTTAACTGAAAGGGAACTCAATTGGATTAAAGATAAAACCAAGCATAGTTTTAGGCGTTAAGAAATAAATTATTTATTATGTAAAAGTCAACATCACATAAGAAGAATTGTTTTTATACTTTTAACAGCATAATTCGCAATTATGACAAAATCGAAGCGAACAGCAGCTGTGAGTTATAATTTTCTTTTTATTTAATGCTATTTTCGATTATATAGATATGCATTAAAAGCAATATTGAACGTTTTTCCCTCGCTCTTTTGATCTTTTAACCCAATTGACTTGCTCATATAACAATACATCAATTAAATTTTTACTTGAATGAAATCCCTCTCACTTTTAATAAATTTTCGCATTAAAAACAAATGAAATAAATAATTAAATCAAAAATATATGAAATTTAATTTGATTTCTATTGTTTTTCTACACATTATTTATCACTGACTGCAACAAAAATAAAGCAGCTCCATTCACCTTCTTTGCGAACAAACATTAAAGAAATTTGAACACAAAAGACAGCTTAACGAAAAATATATTGAAATTGAGCCCCCAAACTAAATGTCGAAACAATACCCCTGCTCATCGTCACTTACAACAACAGAAACAATAATGTTTTCAATAAAGACAATATGTGGCGTGAAACATGTAAACCCTACAAATTTTAACACTTGAATGTGTGTTGTGTTGTATTGCTAGCTGTCACTTTGTTTAGTTGTTGTTGTTTTCGTTTTCTCCAAAAAAGTACGAGAAATGTTACCAAAAAAAAAATAAAAAAAAAATATTGTATTCAAATATGTCACAAGTGTGGAAGGGAATGCAAACAAAGAAAACTACAGCAACATGTTACAACAATGACAATAGATAAATAATCGAATAATAATATAAATAAAAAACACATATGAGTGATGTACTAATGTTTAAAAAAAAATATTTTTCATTTCATTTATTTTGCTAAGAAAAACTAAAAGAAACAAATATTTATCAAATAACTTTGTCATCATCATATTTTTAAATCACAACTTGTCAGCAAAATAAAAATTATTCACAGACAATAAAATAAGAGGCAGATGTAAATTATGGGGAATAGATAAGTACTCTATATACTTCAGAGGGATTTCCATGCAATTAATGTGTAAGATCGATACTAAGAGAAATTAAGAAAAGAAAAACAATCGGTCTACATTACACTTTATGAGAGAAAATATAAATATTTTTTTTTAATTTTGCTAGCCCAATTTTTCATTATGTTGGCAACCTTATTAGTCCTTAGCTTTACTATAGGAATATATCAACCCCTTCTGTAATTTATTTCGAACCAATCTCTTAATATTTTGTTGTTGAAAGATGTAAAGATTAAAACACAAGCGTGTAGCGCTCCAACAAATTTTTTAAAATTTGCTAAATTTAAAATTCTAAATAAATAATAATTTTAGTTAAAAAAATTTACTTAATTTTTCTTAAGAACGTCTTTTTTTTAAAATTTAAAAAATTTTATTTTTATTATTTCTTCGATATCTTCGAGAAAAGAGAAATGTACAAACAAAATAATAAAATAAAACAAAATTTATTAAATTTCTTATACAGGGTGTCCGCCGGGAAGGTATATTACTTTGTTTATAATTTTGGATTAAATAAAAGAGAATGGATCTTATATTGATAAATGTTTTATTTAATGTCGGCAATTATGTATGGCATACAATATCACAATGTCCGGCTCTATTAGCCCCACAAATGCGAGCCCTTTTGAGAACATTTTTCATTACATTCTCACACATTTCATATGGTCTTTCATTCATTTCATCACGATTATTTTGGTTGTGCTGCTCAAGCCTTGCTTTGCAAATATTCAAACAAAAAGAAGTCCGGAGCCATCAAATCAGGTGACCATTTCTTAAAATAACTTGTTGTGGAAAGAGGTCTCACAGTAATTCCATTGTAATCCTGGCTGCATGCAATGTGGCACCGTCTTGTTAATCAAGCCCAAAGCAGGCAGTTGCGGCGTTAAAAAGTTTTCAATCATATCACTATATGCCGTTTGTATTTTCAAAGAAGTTATGTCTAATAATTTCTCTTGACCTAATTGCACACCAGACTGTTACTTTTAACGGATGCAAACGATAACAGTCACGTTGCTTAATTTTAGAGTTTCCCATTCCCTAGAACCGACAATCTGTTTAATCGCATATCAATTCAAATTAAAATGGGCCTCCTTACCCTCGTCAGGATGAGCTGTAACATCCTATTAACATATGTACGGCGGCTTAAATGGTCTTGTGGAAGATAAATAGTACAGTAATCGATGATTGATTTTGATAAAATGTTTCAACGATTAAAACACGTTGGTTTATCGAATATTTTGCCGTAAGAAATTTTCCACGTGAAGTTAACTTCACGACTGCCAAATATGTACTGTCAAGACTAATGTTTACCAAAATGGTGGCAAAACAAAGTAGTATACCTTCCCGGCAGGCACCCTGTATAAAGACCTTGTATTTAAAAAAGTTATTTAAAAAATATTAAAAAGGTCAATTAACTATACTTATAAATTAGTACAATTTTATTATCAGAGCCTTTTTTACAATATTAATGTGTAACATTATAACAAACGATGCTTTTGTTGTAAAAGTGACCCTCTTTTCAATTAAGGTACTAAAAAGAAGAATGCATTCTTTTACATATTTTATTCACTTCAAGTTACTTTTCTCATACAAAATCCATTTCAATCAAGATACTACGGAGAAAAACTTGTATTTCTTTATATCTGCTTCACTAAAAGGTACTTTTTCCCATACAAAACAAGTTACTATAAATAAACGATTTTTAATTTTAAAGGTACTTCTTTTTTAAAGATTTCTTTTGATAAAAAGTGCTATATTTTTGAAGTTATATCTTTTAAAAAATAATCTTTTAATTTATGCCAGAATATGCACAACAAATTCTAAGAAAAAACTTTTTTATTAAAAGGAGTATTTTATAAAAATGTACACTTTTTCTTCATCAGCATATACACTTTTATTAAAACGTGCTTTTATACTGAAAAGTACTTATCATTAACACATACTTTTATACTGAATAGTAATTTTTAATAAATGGTACTTTTATAGTAAAATGTACTTTTTATACCGAAATGTACTTTTTATTAAAAGGTACAAGAAAAGATTGTAAAAATGAAGTAAAAAGTTTAAGAAATGCTTTTTCGGTACTTTTTTCAACAAATATATCTAACGGAAGTAATTCTTTCATTAAATGACACCCTTTTTTAATGTTTTATGTACTATTTTATTAAAAAGTATTTTTGATAAAAGGTACTCTCTTAACAAAATTTACGAGAGGTGGGTTTTACATCAACAGGAACTCTTTTATAAAGTTTTAGTTGCTTCTTATTTAAAAGTGCATTTTTATACCAATTTCTCTAAATACGATTTTCGTTTTTTTTTAAGTTCAATTTTTAATCGAAAATATTTTGTCCTTAGCAAATTTTTCAAATTTAGCAAAATTATCTTTTTATCAAAAGATAAATTTCTAGTTAAAAGTTGTTACAAACTGGTCTTGAGAAAAAATTACTTATAAAATTTTTTAAATTTTTCTTTAAAAATTAACAGAGCAATTGAAAATAATTTTGTTTCTTAAAACTTAAATATTTCAAAATATTTGCTAAAAATAAAACAATCATTATTTAAGCTTTCCTTACGCTGTTATCGTTTCATTATATCTTTTTATTTCTTTGTTTAACAAAAATACTTAAATTTAATTAGAAACGACTTCAACAGATCGTAAAATAATCTTTATCAAATGTTTAACAAATTTTTTATAATTCTTCTTTTTATTTCTTTTAATATTCTGCAAGAAATATTAGAAGCTTAAATAGATGAAAATAAAGGCAGATAAATTAATCACTTTAAGAACCAAAAATGTCTTGTGAATGAATACAAACGTGATGTTCAATGTAAAAATACAATTTGTTTCGTACTAAAAAGCAAAATAAGACATTTTTGTTTTTTTTTATTTTTTTTGTTATTTTTGAGGAATGCATAGAATTTATTAGAAATTCTATTTGTGGTGATAAGAAAATTAAATTAAAAAAAAACCAAAACAAAGTGGTAGAATAATGATGATATTAAGTTATCAAGCCAACCATGTCATCTTTAAGAGCTTCAGATGAGGTTGATATGAAGTTGTTAAAAGAAACAAAAAAATTGACACAATTTTTGTGGTTGAAATAACATGTTTTTCTTTTTTTTTTTACTGTACTAGAATTTTAAAGGTTTTAGAAAACATTTTTAAATCGTCATGATAATAATAAAAAAATAATTATTGCTTTCGCACAAAAGATATCAAGCAGAAATACAAACACAAATAAACATGAACACCCACAGTTAAACACCTCTCATACTTCCTTCTTTACAATAATAGTAAACATACTAGAGTATCAATAGCAAGAATAACGATAATGATACTCGTAATTACATAAAATAATTGCTGTGCCTGTGACGACATTGATGAATTTTCTGCTTCTTACTGCTGTTTTCATAATATCAAATAATTTTAAAGGCAATAACAAGTCTTATTTTTCGTACGGCTACGAGGATTATTGTAAAATTATTAAACTGCTGCAAAAGAAATTTTTTTTAATTTTTTAAAAAATTCTTTTTAAATCGTTGTAGTAAATATAACTGTTATTAAATGCTATAATTTTAAATGTTAAAGTAAATATAAAATAACCCTTTATTATTTTATGAATTATACACAATTCTGACTGTCATAACAGTCATATTACTGTATTAAACTCTAAGCTAATTTTATCTTTTCACCTTACAGCAAAGATTTCGGTTCAAAAATTACTTTACTCCTATAAGAGTTGTATGTCTCTGAAAACATTTTGTAGTACTTTTGACTTAGTAAAGAAGTATTTTATAGTATTTAGCAAAACCCTTAGCCATTACATCCGCTTTTCAATTACGAAAATCTCCGTAAAGTATTCTAGTTGAAATATAAAGATAAAACATAGAACGATTATCATAGAACAAAAACATAGATTGGAATCACAGCAAATTTATATGAGTTGGTAAATATTTCAGAAATGATTTTTAGCATAATGTGATTAATTTACTTATAGTTTGGTGCTACACAAAATTTTTGGCAAAAAAATTATTTTTTTCTCTGACCAGCACTCAGATGCAATGCATTGTGCCAAAACTAGCAAAATGGGTTATGGGGAGAACGAAAGAGGAAGTAGTGTTTGTGAATAGGAAAGACTTCTGGAGGGAGTTTATTCCACCTACCGACTGTTCTGCTAAAAAAAACGGTAGTGCGATTCACAGGAAAATCAACCACAAATTAGTGCGCTCTCAATGAAAATCGAGTTAAACGCGAAAACGTTCGAGTAACAGGAACAAGCTCTCAAATTTCATTACTTAGCACTTACCATTGTAGTAACGATAAAACAATGAAATACATTCCAACTTGCGTCGATGTTCTAGAGAATTAGAAGATATAGATACCGTACTGTCCCCAATAAGTCTATGGGCCCTCTCCAGTACGTGGTCGAGCAACTCCAAAGTAGACTATGAGGCGCCGGGCAATGCATGAGAATTGTATTACATTTTTGAAGGGATATAGGTGGTATAAATAGTACGAATATCGGATGGGGTGAAGTATCTCCTACATCGTCTTAGAAAACCACTTGAAAGATTCCTTAAAAACTTGAAAAACGTTTTTAGCCCAACGAACATTATACTGAATTGGCATGCCATGAACATCAAGCGCATCCGATTCCGTAATATCTATATCAACCATAGTAACAGATACAGCACCATTTTTGAACACAGATCTGTGCATGCAACATGCAACATTGCGTCTTACGGGCATTAAAATCGACTCTATTCACACGACCCCATTTCGAGATTCTTGCAAGATCGTGATTGAGTGTATCAGTCATGTTCTAACTCTTGCAAAAAAAAGTTTAGCAAAATAAATATTTAATTAAAATAATTACATTTTTATTGAAATCCTTTAAGGATTTCTCCAAATTGATAAATTTCTTTTAAATTAAATATCTCTATTTTTTGTAAATATATTTTTTTCAATAAATATCTTTTTTCTTTTTTAAGATCTTTTTTTTTATATATTTTTTCTTTTCAATATTTCGCTTTCCAAAGGAAAGATATTTATTAAAGATAAAAAAGATCGTTTAAAAAAAACTATAAAAATATATTTTTTCATTAATTTTGTTAATTTCATTGAGTAAAATAGTTAAGAAATAAAAAAAACTTTCTTAGATTAACAAAATTTCGGTTAAAAAATTTGCAATACATTGCACTGTGGGGTAAAATAAATAAGTGAACTAAAAATCTTTAACTTTTAAATTTGTTGCCATATTTTTTTTAAATATCATAGCTTAAGCCATTAGAAAAGGGTTGGGCCCCCCATGTCTTGCAGGTATTTTTACTCAAAACTCTTTTACGGAAATGTCTTTAAAGTGCCTTAATTTTCCCATTTTGCTGCTTGTTAAAAAGCCTTTAGACAGTGTTAACTCAACAAAGTTTCAGAAAATCGTTTAAATTTTCTCGTTTAGTTTAGAGAAAATAAATAAATAAAAATATTTTATTTATGTAACCACCCTCGCAATTTTACAAATACCTTCTATTACTGGGAAGTGTGTCACGTGATTGCTTTTTTATTTATATCATCTGTCTGCATTAATCAACGATGCTATTCAATTACCCGGAAAGAAAGAGTGGTTGTTTGGTTGATGAAATAAATGAGGAAAAATAAATTTGGTTCATTTTATCGATTGTTTCTTCACTGTATCCAGTTGATATTTTACTAATTCACTGGGAATATATTTTGATTTTTTTTTTTTTGTACTTTTTGGCAGCTTTTAAAGTAATTTTTTGTTTTTTCGTTTTCATTTTTAATACTGTTTTTCTTTTCAAGAGAAAACGGAAATATAATCTATACTGGAACAACATAACGTGCAGCACGCATAGTAAGATTGTTAATTAACGAATATTCCAACAACATCAATCTCATGCTCATTAAAATAGAACAGAGTAAGAAGAAATTGGAGTTTTAACATCAAATTTCTTAAGATAGCAATTTTAATTAAATAATTTAAAAAGAAAACCACCTACAACTCATAGTTAAGAAATGATCTCTATAGTCATTAAAATGAATCTGTGTGTACCACATTTAACAAGGTTTATTTAAAAATGATTAAAGACACACTAAAGCTTTTTGAAGAAGAACGTTAGACTTGTGTTTAGTTCCCATCAGTAAGTCAATTTATATATTTTTAGAAGTTTGTCCAAAAGCCATTTATATGTAAATAAGCTTTTAACTGTAGTTTAATAAATACTCACGAGAAATATCTAAGATGAGAGATGTTAACTTAAATAAAATGGGGGAATAAAATTTCTTTAATTTCTAAGATACTTACATATATTGGTACAATAAAAGTTATCCGTTTTTTTTTTAACGAATAATTACTTCAACCAAAAATTTTAGTAGTTATTGTTATGCTTGAAATTGTGAATTGGAATTTAAAAATTAAAGTTAATTTTTAAATTCCAATTCAATGGCATTTAACCGAAACCGGTTTGCTCACAAACCAAATTTGACGCTGGCTGACGTAAAATAATAGCCAAATAAATTAAAGCCTGTCGGACAATATACGCACATATCAGTTAAAGGTAACCCGCATACTCGTTTTCGGCAAGTTCGAAAATTATTCGAAAATTTTAATTAAGAAAAACATTTTGAACCGAGTTGAAGGAATTACACTGTAAAATTAAATCACCTTCGTGACATCTTTTCACTTCAATTGTCTTATGTCCTAAAATATAGCCACGCTGCCAGATAAAAACATTTTTCCCGCTTAGATTATATACATACATTCTGGGGTTTTGCTATTTGTGGTAAGGGGTCCCTCTACCAACGATTTAAGGACAACACTAAATATCACTATATTACTCCCATATTATTTGATTTGGTGTATCACCTACTTTTTGGAGAACCCCACTTTTAGAAGTTTTATTTATTCTTAGGAGTTGAGAGTATTTATACGACACCGAAGAGCAGCAAAAGGAACTCTTCAATAGAGTCTCCAAATCTACGACCACTATTTCCAACTTTGCGAATAATTTTTGAAAGAAAAAGTTTCTTTTGGAAACAAGTTCAATTTATACCAAAAATTAAGAACGAAATTATATTTAATAAAATTTATTTATAAGCCATGGAAATCGCCCATATTTTTCACACATCTTCGGTGACAAATGATTGAGAGTTCATTGATTTTTGAACAAGTTCTGCTGCTGAGATTTTGCATTCAAACGTTAAATTAGTTTGTACCATTTAAGATCACAGCACGTCCATGTAGATATTTCTCTGTTTTAAAAATAAAATAATTTTCTGAAATTTTTAATTGATATTATTTTGTTCCTGTCTGAATGATTGAAATTGTTTCACTTCCATTTTCTTTAAATTGTTGTTACATTTTTTTAAATTATTATTTAAATGTTAATAATGAGAGCTTGTGCTCTAAATGTTTGTGAAGTTTGTTAGTTTGTGATAAAAATGGTATTTCCTTTTCGACTTTGCTGTCACAATTGAATTAACAATAGAACAGAAACATGTTGCAGCAAGTAAAGTAGCGATTTGCTACTTTAATCAAATACAACAAAAACAAATTTCTGCAGGAGAATTCAGAAAATAGAAAATTAAATAAACAATTTAAAATTATTCAGTCAGTTAGTTATTCATTCATTCGTTCGTTCATACATTCATTCATTAATTCTTCCTATCATTTATTCATTTGACTTGAATTAATATTCAAACATACAAAGGCGATGCACATAAATTACAATACAATGAGACAAATAACAAACAAAAACAGCACAAAACAAGACAACAACAGTTAAAACATAACGCATACAAATATTTTGACAATTTGAAGACAAATAAATGCATTTAAATAAATTTAAATAAATAAACAAACTAATGAATTGTTTACAAAATAACAAAGAAAGCGAAAATCGTAAATGAAAACACATAAATGGATGCTTAAAGTACAGATAAACAGGCGGACAGATAAAAAGTCAAGCATAAAAATTTATTAAATAATTGTTTTCTATAACCATATGTAGTAAATTGGAAAGTGTAAGTGTGAAAAATATTCTCACTTAAACGAAAAGAAACAAGCAGTAGAATATTTTGGGTAAAAATTAAATTATTCTGTAAGTAGAGAGTCAAGTGTATGTGGTTCTAACAAAATATATTTTTGATTTAATGCTTCTGTGTGACAAATAAATTGTCAACTGCATCAAGAGAGAAATACCCAAGAAAGCAAGAAGCATATTTTAATTATATGTAGGGATGCCAGACAAAAAAATCCAGAATCCAAATCCAGCGAATTATTTTTAGAAACTTTTAGAAAATTCGGGATTTAAAATTTTGTTAGAAAACTTTATATAACAATTTAAATTTGTTAATAATTGTTTATTAATACTTCAATCACACACTTAAACTAAAAATTTATTTTTTATTAAAAAAAAGTGCCTCCTTAAAATATGGGTCAAACACACTTTAAAAGATTAAAATTTGTTAACCACTAAAATTATAAGTCTTCTAACCACCATCGCACGAAAAAATAACAGGCACTATTTTTCGATTACAATTCAATTTTGAAGTTTTGTAAAGTTACTCGAATTCTTCATTTAATTACATTGCTCGTCATTGTTATACTGCAGTTTATCCCCTTTCTCTGCTCACATGTAAAAACAATTTACATGGGGGAAATAAAAGTATTTCCGTTCTATCTGAATACAAATAGATTTAAGAATATGTAAACAAGTATTGAAAGAAGAGATAAAATATTAAAATCATAGAAGTCTGCAAATAACCCACTTGACCAATGATTTAGTTAGCATTTATAATTAAATAAATATTAAAATAAATAAATAACAAAAAAAAAAAAAATTAAATTATTAAATTACTGTAACGCTATGCAGAAGAAATAGAGTGTAAAATAGCAGAGCAGAGTGTACGTATTTTCTCTATTGTCTACCACTGGAATAATAAAGTAAAATTCTTATGCCGATAACTTCAATTTATAGTCATCAACATAAAAATGGTTTCACTTATGAAGCTTTCAATCAGCTAGTCCTAGATGTGGCTTCAACAACACTTTACAATAACATTTGAGATAAAGTCAAATTGTATTGATATGTGCGTATATTGTCCGATGGGGTTTGATTTATATTATATTTTATGGCATATAGTCGAAACCGATATGTTCACATACCCAAATCAAATTAAATTTTTTTATATACAATTTTTAATAAAAATTGGCAACAAACAGTTTATGTTCTAATATAGGGCATCCGCCGGGAAGGTATACTACTTTGTTTTGCCGCCATCTTGGTAAACATTAGTCGTGACAGTTTGTAGTTGGTAGTCGTGAAGTAGACAGGTGGCAAATTTATTGTGGAAAAATATCCGATAAGCCAACGTGTTTTAATCATGAAAACATTTGGTCAAAATCAATCATCGATTACCTTCACGATGAGAAAGTTACGTGAAATTTTTGGGAGAAACAAAGTGTCAATAAAACGCACTATTTGTCGTGCAGTTAATGTTTTCGAAGATAGATCCATGCATGGACCACAACGTACTGTAAGATCGGCTGAAAACATTATTGCTGCTCAAGAAAGTGTTAAAAACAATCCATAAACCTCAATTCAACGCCGTACTCAGGAGCTTGGTTTTCAGCTTGGCCACAGTTTTGAAAAAGGATTTGCATTTGTTTCCATATAAGATTCAGTTGACGCAAGAACTTCTTCCACAAGACTATTTATGCCACCGTATATATGTAAATAGGATGTTACAGCTCGCCCATGACAACCCCGATTTTCATGAAAATGCGTGACAAAGCACATTTTCATTTTATATGGTTATGTGAATAAAGACAATGGTCGGTTCTGGGGAATTGCAAACCCTTAAATTATTCAACAGTCACCGTTGCATCCATTAAAAGTAAGTCTGGTGAGCAATATGGTCAGGAAGAATCATTGGACCTTACTTCTCTGAAAATGAAAACGACGTAACAGTAACCGTGAATGGGGAACGATGTCGTGGTATGATTGAAAATTTTTTTACGCCTTGGTTAAGCACGAAAGATCTCGTAGAATAAAGTAATGACAGGAGCCAAACTCTTGTATTATAATCAGCCCACTACTTATAGAAATGCTCTAACTGCATTAAAGCAAAGTTGCTATTTTTTATTAGCGGTATACGCTACTCTGGTTAGATATGCTGGAGAGAGGGAACGTTAGCACCAAGCGTAATTTGTCATTTGCGAAGGTGTTAATTGAAAAATGCACATGAAAAAAGGTGAGATAGTGACATGGAGTCATTTAACTGAAAACCACAAAATGACTTGTATCGGAAATATCGATCTATAGTGGGCAACATAAATTAGCGTAGAATATTAAAGCAGAGCAAAATAACCAGCTAATGCAATCATTTGATGAGACTAAATTAGTTATTGCAATCATGCGAATCGTAACGATATAATTAACGCTAGGGAAAAGAACCTGGCTGAGTGGCAGACTCTAATGTCAATGGTAGATGAACTTATGAGCTGATATTTAATACAAAAAGGTGATATGACAGACAGTTCACGCAATTTCGATTGTTTTCGAAGGTATTTATTTTGTTTAGGACTTGACAGCTCTCCTTTTTGACCGGGTTATTGTCAGCAGCATGTAGAAGATCCCCAAACATGTGTTTCTAGCTTATACACATTTTGTATAAGAGCGCTCGTAGCTTAGAACTTCAAAGGCAGGATCAGATCCCTCCGAAAAAACCAAAATTAATTAATACACAATTATTGTTTTATATAACATCGTGCCTTTGCAATACATCTGTAAGAAATAAATAATTGATGGCTGTAAGATTGTGGTCAAATGGGATGTTGGAAGAGAATTTACAAGAGCAACCAACCACATGTGATCCCATTTGTGGCAAATTAATTTTAGTTCTCTGTTTACATTTTTTTATCAAGTTGTTTATATTCTCTTCTTGCCGCACTCCGCTATTTATCTTGTTGGTTATTGAATGAACGTGTAATTATGATTGTATGTGTTTAGTTTAGCTGCTTGCCTACATGCATGTGTGAGCATATGTGAGCATGTGTATGGATTTGTTGGTACATTTTATTTGAATCTGATGGTGGTGTTGAATATATTTTTGTTTTATTTTTGATTCTTAATACCAATTGAACGTTGTAGCTTAACACTACGAAATAGTGAACACGGCGGGCAACAGGCTTTTAAGTCATTCATTGACAAAATAAAAAACAACATAAAAATATTCGTTATTTTAAAGTTCCGAAAATGAAATGTGCGTTACTTTTAGAAGACAAAAACAAACAAAAAATATAACGAAACGTGAATAGTTTTTTTTCTGTGGTTTTTAGCAGAGTGAAAAATGTGATTATTAAAGAAAAAAAAATTTGATATGTGTTTTTTGTTTTTGTAACTTTCAAATGCAAGTGTGGGCTTTCTTTCTTTGACTTGTTCTGTTTTGTTGTGTTTCGTAAAATTATTTGTGGTTGATTGTTTTTGGCGTCTAAATGAAAGCCAAACCGGTGTCCCATAACAATTCATATTGTGAATATGAATTCGTTATCGCCTTGCTGCTGCCGATATAGCAGTGATATTATGGCAATAATATATATACGAGTGGGTAGACTTAATGCGCGGGCGTTATGCGTTTAATTTACATCTCGCATGTCTTCTAAACTAAACTAAAAAATAAAAATAATAAACGTATAAACAAATAATCTCACTATAAAATTTTATCCGCCAGAAAAACAACACTATTAACTTAATGTGTGTAATAAAAAAAAAAGAAAATTAAAAACTTTTCTTTTATGTCGTTGACACCTTTAACTTCAAATAGTTAAAATAAATTTAAAAAAGCTAACTATTCAAAAGAAATTTTTAAATTATATCACAATCTTTTTTAAAAAAGTAAAAAAACAGTAAATTGAAATTCAATCATATCAAAGTCATTTTAAAATAATTTTTAAAAAAAATAATAAACTGCATTAAATTTGTAATTTATAAATGTGAATAATAAAATAACACTGGTCGCTCTCTGCTTGTATTCAAATAAAAAGCAAAAAATATTTTTTACCATATTTTCTGACAAACAATAAATTAAATAATAAAAAAATAAATTTCCGGCTTTATTTATTGATTGCACTCAATATCCTTTCAATCATCAATTTTTTTTTAATTTTAAATTATTAACTAAGTTTATGTTATGTTTGTGACAGTTCTCTGTTAATTTGATTGAAAAACTTCGCAAAAAAATTATATACAACGACTCTTCTGTTTATGTATTTTTGCTTAAAGCAGGCGTCTTTACAAGGTTTGTATGAATTTATAAAAATATAATTGATTTTTTGTATTTTTGATTTTTATATTTTTAATTTTGATGTTGCCTGTTTTTGAAGCGAGAAAGAATATATTGTCTATTATTATTGTTAATAACTTTCAACGAATTTTTTGTTATATTAAAATTTACAATTAATCAAAATTATTGCAATATTGTTTACATTATTTAAACTCCATGTTTTGTTGACCAAGGAAATTATTTTAATTGAAATACTTTTTAAAACAGAAATTTTTAATTTTAAATTACAAAAATAGAAAATAAACTAAAAAATATTTGAAATAAAGCAGCCAGCTTCAAATTGGAGTCAAACCTTCTTTTAGGGTTCAAAAGATAAGACAATGTAAGTCAAAATCAGGCAATTTTTGTTATACTTGTTCTTACAGGGGTTTCATAGTGTGTGTTATTGAAAATATTTTTAACATGCGTAAAAATTATATTTCTATATTCATCCTCAAGCCTGTTAAAAACAGTGATTTTTTGTAGTTTCCCACCGATATTCGATTACACCTTATTCGATTAAAATATAACCGATTAAATTTTATTCGATGAAACTTTATATGATTAAAGCTTATTAAATTTGAATTTTATTCCATTAAACATCTGCATAACCGACAATGCTAAATCTGTTCGGATTTAGTCTAAAGGCGGCATCGTACATCACGTTTAATAATACTGATTCGGTACTCCCCCTGGTACTTCAAGTTTCTTTATTCCTTCATCGATTTTTTATATGTATGTGTAATCTTTTACAAAAATAGTATTTAACCTCAGCACAACATTTACAATATTATTTGGGTACGGTTTTCCGTCGACCCTCGTCAAATTTGGTTTGTGAACAAACCGGTTTCGGCTGTTTGCCATCTTCAGTGTTCTTTTCGTACTAGTTGCGTTCTATTGTCAGTTGTGTTTATATAGTTCGTGTCTTCCTTCGTGTTATTGCGTTCGTCCCTTTCTGTCGTTTTTGCCTGCCTCTCTCCTTTTTCGTTTGTCCCTTTTTACCTAATTTGTCGATCCCTTTTTCATTCGTCTTGTTTTTTTTTTTTTTTTTTTTTTTTTTTTTTTTTTTTTTTTCTTTTCCTCAATCCTTTTACTGTCATGCTTGCGGTCCGTTTTTGTTATGCGTGAACCTATTGGGTTTTTTTTATGTGACATAATAATCTGTAATTGTACGTTTATGATGTTCTTTATTGCTTTCGTCTTGTGCACTTGCGTAACGTTTTTGTGTTGGTGTAATGTTTGTTTTCCTGTAAAAATGTTTCAACGGTTCAAATATTGTGTCCGAAGCAGTGTTTATTTGTTCATTTATAATTCGTCCGTCAAATGTTTTTTGTTTGTATATTTCCATATTTTCTAATACATTTAGTCTCCTTCCTTTGTGCTGGGTATGAAGCAGTTTAACCGTTGTCTTTATATGTCCTGGTGTACATTTGTTGTTAAATATATGGTTCGCAAAGTTTGATTCTGGAGTTGATTTTGGTTCTCGTAGTTTTTTGTTATAGTCTCTAATGTGTTCCCTAAATCTGGTCTTAATTTTTCGTCCTGTTTGCCCGATGTAGCTATAATGGCATGTACACGTTAATTTGTACACTCCTTGTTTGTCTAGTATATTTGCCCCGGTTGTTTTATTCCGTAGTATTCTGCCTAGGTTGTTTCTTGTTCTGAATGCGGTATTGATGTTGTGTTTTCCAAAGAATTTCGCCAGTTTGTATGTTGATTTTCCCATATATGTTAATGTAGCCCATTTTTTTTCCTTCCTTCTCCTGTTTTTTGTTCGTTCCAATTTGTTTTTTGATGTTATCTACGAGGCGCTTTTTGTATCCGTTGTTTTCCGCTATGGTGTATATTGTTTCCATTTCCTTCATATACATTTGCCGTGTTAGTGGTGTTCTCTCGAGTCTTGTTATTAACTGCCTGATCGCTGCGTTTTTGTGTTGCTGGGGATGATTTGATGAGTTGTGTATTATTGTGTCCGTTGCTGTTGGTTTCCTGTATATTTCATATTCGATTCTTTTCGAGATTATGTTCCTCTTGATCGTTAGGTCCAGATAATTAATTCTCCCCTCCTCTTCCTTTTCCATTGTAAATTTTATGTCCTTGTGTCTTCCATTCAAGTAATCTAGAATTCGACGGAAAACCGTACCCAAATAATATTGATTATAACCCCGTCGGAAAAACCAAGCACATATTTACAATATTCTCCTAGTCGACTGTATTAAACGGTTTTTTAAATCTAAAGTAACAAGCCCACAATACTCCTAGGGTCCTTTTTCCCAGCGATTATCTTAAATTCTCTTGTTTTCGCACTTTACCACTTTGACTGCATCTACAGCCCCCTTTGCAGGAAGCAGATGTCCCTTAACAGTATTACAAGCAACTTTTTCTAATAATTTCCCACAGGTGAAACATTGTTCCCTTGTATTGGCCTTGGACCCTTTTGGTCAACCCTGAAGAATATAGAATTTAGTGTTGCCAGATGACTTTAATTTTTCCAAGTATTTTTTTATTGGTCGTTAAGAAATACCAGATTTTTTTAAAGCCCAAACATACACACTAACAAAATTATTCTTTTTTTGAAAGCCAAGCATGGACTGAAAACTTTACTGCCGCTCAAGGAGGTGTTCAAAGCCATCCATCAAGCTAAATTTGTCACCGTGCAGAGGAGCTTGTTCTTCAAAGAACAATGTTGGGCATAATATTGCATAAGGATTTGCATTTGTTTCCATATAAGATTCAGTTGACACAAGAGTTTCTTCCACAAGACCACCTACGCTGCAGTACATATAACAATAGAATGTTACAGCCTCGCCCATGACAACCCCGATTTTCATTAAAAAAATTCATAATACGTGACGAGGCACATTTTCATTTGAATGGATATGTGAATAAGCCAAATTCTGCGGAATGGGAAATTATTCACAGTCACGTTTGCATCCATTGGAAGTGACAGTCTGTTGTGCAATTTGGTAAGGAGAAATCATTGGACCTTACTCCTCTGAAAATGAAAACCGCTAAACGGTAAATATGAATGGGGAGCGATATCGTGATATGAATGGAAACTTTTTAACATCACAACTGCATGCTTTGGGCTTGGTTAACATGTGCTGTCAACAAGACCACGTCACATCGCATACAGCCAGGATTAAAATGGAATTAGTGCGGGACCTCTTTCCACAACAAGTTATTTCAAGAAATATTGTCGCGCTTGATTTGACTGCTACGGACTTTTTTGTGGGGATATCTGAAAAGCAAAGTTTATGCAAGCAAACCAGAAACGCTTTAACAACTCAAACAATATATTCGTAATAAAATTAATGAAATACCGCATGAAATGTGTGAGAATGTAATAAAAAATGTGCGAGCCGCATTTGTGAGGCTAACAGAGGCGGACATTGTGATATTGTATTCCATACATAATTGCCGTCATTAAGTAAAACATTTATCGCTATAAGACCCATTCTCTTTCATTTAACCAAAAATTATAAATAAACAAAGTAGTACACCTTCTCGGCGGACACCCAGTGGACACCCGCGAAGGTGTACTGTATTTTTAATAGTGAGCAAACGTATAGTTTTCCAGCATCTATCGTATCACTTTTAGGTCCACCTGCTGTTTTAGGTCTATAATATCCAAAACCGGTGTATGTTTGTGTTTGTGTGTGTGTGTATGTGTGGTTGTAATCCTCTAGCCAAATAATAGCGTTGATATACATACAGTGATCTCGCAGAAACGTGAACTAATTTTTACCGAGGGTGTTCGTTATTGTTCACGTTTTAGATTGCATTTTTTCTATAACATATTTTAGTCTCTTTTTATCTTTAATAAATATCTTTTTTCTTTTCTAAGATCTTTTTTATATATTTTTTTTCTTCATGATATTTCGCTTTCCTTTGGAAAGCTGCTTCAGGAAAAAATTTTATATTTTTGAAAACAAAAAATTATTAACAAATTGAAAAAATGTTTCAAAACATTTGACAAAAAAAATATAAAATATTTTTTCATACATACATACAAAAATTTTAAAATTTTCAAATATTCAAACATACAAAAACAAGGAAACGGAAATAACAAATAAATAACAAATAACAAATTCTCTCTTATGAAATGATTATAACAAATTATGTGTCTTTTTAATTAAGTACCTAAAATTCTGAGCTAAATTGTCTGTGTCTGTCTTGAAATTTATTCTCCTTACATTTGGTACATTAACAATTTCTAACATTTCCAACATATAACGTCTCTTGTAGTTTTTTTCTATATCTAATACTGAAGTTTCATCTAACTTTGGATAATGATTATATTTCTTACAATTTGAAGATAAGGATGTCTTCTGTGTTGAAATATTCCTGTATTTTTGGTCACACCTGTGACCAGCTAATCTTGTTTTAAGTTAATTTTTGTTGTCCTGTAAGTTCCTCCCATATTTTAATATATGTATTACGGGTTGCAAAAGGGTTTCTAAGATACTAATTTCTAAATTAGTACAGAGATATTTCCATTTTTGGAAGCTCCAAAGAATGCAGTGTTTCCCGTTTTCCAGGACCCAAAAATGTATTAATAACATATTTCGAAATTGCATCTTTTTTGTTTCTTATTGAACAAATCGTCGAGTTGACATTATATTTTTTTCGACAAACCAGTTACAGGTGAACCTTTTCCTAAAAGCTCTAAAATATCTGACTTTTCTTTTGGGTTTTTATTAGACATATTTTCAATAAAAATATTTTTAGAAATCACTTGTTAATATGTATAGTCAGCACAGAGAGGTGCTTCCAATATAACTGCCGCGTTAATACCAAAACTACTTATCATGCAACAAAAGTTGTTTAAAACAAACAAACCACGAGTTTCTTCTGCGGGGAATCCCAAAATGTTAAAATAAGCTTACAAAATTGAATTTTAACGTTCGATAAAGAGTTCAAGTTTTATAGCCTTCAGCCTTTGTTCACGTTTTAGAGTAGTCAATGTAAAAAAAAAATTTCATGTTTTTGGATATTCATGTTACTGGGTGTTCACGTTTCTGCGAGTTCACTGAATAAGTATAAGGATTAACTGCATTTAGAATTTTATGCGTGTTTCTGTCTAAAGGCTTTTTGCAGATTACGGAAGTTCTCCTCCAAAAAGCTGTAGAATTCCAAAATTTTAGTGTTTTAGCCTACAATCATTGCAACACCTGAGCTTAAATCCAACAATTAGCCAAGTTTTGATTCTGGTCTATAGAAAGCTAAAGCAGAGCATATGTTTTTAGGATCTTAAATACAAAGATTTTAGTGTAGAGATGCACATTGAGAGCAATTGAGAGAAATTTATAATAAATAATAATTTATAATAAATAATAATTAATTCGATTAAACTGAAATACATTTTTTTGTAAGAAACTATTTTTATTCAACTTTTCTTGCTTTGGTTTTAAATTTAATTATGCTTCGATTATTTATTTAACAAAATAGTTTTAAAGAAGTTTGTTTTTGTTTTTTTTCAAAGTATTATTAAATTTTCTTGCCTTAAAGAAAGAATTTTGATTACGTTACGAAATTGACAAAAAAACAAAAACAATCAAAATATTTGTTGTTTTTAGTGCAGTGCGTGCGTAAAAAAACATTTTTTTGGTAAATGCACACACATTTTTTTCAAGAAAATCATTAATGTTTTAAACTTAAATAAATAAAATAAACTTGAAATGCTTTTTTCTATTTTAAAGTTGTTTCTACTCGATGTGGGAGATGGATGCATCTTATCTGACGAAGGTTTGTTATTGACAAGCCAAAGGAAATGTTCTATTTTTAGGCAAATGGAGTCAGCAATAAGTGGCAACAAACTTTTCATTTATAGTTTTTCCACTAATTGAACAATTTTGAATTTATATCTTTTATTGTTGTTGATGTTTAAAATTTCTTTTTTTCTTTTGTAATAATATTGATTTTTATGCATTTTTATGTAGAATATTCATGAGTGAAATATGGAAAATATTATCTGCTGCTACTCAAAGAGAAGTTGTTTTTGAGTTTAGTGGGGGGAGGTTATAAAAAAAGAAAATATTTCCAACACTAATACAGCTTAGTTTGTATCCCTGTATAGACTTTAAGTTACAAAAAATTCCTCAGGAGAAATTATTGCATTTATTTAACAGTCATGTGCTGAAGTTTGACCAATTAGGAAATAAGAGATTTTGAATTTATTTTTGCTCTTAGGAAAAGAATTTTTATATCAAATTTTTATACCAATTGAAATTCTGTACAAACTAAAGTTTTCACCCTGTTCGATTTGCAGCACATACCGGAATGTCATAATTTCAACTTTTACTGGATAACTTACGATTGGAATGCTGTATTAATTAACTGAAAAATTACTCCTGGTTGTCGTTCGTTCGGTATAAACGGCGAGCACTTTCTATGTGAACACATCATTTTCATGCCATGATTCATTTCGTGCTGGTGAGTCAGTGTTCGCGTTTAGATAGTTCTGTTGTTAAGGTCATATCTACTCATTTAGGTAGGATGCCTGCCATTTGGCACTTTATGCAGGGCTGATCTTCCAATACCCCAGTCTTTTATTATTATCTAGGTATGTTTGTCCGTTTAAGGGTGGTTTTACGTTTGTTCCTGTATATGAGTAGTTCCCACTTACTACAGAAAAGTACAACAAAGAACTCGACATAATTTACACCATGGCTAAAAATAACGACTACAAGCCCACTATTATCAATTAACTTCTTGGACAATACAACACTAAAAACAGGAATAAAGAAGACAAAGAGAAAACCGATACAACACGATCGCACTCTTTCACTTACACAGGACCAGAAATATACAGACTTTCTAAGCTAAATCTCAGGACAATGACAAAGACAACTGACAAAATTAGTTCCAGCGGAGTATACAGACTTGCTTGTACCTAAAAACATGCTTATATAGGGCAAACTGGATGAACACTGAAAACAAGATACAAACGAAAAAGGGAGGACTTCGACTTTGCATTACAACTTGACACTCACGGATATTGACAAAGGGAAATAGATGAATGTATGACATTACTACATTCTAGCAAAAATAAAAATAGGGCGAAGACTAGACATTCTGGAAGACATGGAAATCTAAAAAACAAAAACTTTTAATAGTGACATTAAAAACCAACGACTAAACACGACCCCAGACCCAATTTTCACATCACTAAAACTACTCATACACACGAAGACGCGAAAAACATCCTCAGACGGACACACGTACCCATATAATAATTAAAGACGGAGATATTGAAACATTAATCTTGCATAAAGTGCCAGGTGGCTGGCATTCTACCTAAATGAGTAGATACGACTTTAACAACAGAGCTACCTAAATGTGAAGACTGACTCACCAGTACAAAATGGATCACGGCTTGAAAATGATGTTTTCACATCGGAAGCGCTCGCCTTTTCGAAGGAACAGTAGCCAGAAAGGACAGAGAAAAATAACATTTACTGGCGGAAAATACCTCAAGAACTTAATTTTTTCTTTTGTCAAGGCAAATGTGATCAGTTGGCTTTTTTATCAGAATTTTTAAAGAAGCTAACACGGTTTTTCGAAACATGACAAGGAAGTGCTTTTTAATCGTTAGAACTTGAGTGTCTTTGTTCTTTTTTTTTTCTTCCAAAATATCAAAAAGGTCTATTTTTATTTTAGATATAATTTCGCATTTTCTATAAAAATTCTCACATACTCCATTTATTTTAACTCAACAATTCAAATGATTCTTAAAATTTTTTCCACAAAATTCAAATTATTTCTACAAAAATTAAAGTCAAACATGGTAATACAATCATTATTAAATCTGCTGCCTTTCTTAAAATTGGCAATTCATACATATTTTATGGAATTGTTAAAACAAAACAAAAGATTGCAAACTTTCAAAATACATTTTATTAAATTTGTTTGTCGGAGACGTTTCTAACTAATTTAAATTTTAATTTGGCATATTTTAATTTATTAATTTCTTAATGAGATACTTTAATTAAACGTTACGTTAAGATTTATAGTTTTAAAAATTATATTTTTTTGAGTCAGATGAATTAATTTTTGAAATTTACCTCGACTTATGGAGGTTAAGCAAATCATTTGAAATTCAAATTAAATATTTTAGCAAATTAATTAATTTATAAAAATGTGCAAATGAAATAAAAATGAGTTTCTTTAAAAGTTTTAATAGTTATGAGGCAATTAATTATGAAAAATATTTTTTTAAATTTTATAATAAACAAAATTGAATAATTCACTGAAAAAGGTTTCCGTAAACTTAACTACCTCCAATTTGTTAGAAAAAAAACAGTTAAAAAGCAAGAACTTAGTGAAAACTACTTTTTACTCTTATTTTGGGACTTTTTTAAATTCTTTAGCATCTAAAAATTTTGGCTTAATTTTAAGGAATTTTTTACAACTTTTATAGTAAGTAAAAACGAGAATTTTTGCGTTTAATAAAAACTTTATTTGAAAAAAGTTCCCTATTTAACAAACAGTATTTGGAATAAGAAAAAGTACCTTTCATTAAAACAAGAACTTTTTCATCTTAGCTTCTTGAGCAAACGTACCCTTTATTACAAAATTATGTTTTAATAAAAAAGTCTCTGTTAAAATAGTATATTTTCGTAAATATAATTTTTGATATCCCAATCAACTTTTCTTTTTAATAAAAAGTTAATTTACCAAAAAGAAAGACTGCTTGCTTAAAACAACTAATTTTAAATTAAGAAATGGCCTTTTTAAAAAAGAAAAAAGTATTTATAGAAATTGGTATAAATATGGACTTTCAAATAAGAAGCAACTAAAATTTTAGAAAATTTTATCAGAAAGGAGTTCCTTTAGTAAGCTTTATTAAGAAAGTACCTTTCAAAGTTTCTTTTTGATGCAAAGATTACTTCCTTTGGGTATATTTAGAGAAGGGTAATAAAGAACATAAGTATAAACAATATAAAAGCAACTTTAAACGAAAAGTATTTTTCAGTATAAAATTACTTTTAATGAAAAGGACTTTTCAGCATAAGAGTACGCTTTATTTAAAAGTACATCAGTATAAAAGTATGTTTGTTTCATTGACAAGTATTTTTCAGTATAAAAGCGCGTTTCAATGAAAAGTACTTGTCAGTATAAAAGTGCGTTTCAATGAATAGTACTTTTCAGTATACAACTATAAAAGTAGGTTTTAATGCAAAGTACTTTTTAGTATAAAACAAAGTTGCAATGAAAAGTATTTTTTAATATAAAAGTACGTTACAAAAATAATACAAATGCTAAGGAAAAAAATATATATTTTTTAAAATACTCCTTTTAATAAAGCAGTACTTTTTTTATAAAAAATTATTTTAACATACAAAGTGCCTTTTAATGAAAACAAAATATTTTTATAAAAACGCTTTTTAACCCCCTCTAATTACAGGTACTTGTGTATAAATATACCCTTAAATAAAAATTACCTAAAAATTTTACAAAGTATATTTTATTAATAAATCTTTTTGATGTACGGCAGAACATAATGCTTTACAAAATATCATCAATATTCCTTTTGATGAAATGATTATTTCCGTTAAGCATATTTAATTTGAAAAATACCAGTGTTCTCTTTACACTGAAGATGGCAAATAGCCGAAACCGGTTTGTTCACAAACCAAATTTGACGAGGGTCGACGTACAATCATAGCCAAATAGTCCAATGATTCCTCCTGACCAAATTGCACACCAGACTGTCACTTTTAATGGATGCAAAGGTAACCCTTGAATAATTTAAGGCTTTCCCATTCCCCAGAACCGTCTATTCTGTTTATTCAAATATCCATGCAAATGAAAATGTGCTTCGTCACTCATTATAATTTTTTCGCGAAAATCGGAATTGTCATGGGCGAGCTGTAACATCCTATTGGTGGTGTAAATGGTCTTGTGGAAGAAGCTCTTGTGTCAACTGACTCTTATATGGAAACAAATACAAATCCTTGGCAAAATTGTGGCCAAAGTTGTTCTTTGAAGACCAAGCTCCTGAGCACGGTGTCGAATTGAGGTTGATAAATTGCTTTGAACACTTTCTTGAACAGCAGTAATATGTTCAGCCGATTTTGCCTGGGCCTATCATTTACAGACTCTATATCTTCGAAATCGTTCCCTGCATGATAAATAGTGCATTTTGTTGGCACGTTGTATCTTCCAAAAATTTCACGTAACTTTCTCATCGTGGCAGTAATCGATGATTGATTTTGATAAAATGTTTTTACCATTAAAACACGTTGGTTTATCGAACATTTTTTCATAATTAATTCGTCACATGTCTACTTCACGAGTGCCAAATATGAACTGTCAAAACTAATGTTTACCAAAATGGCGGCGTTCACCCTGTATATAAAAATTTGAAATATGAAATCTTGCTATCATCATAAATTTCATACCATGTGCCATTCACACTTTTGTGAGTTCATATAACCGGAAATTATATTTCACAGAAAATTTGTTTATATCATTTTATAAAATATAACATGATGAAGTTCTTTAAAAACAGATTTTTTCAATAATTTAAAGAGTTGTTTTGAATAACAGGTGGCGTCATTATTTACATTCTTTTTTTTTTGTGTCTATTTCTACTCTAAATGTTTTTCAAAGAATTTTGATTCATTCATTAAAAATAAAACTTTTTTAATGCGAAAACACACATTTCGATTGAATACAAAAAAGCTAAGAAGCCTTAAACAATCAGCATAAATAATACTCTAGAATAAAACAAAAGATATAAAAAATAAAAAAAACAAACATGGATTTTAAAATGATTAAAATAAATGAAACAGACATTAAATCGGCTGCTACATTTTTGTTTTTTATTAAAATACCATTTTTAACAAAATCATATTATGGATGTTAGATATAAGATTTCCATAGGAAAATATGTTTATTGTTTGTTTTCTTTCATAATACACGAATAAAGAAGGTGGGATGTCTCGAGCCGCACAAGAAAGTTCATTGGCACGAAACTATTACGAGTAGAAATGGAAAAATGCAAATGTAATCTGAGATGACTACGAGTTTCTAAATTTATTTAAGCAGCCATATGAATTAAACATTCATCTGAACACTTAACAAACACTTTTAAAGTCACAAGCACACAAAACATTTTATCCATATTGAAACCCAGTTACTTGCAACTGACAATTACGGAAAGAAGGCAAACACAGAGTTTAAACCACCAGACACTTATGTTGGTTGCATGCAAATTTTGAGGTTAACATTCTCTTTTTTTGTTTTTTTTTTGTACCAGAGTAAAATTGATACTTAAGTACCGGCATTTGTCTCTTGTCTCTCTTTTTTTGCAAGAAGATTGTTTTAAACGGTAAAACAAAGTATTGAAGTTATAATGATTGTTTAACATGGAAAAATACACACATTTATCTAATTGGTTAAATAAAATACTTGGCAGCAGTTCGTTGAACACAGTAAAGTTCAAATAATTGTTCTCATATAACTTGTTTAAATACTTTTATATTTAATTAACAGTTCTTAAAATTTTAAATAAACTTTACAATTGCTAAGATGAAAACTTAACAGCAGTGATGAGCAATTTTTTTTTTTATTAAATAGTACTTGATTGTAAAAGTTCTATTTTATAGTAAAAATCCTGAAAAAAAAATTCAGTTTATACAACAAATAATTTATATAAAAACTTCCTTTTTATAAAATAATACATTTTTGTAAGCGTATTTTTATAAAAAGTGGCCGATTTTAAAAAATATTGTGTTATAAAACAACATAAAAGTGAAAAAAAATTAATATTTTACAAAAAATTGTAATTGTACAAAGATAACAGGCAACTTAAACTTTATAAAAGAGTTCTTTTTGATTAGAAAAAAATTACTTCCCTTAAGTAAATTTTATTAAGAAAGTACCTTTAATTAAAAAATAATTTTCAAGGAACAAGTATAAAAGGGCATAAAACTTTATAAAAGGCTTCCTTTTGATGAAAAGATTACTTTCGTTAGGTATTTTTGATAAAAAAAAGTACCTTAAAAGTACATTCTAGTATAAAAGTACAATAATTTTTGTACAGAGTACTTATGAGTATACAAGCACCTTCTAAAGCAATGTACTTTTCATAAAAAATTACTTTTCAGCATAGAGTGCGTTTTAATGAAAAGTACTTTTCAATTATCAAGTACGTTTTTTTTTAAACGTACTAAAAAATATCAAAATTTATCTCTTTTAAATTAGCAAAATATATATTTACCAAAAAGATATCGTAAACTATAAAAATAATTTTTTGTTGGGCATACCTTCTCATAAAAAATTAACTTTAATAAAAAACCTTTTAAAAATACGTTTTTATAAAAGAAAATTATTTGATATTGACATTTTCCGTCCTAACTGGCTGGTTCGTATTCGATGGCGAGCGCTTTCGATGCGAATGCATCATTCTCAAGCCGCGTTTTAGTTTGTACTGGTGAGTCAGACGGGCACACGTACCTACATGATAGTAAAAGAAGAAGATATCGATAAGTCCACATTGCATCTAAATGCCAGGTGGCTGGCATTCTGCTTACCTGAATATACACGAACCTAATAACAGAACTGCCTGAACGCCAACACTGACTCACCAGTACAAACTAAAACGCGGCTTGAGAATGATGCATTCGCATTGAAAGCGCTCGCCATCGAATACGAACCAGCTAGTTAGGACAGAAAATGGCAATATTATTTCATTTACTGGCGGAGGAGAAAAAAAAAAAATAATACCAGAAAATTGTTTAATTAACATTTGAAAATTTTATGAACATAAAATAGATATGGTACCAAGGTACCAAATAAAATTGGATAGCAATTAAAGTCCCTAGCCGCCACTTTTATTCTTTCATACAAACGACAAAACGTAAAAACTTCCAGAAAAAAATTGAATATTGGGGCCTTTTTCTCTATCCTTCCCTCTCTCGCTTTATCTCTCTCTCTCTCTCTTTGCGACCAATTAGCCTCTGCTATGCAAAGCATAAGAATTTCCACAATAACCGCATTTTTTAGTACTCAGCTTTATTTTAAGAAAAATACTTTTTATCTGCTTTTTTTAGGAACAAGTATCGTACTTTTTTGTAATAAAAACAAAACAGATCTTTTCGTAAAGAGTAATTTTTGTTACAAGTAACTTTTTTGTAAAAAAATCTTTTTTTGAAAAAGTAATTTTTCGTAAAAAAACATCTGTTTTTTTTAAATAGTAACTTTGTGCAACAAATTGTTTTTTGTTTTTGTAAAAAAATATCATTTTGTAAAATATTACCTCTTTGTAAAAAAAAATCAATTTTTAAAAAAAGTCCTTTTTGTAAAAAAGAGTATCGGTATTTACGTATTAATGCCACCGCATTATTACATATGCATATTTTAGGTCCACATTAATTTATTTTTTAGCATTGCCACTAAATAATTAGTTTTTTGCCGCGGTGACATTAAGACATAGGTACCAAATTATTTCTTTGTAAAAAAAATATTTTTAAAAAATTTTACTTTTTTTAAATAGTACATTTGCAAAAAAGGATATTTTTGTACAAAAGTATATTTGTTTAAAAAGTACCTTTTTGCAAAAAGTACCTTTTTTTATAAAAAGTACCTCTTTATAAAAAAGTATCAGTTTTTTAAAAAGCATATTTTTGTAAAAAAGTTATCGTTTATAAAAAAAACTGCTAATACTTGGTTCGCATTGTCTTGAAAAAAGTCAGATTTTTGTCGAATAGATCCATTCGAATCCATTTTCTTATTTAATAATGACTTACATATATTACTTAGAAAAATTTTCTCTTTTTTGTGCCTTTTAATAGATAAAATTTTTTCAAAATTTCAAAATTTTCAAATTAATTATATGTACACAATGTTGGTTAAACAGCTTAAAATTTGGTTCAGTTGCTGTAACATTTATTATTAGTGCGATACTCATACCAGCAAGTTGAATGAACTTTCTTAAATGGAAATTGTTAAAAAAAAGTAAGAAATTATTTAAAAACAATTTATTTTGGGTTAAAATTTTTATAACATTAAACTGGAATAAAGCCGTAAAAATTTAATGAAAACAATGAACTTTTTGTTAAACAAACAAACAAACAAACAAAAAAAAGAAAGACGAAAACAAAGTTTTCAAGAAATACCAGTATAATTTTACAAGGTATTTTATGACACCTACTAAAAACTATAACAGCACGCATACACCCACGAGTTAAAACATTAATTTCTGTATTTTGATAAAGAAATAAAAAATAAAATAACCTCCCTTCGCTTTGAAGTCAAGGGAACCAACCCACTGCGTTGACAACCGATGATGATGATGATGAGCAAGAAAATGTGATTATTTCACATGTGCTGATAAATTATTTGGTCACTCAAACAAGCAAACAATAAGACTGATATTCTGCTGTCTGTCACCCATTGACAATTTGTAGACATAAAATATGTCAAATCATTTTTGATTGTCTGTCTATCATGGTCTCTTGTCTGCCTGAAATTTTTCAGTCAAATTGTCATCGGCTTCAAGCTGTGTGTGTGCATGTGTACGTGCATGAACTCCATCAATTTTTTTTTTGATGAGACTATAAATATCACTTAATTTTGCTATTGTTTTGTCTTGCAATATCTGTCTGTACACCAAAACATTAATAAGTTCAACAATATTTTCTTTATTTTATTTATTAATCAACTTGTTGGTCAATAAACAAAAGTTCAGAGAGAAGATTTTCATTTTAAAATATTTTGATTTCTAAGAGAAAAAGTTTTATCGCTAAGAAATAGAGATTTGTTTTAAAGATATTGAAAAACCGCAAATATATTCTCGATCAACCAACTAAATTTTAACAGCATAGTGATAAATGTCTCGATAGTTTGTAAGCAAAACACCCAAATTTTTTAATGCGAATTGAGTCCTGAATTCTCTAAGGTAGCCTACCATTAACTAATTTAAAGAGCCATATCGGAAAAAATAATAATAAATTCTTGTTGTATGTTGGTTTGTTGGCAAAAGATCTTCCCACTGTGACAGAGTAGTATATCCCAGCAAACATGCAGACATATAGTCTTGTTAAGTTAGAACCCGAGTAGCTTTTTCGATTATACTTTTTATTTATTTTACTTTTTTTTCACGCAACAATACCTATTTAAGCCGACCGTTCTACAATCTTTAGAAAATGAAGAGAGAAGAGATAGGACAGGTGGAGAAAGTAGAAGGATAGTTACATAGGCTCCAAGCTCTTATTTTTGTAGTGAAAACAATCACCCTTAGATTGGTAGGCTAAGTATACTACCTACCCGGGCAGCTTTTATTTCTAGAAGGCCCATGTTATCGGAAATTAACTGTCGTATAAGACAGCACAGCGACCAGTGACTATGCTTTCATCACTGAGCAGCCCCACCGACAGACAATTTTTATTTTTTGTAGTGAAAATAGCCAAGGTCTTTGTTGAGAATCGAGCCCATAACCCCCAGACTGATGAGCTAGTACACTACTTACTAGCCTACAGAGGCACCTACTAGTTTTGAAGTCGAAGAAAAAACCTGGTCGAGAGCAAATTTTCATCAAATTTTGATTAAAATTCATGTTGTGAGGTGCGTGGAATCCAACAACTTACTTAGCGACCGACAGTATGGTTTCTGTAGGAGGCGTTCTACGGGCGCTTTGCTGGCTTTCGTACCGGAGCAATATATCATTTCAAAAAGAGTAAGGTGGTGACTCTAGATATTTTTTTAGGCGCTTGATAGAATATGGCGTGATGCACGTCTGTCAAAACTTGCTACATTTAGTGTCAGTAATAATTTCTCCAGATTTATGTCGACTTTTCTCAGGAATTGCACTATACTAGCTGTTAGAGATGGAATTTCATCAGACGAGTTCAAGATTAATTCAGAGGTAGCACGAGGCTCCGTTCTTTCTCCTATCCTATTTTTTATTTTTCTAAACGACCTTCTTTGTCAAATTTTCAACCCCACTCTTTCGTAGATGATAGCACCATTAGTTATTCGTATTCATTTAGTAATAGACCGAACCAGTTGGAAGTGAGTTCCAAAAGGCGAAATATGAATGATACGCTCTATCATGATCTCGCGGCGATCTCCGAATGGGGTTGTGCGAATAGAGTTGATTTGAATGCCCGTAAGACACAATGTTGCATACTTACACAAACATCTGAGTTCGGGATTGGCGCTGCATCTGTTGCTGTAGGTAATATAAGTATTATGGAATCGAAAGCTCTTGATGTTCTAACCAATTAAATTCAGTGTGATGTTCAATGGACCAAACATATTTCTCAGGTTTCTAAAGAAGCTTTCAAGTGCCTCAGTTTTCTTGAACGGAGTAAGAGATACTTCACTTTTTCTTCGTACTATTTATACCGCCTATATCCGTCCAAAAATGGAATACTCTCATGTATGTTTTGGAGTTACTAGACAACGAACAGGAAAGTGCTCGTTGGGGACAGTAGGGTATACAACTCTAACTCTATTGATTCTCTAGGGTATCGACGCAATGTGGGATACATTTCAATGTTTTATCGATACTAGAATAGTAAGTTCTCTAACGAAATTAGGGAACTTGTTCCCGTTACTCATACGTTTTCGCGTTTAACTCGATTTTCGTTGAGAGCTCATCAATTTGTGGTTGATTTTTTAGTGAATCGCACTATGCATTGCAGGGATAATTGGCTTTTTAGCAGAACAGTCCGTATGTGGAATAAACCCCCCAGAGGTCTTTTCTGTCCCTTTCAATGTAGGAAAATTCAAATCAAATGTCCAGCAACACTAATCCCCATTTCCTCCGCCCATAAGTAGGAAAATTCGCATCCACAAATACTACTCCAACTTTCCTCCTCCCCATAATCTAATTTCCTATTTCTGGTATAATGCATTGCATGAGTAAGGGTCATACCCTGAGTAATGGGGCATAAAAAAAATTGAGCGGCATTCGTTTCTGTCACTAAATCTGTTAGTATATGAAAGTCCAAGTTTTTTCATTTGCCACGTTTAAATAAATTTGAGGACTTTCAAAATAAATTTAATTTTAAAAAGAATTTAAATAAATGCTCTCTTAATATACACAACATCAATTTGCGAGTTTTTCATTCACGCAAATCTCTTAATTTAAAAATAAAGTCTGATCTCCAATCGATTATTAAAATTACTTGTTTTTAAATAAATTCAAAAAAGGTTTGCTCATTGTCATAAAAATACAACAAAAATGTCATTTTATTTTAAATGCATCATTTTATGTTTGCTGTGTGAACATATAAAATGAATAAATGTCGTGTTTCAATATTCAAATTATATCACATTATCTATACATTTTATAGGATTTACACAGCAGGTATCATTTATTACTCATTGGCTTATTGTCATATTTTTATATTTTTATAAATAAAATATAGAAGAAAATATTATATAAACAAAAAAATTTTTATAGTTTTTAAACGATCTTTTTTTATCTTTAATAAATATGTTTTTTCTTTTTTAAGATCTTTTTTTCATATATTTTTTTTTCTCTTTTCAATATTTCGCTTTCCTTTGGAAAGCTTCTTCAGGAAAAAAAAAATATATGAAAAAAAGATCTTAAAAAAGAAAAAACATATTTATTAAAGATAAACAAAAAAATATTAATATTTAAGGCATAAAATAAAATAGATTATATAACTCTCTGACTCTCCATTGCCAAGAGATAATGAGAGACAAATAAAAGGCAAATGCGGGAGAATATTTTATGCATAAAATAAAAATTTAAGCATCTTAAATGTCTGAAAACGAATTTTTAAGGTTAAATAAATTTAAACAAAATATTCTCCATGTTCTTAAAAACCTTTCAGCAGTTTTTTATTGTCTTTCATATATGTTCCCTGCAATGTCTTCCATCCCTCTTTTCTTCAAGTTCTGTTTACACCAAGATCGCGCTTACTAAGCGACTTGTATTTTTCGGATGCTCTTGTTTCCATTGGCTTTAACCAACCGCAAAAATCTTTATATTGGGCGGCTTTTTTACTGTTAACATTGAGAAAGTTTCACCTTCTTGCTATCCAGATCTCACTTTCAAAAGCAATGGTATATATAGGAGGAAGTAAAGCCTAACAAAAATTTAGTCACGCTTAAGTTGGTATTTTCAAATTTTCAAATTTACGTTTTTTAAAAAAAAAATTTTTTAAATCTTATGTAAGTTGTTACAGAAAAGATTAAATTGTAATATTTGGTTTTAAGCATTTTTGTGAAAAAAAAATTGTCAGGCTTTAAGTTTGGCAACATAGGGTGTCCGCTGGGAAGATTACTACTTTGCTTGTTTTTAATTTTTGATTTCATTTCACATTTCACGCGGCGATTCTTTAATGTCATGACGAATATTTTTTTTGAGTTACTCGAGTTACTTTGCGTACAAATGCCAGGTGGCTGGTATTCTGCTTACCTGGGTATATACGGACCTAATGATAGAACTACCTGAACGCCAACACTGACTCACCAGTACAAGCTGAACTGCGGCTTGAGAATGATGCATTCGCATTGAAAGCGCTCGCCATCGAATACAAACCAGCCAGTTAGGACGGAAAATGGCAATATAGTTTGTGGTTTGTTTACATAAACCTTGCCAATCAAAACCATAATTTCTTTAAATAACTTGTTGTGGGAAGAGATCTCGTAGTAATTCCATTTTAATTCTGGCTGTATGCGCCCTTTTTTTGATACCATATGTTAATCAAGCCCAAAGCATGCAGTTGTGCGCTTTAAAAAGTTTTCAATCATATCATGATATCGCTCCCCACTCACAGTTAGGATTACGCCATTTTCACTTTCAAAGAAGTAAGGTACAATAATTCCTCCTGATCAAATTGCACACCAGATTGTCTTATGGAAGAGGCTCTTGTGTTAACTGAATCTTATATGGAAACAAATGGAAATCCTTGTGCAAAAATGTGGCCAAGTTGAGGTTGATGGATTGTTTTGAACACTTTCTTGATCAGCAGTAATGCTTACAGCCGATCTTACAGTACATTGTGATCCATATTTGAGCCTATCGAATATTTTTCCATAATAAATTTGCCACGTGTCTTCTTCACGACTGCTAAATATGAACTGTCAAGACTAATCTTTACCAAAATGGCGGCAAAACAAAGTATTAACCTTCCTAGCGGACACCCGTTACAAACTTTTTAAGAACATTTTTTTGAATTGCTACGCCTCTGCCATACATCAAAAAATTATTGTACTTATTTATATTGCTAGTCCTGGGGAGCACATTTATCGATTTTTATGAAATACTTGACCATCTAGACCTGTGCTGCTGGGGTTATAAGGGCGACCAGTCCCCTGAAGGCAAGCAGGGAGTCAACTAAAGGCTTCACGTCATTTCCACGGGAATCAGTAAGCCCCAGAGTTCCGCTAATTGTCTCTTTAGCTGTTCTCTAACTAATTATTGAGGTTGGCCCTTTGGCATTATCATGGTGGTTGTGGTTTTGCGTCTCCAGCATGAATTGATTTAAGTGGGCCAGGATCATCTCGCCTTTAATTACACCCACGGGTGAATGATCCGGATCCAGTGAGCATGCTAGTCATGTGTTCTGGACCAGGAGTTGGATAGTCTCAAGCTCTTTAGCAAGGAGTAATGGTTTGCAACCCTTTGGAACCGCTGAAATTGCAACTAGGGAAGACCTGTTGTTAGAATTAGTCCTCGGCTTTCTAGGGCGTGAATGACGTTGCTTTTTATTCCCAATGGTTTGACCACCATCTGATTAAGCCCTACGGCCAGGTGCAGATGTAAATCTTATCACGAAATTGTTAGTCCGGCTACGGTTCGCTATATAAAATAGTTTGGTTAACACCTATTGCGTAGTCTTAGATTGCAAACCAATCCTTGGACTGGGATGCAAAAAATAAGTTTTCTGCTCATTCCAGATGCTGTGATATACAGAAGCTCAATAATACCCTTTCCTTTTTATAGGATCGATCGGATTTTCATCCTTATGATAAAGGAGGAATTCGTTACCGGATTTTAAGAAAGTGAAGGGAGTCAAGTGTCTACCTTAGCTATAGATATAGTGTAGCACTTACTCCAAATATTTTAATTGTTTTTTTTTGCTGTTGTTTACATATATTTTTAAAGCAGTTTAATTTCTAAAAACTTGACTTAAAAGACTATTTCTAAAATATTTCTAAACTTTTTCCTACCACTTTTAAAACTATGGATTTAAAAAGATTCTGATATCTCATGTAGGCTGTTAAATACAAAAAAGACAATCGAAAAGATAGGTTAAGGCAAGTTAAAGTATCAAATTGCAGCATCGGCAAATTCAACTACATTTGTGCCGAAATTCCATTTCAAATGGGAAGTTTATTAAACTTTTAACTTTTAACTTTCAATTTAGTGCTTAGAAGATTTTGTAAATTATCCAACTGATATACCAAGATTTGAAATTTTTTAAATAAACTTAGGTTCACATGAAATCATCGTTTTAATTTAGATGTTGTCAAACCAAGTGTGACATTTCCAAATTTTTTGGGAAGAAGGAACAAATAAATCAAAAAGAAAAGAAAAAAAGTTTTAGAAAACGTGGAGCGAATCAGCGCAGTTGTTAAAAATTTTCATTTGTTAACATTTAACTAAGGAAACGTGATTATTCTTATGACAACATAACAATCAGATACAAATACACACACACACACACATTCACACTCCCCCTTGACAAGATTAAAAACTTATATTTACATGGAAGTGATGTTTTGATACGCATAAATTCATTCGGTTCAATCAATTCTTTTTTTTTTTGGATTTCTAACTTTGCTGGCGGTAAATATTGGAATACAGAATTAAAGGACTAAAATCGTTTAAAGCATATCTTCCTTTATGTTACTTTTGCAAAATCAAATAAATTTTATATCAAAAATTTAAATTCAAATCTGTGTTGTATTACGAAGAGAAAAGACAGCGATTATGAATGAAAACTGATATCTGACAAAAATCGATTCGGTTGGCTCCGTATAGACTCTGTCCTTAATATAGCCTCACAAAAAATAATCCAGTGGTGTTAAATCACATGATCTGGCTGGGCACTTAACTATTGATTGTCGTGAAATTATGCGTTTGGAAAATTTGGTTTGCAATAAATTAATAATTTCATTGGCTGTGTCACATGTTGCACCGTCCTATTGAAACCACATATCACAATCACGCCTTCAGACCACATAGCGCACCATACAGTGATACCTTGAGCATGCAAAGGCCTCTCAATAATCCCTCTAGGATTTTCAGAATCTCATATGCAGCAATTTTGCATGTTGACATAACCTGACAAGTGAAAATGGACTTCGTCTGAAAAAATGATCTATTCAGAAAAACCAGCCGGTTGTTTCTCAATGTATTGAGCAAATCTACGGCACCAGGCTTCAAGGTCAAATCTTTACTCAAAATTCTCCATGTGATGGTTTTCGATAACCCACCAATTTTTTAGAATGACGGCGAATTGACAAATTTGGGTCTGCCTCAACACTGCAGTTCACGGCGATGATGTTTTCCGTTGAACGGCCCGGTATCAGAAGGACGACTATGTTGACCATTTTCGGTCACGAGTTTTACGAAATGTAACTTTAACAGAACCAACATTTTCAAAGTGGACTTTAATTATTTTAATGCAATTTGCGTGCGAAATTGAATTCATTATAACAATTGCTAATGCATCTACCACGAATACGTCAAAAAGCTAAATGTCAAAACTATTATGTTGTTGGTGTCGCCACAATTAGAAAACAAACTTCTTATTGAAAAACCCGTTACTTAACCATTAAACCAATATTCAAATCACAGCCTTGTACAAATCTTTATCCTCATCATCACTTATTATAATTTGATTGTGTTTCAAATGCTTTACTTGTGTTTGTCTTAATTCAAAGTCCTGGCTTTAAAAAATCTTTTATTGAAGTCTGTTTCCTTTTATTTTCGCAAATCTTCATATTTTTTCTGTTAGTCAGACAAATTATTTTCTTGAGTTCTTTTGAACTTTTCAGCTCTATCTTTTAAAAGATCCTTTTCCAAAACAAACTCTTCTAACTTTTTTTTAATAAAAAGTTTTCAATTTTGAAATCAGAGATTAAAGCTTCATTTGTCACGGTACTAAATCTGCTTCATTTATTTTGGCGTCCATACTAATTCCCGAATATCATCTATGCTATTTCATCAAATCCATCGACTATTATTACGTTCACCAATTTTACTTTATTTCTATATTTATCCTCTACTAGATTAACAACAGTTTCCTGATGTTGATTGACAAATTTCTTAAAGTGATGTGCCAACGATTCTAATATAATTTTAAATTGAAAACTGGTTCCAGACTTCCTTTTTCACTACATCTGTTAAAGCCATCTTATCTAATATTAGCTCAAATGATTTGTGTATGCTGAATGCTTTAACCCTTTGCGTTCCGTGCATTTTTTGTGCCTGTTGGTAGTCAACTCCCAGGACTTTTAGGAAATATTTTGTAATCACAATACTTTGAAAAAAAATGCTGCAATTTTTGGAAAAATGATTTTCTATTAACGAGAATTAACTCAAAAACTTAGATAACTTGAATGTATCTTAAACTAAATTCAAATTCATAATATTTAATTTGGTTGACATTTTTTTTATAACATAAACGGAAAAAAATCGGTTTGATGAAGTTTTTGTAGAAGTGTATTAAACATCTCTAAATTATTTAAATATTGATTAATAATATAAAAATTTATTCGTAAATTAGGTTAAATTCATTTAGCAAAATAATAATTTATTTCCTATAAACTTTTCTAGTGTGATAATTCATGAAACAGTCACCTACATGTAGACCGGGTTTTCTGCTTCATGTATCACAATGTTAAAAAGGTATCAGCTATAAATTCATGTTTTAACTAGAAATAATTACAAAATAAAATGCTGCCAGTAGAACTGGTAGTTGCAGTAGGTGGTCTTTACTTGTTATGCCAGCCAGACTGGTAGTTGGAGCGCAAAGGGTTAAAATATGCTATTATTCTTTAAATGAAATCTTTTTTAATTTTTTAGAATATTATTTTTAAAAAATTCGTAAAAAAAGCGTTTTGGAATATTTCCACATTTTGCGAACCGCGGTATAGCAAAACCGCGTCATAGCATTACCGCATTGTATAAGGATTACCTGTTCAAATTCTACGTGTCTAGTCGGAAATTAAGAATTATAAAATACATAAATTAATACGAAGCAGCATGATATGCGTGGAATAATTGAACTTATATTCAAAAACAGCACAAATAACACATTGCTCTTGTATAGTTTTTCAAAATCATATTTTGTTCTCTCAAAAAACCTATTGTTTTTGTGACGAGATTATAGTTCTCGGAGACCATACTTTAGTCGCAAAGTAACAGAAACTTTAGGAACTTCAAATTAAATTATCAAGCTAAGTTATAATTAAGATATTAAACTGTCATAAAAATATTTTTTAATTTTGCCTTAAGATCTAATCTGCTACTCGGTTAATCTCTTAGATTACAAATAATTTTTATTTTTAAAAATTAAAATAAAAATTTTAAAAATTAAATAACTCTTTGCTATGATTTATCATTACTACATTCCTTTAAATATCCTTTAAAAAAAAAAAAAACAAAAACAACAAACAACACATGTGTCAATTTTTTGTCACTCACCCTTTGGACAAACAATAGATCTCGTTAAAATTGAATGACACTATCAAACGCATCTGCTATTGGAATTTTTCTATTTTGTTTTTTTCCTTCAATTCTTATCTCTGAAATATAAATCAAAATGTTATTGGTTAAAGTGGGAGTTAAAGCGATAAAGATATTCTGTTAAAATATTTATATTTTTAAATAGAATTTTATTTATTAGATTTGAAATATTTTTGAACAAGTTTGTAGGTGGTATAGTTAAATAATAAAAAACAACATTTTCATTTTAATTATATTTATTTTGTTTTTGCTTTTATTTCTTGATTAAAGTCGGTTTTTTTGTTGTTGTACATTTAAATAACGTTTTAAATGGTTTTTAAAACTTTTTTTAAGTAGTTTATTGTTGAGTGTTCTTTCGAATGTTCTTTATTTTTGCTATGAATGTTGGTGTATATCTTATTGGTGCACTTGGAATCATGTCCGCCTTGACCAGTTTTTAAAAATTGTATAAATTTATGGGCACAAGGTCTTAAAATGGAAGGAAGAAATTTTACATTTCCCCAAATTTTATTTGCGAGTCAACTATACTAACGAAATGGAGTAAGTTATTTTATTTGGTCCTGTGTGCCCAAACAAGAAATGTTAATAATGGGAGGAAAGAAAAAAAGCAAGTTTTTGGCGAATCTATTAAAATTTTCTAACAGGAAAAACACTCTGTTTCTCTAACATGAAAACAAATTTACTAGCAAATCGACTACAAATGAGTGTATGATGGGTTTAAGCTTACACAGTATAATACTCTTCAGATCATAGACTTGCAACTCAGTTCTGAGAATTGCACGTGAGAGTGGCCCAAAAAAATTAGAACTCCTGCAGCATTCGTTGGCTGCATTTATATGAATAGATTATGAAGAGAACAAGATCATCAAAAGCACAAGGATGGATACTGACAATAATTGGATAACGCGAATGGATATTGACAATAATTGAAAATGTTCCTGTGCATGGTCCACAAGTACATGTCATATTTTCTGCAAAAAAAGGGCAAAACAGCATATGTGTGGACTTGCAAGCCAGTTATTGAGCAAACAAGGTAAAATGTGAGGAAACAAATGCATAGTTTTTGCGATTTTTAAGGCACTGGATGCAATTTTTTCGGGTAGATTTGATCTGCTTTTTCTTCTTCCATTCAATATCTACAACTTTGCTGCAGACAAAAGAGATATTCGGTACGATATAACGAGTTATAACCATGTTAAAATATACATAAAGTGATAAAAAAAATCCACCTGGAGCAAACAACTTCGTATGGTCATTATAATATTAATGCAGCCCACTTTACAAAACGAATAATGCAGAAGTTCTTATTCTTAGGAGCCAATTCCACATGCAATTCTCAGACTTGTGTCCAAAGCCTTGTGTTGTACGGTGTTAGGACAGGTATTTTTATACCAAAAACATTTAACTTTTTTTTTTTTTTTTTTTAAATAGAAGTAGCACTTCAGGCAGTAATGCCTATTTAGTCAAGTACCGTGCTACCTTCTTTAGGAAAGGGATAGAGAAGAGATGAAACAGGTGGTGAAAGTAGAAGGATAGTCGGAAATTAACTGTCGTATATAAGACAACACAGCGACCAGTGACTATGCCTTCATCGCTGAGCAGCCCCACCGACAGCCAATTTTTATTTTTGCAGTGAAAAAACCAAGGTCTTCGTTGGGAATCGAACCCACAACCCCCATACTGACAAGCTAGTACACTACCTACTAGCCTACAGGGGCACCTACTTCCTTTGCTATAACGATAACTTGTAAGACAAAACCAATATTCCGTTAGTGTTGTTTCATGTCAAGTTACAACGAGACGATGCTTAGCTCGCTAATTGTATGCAAACGATTTCAAATAATTTTAAGTAATGACTGGACAGTTTTGTAATCACATTTACGGCGTACCAAAAAAAAAAGGATTTTTGAAGCCAACAATAAATAAGCAGTTTCTCCATTTAAGGTATTTCGTATGTTGGCATGGGACACAGCAATGGGCAAAGTTTCAGAGTGAATTTTTATACAGTCTGTTGTTAAAATTCTTTAAAGAATTAAGTCATAACTTACAACTATATTCGAATTATTTGAATGACCTTAGTGCGACTCGGCTTATGATAATTTAAGTTTTAATAACGTATAACATTTCATATCCCTTTTCTGCAAAACCAAATCGAAATTAATTGAATGCCCCTAATAAAAATCGAAAAGATTGATTTTAAACCAACGAAAGCGGAAATATGGTTATTTGTCTATAATAGCAGCATACCAAAAACACCAACAAAAATATCAAATAAATGAAAAATAGTGGTAACGGTTTGTAAATAGCTTCTTAAAAAAGCATTAAATTACAATAAAACATGCAAATGCTTTTTACAAATTTTTTTGTTTTTCTTTTCCTCCACAAAATGTCTTTAAATCGAACATGTTTTATTTGTGGTAAAAGGAAATAAAATGAAAATAATATTTAATAGCAATAAATTGAAATAAGAAAAATTAGTGTAGGATTTTGCTTACAAAGAAAAATGTTTTGGCAAAAACATTTTACAAGAGTAAATTGAGACCAGGAATTGAAAGAGAAAAAAAAAGGAAAAAGAAGCAACAACAAATTGCCAGCAATATCGCTTTCAATTTCCTTAAACAGCTTTCACTGCTTGTTAGAAGTAAAATGAGTTCATGACAAAGGCTGAAGTAGGTAAAAAAAATTTGGTGGTATCATTTTACTACTTAAAATAATAGTAATTTGCAAAAGCTAATATTTCATTACCTAAATAAAAAAGACTAGCAAAATTAAGAGACTTTCAAACGTTTGCAAATTGTTTGCTTAAACTTTTTAGAGTCACTTGATACTGGAAAAAAAAGATTAAAATACAAAATTTTTATAGTTAGTTAAATGTGTCACTATTTTTTGTTATTATTATTATTATTATTATTATTATTATTATTATTATTATTATTATTATTATTATGAGTTAAGTTTAACTTTTTTAACTTCATGAAGTTGGAAAAGACCTATACCGGGCTATGCCAAGGTATTAGGGTCTGTTAGGGCGTAGACCATGTTCTAGCCCGTTCGCATCTAGTTGCTGGAGGAATCGGCGCACTATATTACACGTCTTCAGGATCACAGATTTTTGCATAGTCTGCAGAACATCTTGTAGAATGTGTTTTTCCAGCTGCATGATAAGGCTTTTTGGTATCAATCCTGTGGCGAATAGTATTATTGGCGAGATATCCACTCTTTCCACATGATACATTGTTTTCAGTTCGTTTGCTAGCTCCGTATATTTTTGAATTTTTGTGCTGTATGTCGATTGAAGGTTGTTGTTGAGGTGGGACAGCTATATCAAATAATATAATCCTTTTACCTAGTTTTTTAAACAATACGATGTCCGGTTTGTTAGCTCGCATTGTGCGGTCTGTTATCATAGGCCTGTCCCAGTACAGCTTAGAGCTGTTGTTTTCAAGTACAGGTGGAGGTTTGTATTATTATTATTATAGCAGCTCTGTTTGTAATGGAATTTTTGTTAGGAAAAAACCTCTGAATTCTACAGCTGCTGCTAACTTGACAATCTCGGCTAAGTGCAACTTGGTTCGTTTCTTATTTAAGATTTAATTGTTGTTGAAACAACCAATTTCTAAAAGTAGTTACTCTCACGGTGTTCAGAACATCTGATCATAACAGGGTTTCTTGCAGAGTAGGAAAAAGTTACACTGAATACTCTAAGAAGATGATAAAACTATAATAAGTTTAAAGAATGCATTTTAAATGAAGAATATTTGCAACAAACTGGTAATCCATCGTATGATACTTTAAATCTTATTCAATGATAATTAATAAATGTAATATTTAGAAAAGAATGAGATAAAAAACAAAATAATATCCTGGATGTTTGGCCAATTAGAGAATTTAATTTTATTTAAAAGAAAAATCTTGCAGCAGAGGCAGAGAAAGTCAATTAATATAGATATTCATAACACAATAGAAATATTAATTAAAGTCATATGAATAGTTATTAAATATTGCCACGACAATATCTGTTGGATTGAACAAGATGCCAGATGGCCAAGCAATTAGTAGATGGCGAACAATTACTTTCTAAAAATATCAACAACCATGAGAGAAAACATTAAATACTTCTACAGATAACTGCAATATTTATCGTCAGATATACTACAATGGTTTCCTCCGGGGGGCACATTTATATGTTTTGACGAAAATCTACCGTTATTACATGTGTCTTCGGGGGTTAAAGTGAGCTCAATCCCATAATAGGCTAGCAGGAGCCAACTGGACAATCACTATATTTCCACGGGAATCAGTAAAATGCCAGAGTTCCGCTATTTGTCTTATTAGCCTTTTAGCTGTTCTCTGACTGATTATTGAGGTTGGTTCTTCGGGAGTATTATGGTGGTTGTGGTTTCGATGCCCTCGTTCGGAATGAACACAATGAATGGGTCCAGGTCCAATCAGCATGATTGCGATTGTGTTCTTAAATTTTATTTAGCTTAATGCGTTCTGAACGGGAAGTTGGATAGTCTCCAACTTTTCAGCAAGGAGTGAAGGCTGCGGTCTGCTTCGGGCTTTTGAAGTTGCAACTAGGAGTAACCGGAGGAAATATATATATATATCTCTGAAGGCCTTCTAGGGCGAGGATGACGCTAAAATCAATCAGAGTGGTTCGGCCACTAGCCAGTTATGACCTGCGGTCTGTACTGGTGTAAACGTTATCACGCATACTACAATGGATAAAATATGTCAGCAAATATGTAATTTTTTTATGACTAAATCTCCAAGGTATGAAGGCTTGTCGCCTTAACACTTTCTTTAATATTTTTAATAAAATTGTTTCAACTTTAGAATATCCAGAACCATTCAAAATAGCTAAAATTGGACCAAAGAAATTAAACGCTTACAAAGAAGAAATGTATCGACCTATTAGCATATTACCGGTTATTGATAACATTTTTAAGAAAATAATACACCAACAACTTTTAAATTAGTTGGAAAAAAAATAACTTACCGTACAAATGTCAATATGGATTTAGGAAAGATAGTGGGTACCGAGAATGCAGTTGCAAATGTTAATTTCATATGTCAAGATTTGGTTCTTTGGGTATAAAGGAGTCTCAGAGAATATTTTATAATTTTTCTAAAGCGTTTGACCTTGTAGATGATAATATTATATTTGCAAAGCCTCAGTACTATCAATACTTCAATGAAATAATTGGTCCCTACCAATGCGGTTTTAGACCTGCAAAAGTCACCTTATGCCTGATAATCACACTACGCCAAATCCTAGAGAAAACGCACACAAAGCAAATCGATTATAAACCCGCTTTTGATAGCCCGATTAGAACAAACGTATATAATGCTATGTCTGCATTTGGAATTCCGGCGAAATTGATAAGACTTTGCCGGATGATGCTAACTGATACAAGATCATTAGTGAAAATAAGGAATAGTCTTTCCCAATCGTTTACCACCTCACGAGTATTCAAACAAGGCGACTGTTTATCATGCAACCTATTTAACATTAGTTTGGAAAAAGTCATACGCGATGCGGCAGCTAATAGAAATGACACTATTTTCACCAAGGGCTACAAGCTCCTTGCATGTGCTGATGACATCGACATCATTGGTAAGACATTGCGAGATATAACTGCTGCCTTTGCTGGCATTGAGAGGTAATCCTTAAAAATGGGCCTAGCAGCTAATGAAAGCAAAACGATGGTGATGGTTGCAACGAACAGGAAATCTACTAGATTAAGTGAACGTTGGTAGCTATAACTTTGGGGGTTGTGATCCATAAATAAAAAGAACAACACAAGCCTAGAAATATAAAAAAGAATAATATTGGCAAACAGGTGCTATTTTGGGCTATTTAAAAGAAGAGCGATTTTTAGAATAATGAAACTAACACTCTACAAGACACTTATTCTACTGGTGATTAATATGGTGCAGAAGTATGGCTACTTGCATAAGCAGATGAAGCTGTACTGGCGTATTTGAGAGAAAAATCCTTCGTAGAATATACGGACCAGTTTGTGTAAGTGGAGACATTGACATTGTCAAGCGTATAAAACTGCAAAGACTGCTTTGGCTAGGACATGCTGGTGCGATCGAGTAAAGAAGGTCTGGTAAGGAGAATTTTTGAATATGATACCAAAGCCGTCCGGAGGAGAGGACGACCAAAACACTGATGGAAAGATCAGGTCCAATGACATCTCTAAGAACTAAATGTTAGAAATTGGAGAAGAAGCGCAGAAGGATGAAGCGCTTGAAATGCTATCGTCTCTTCGACCTCAGACTCACCAGAGCTGTATATGGCCATTTAAGAAGAAGAATAGCTTGAAATCAAATCCATAATCTTTATTTATTATCTACACACATTTCCAAAGTATGTACTTGTTTTAACACAAGTTTAAAGAATTTAGAATTGTAAAATTCCAACTCACCGCAATAATATCATATGACGCTGAGGCAATAGAAATGTAGATTTAAAAAAAAAAATCTGGCAACCCTTTACATATCTTTACTAATTGAAGCTAATGCTTTAATGACAAATCCGGTTTGTGTAAATAAAGCAAAAGGGAAACTTAATTTAGATATGTTATCTGGAGGAGTCAGCTGATAGCTACACAAGTTTATAATGCCGTGGTGCCAAAATGCTTATAAATGCAAAGGAAAATATGTAAAAATATTAAACTTCCTGGTATTAATAGAACTCGGAATACTGTTGTAGTTTTTCTTGCAAGATTATTAACTTCAGTCAGATTTTGAAATTTCCCTCGGCTGAGAATATGGAACGTTTTTTGGTTTTAAGTTATTGTCGCTATTATGCAGAGAAATCCTCTTTTAAACAAAAATAGAATCTGCATGCGGGGTTTAGGTTGCTTAATAAAAACCTGGTTTAAGATTCTTTCAATAACGTTTTGAACTCGTTCAAGTTAAAAATGTCGATTTTTTGCTAGCAAAATTTAGTTATTGTAATACAACGGGGTTGATATTACTTAAAATACTTTCCCATGTTTCTGGATTCCTTTCCAAAAGAACTGCTCCGGTTTTAGTGTAAAAAATGAATGAAACTAATTTGTGATACCTTATGCTGAGGGGAAGCGTATTCAAGTAAGAGTGTTCTGCATCAGTCGAAGCAAATGGTATTTAGAAGGGCCAAGTCCTGGGCTAGAAGGGTGAACTAAAATTTCTCATCCGCAGTTTTGCAAGTAGTTTTTGACCGGTATTCTAATATGTGTCCTAAATGTGTCGTTTTTTGTTGATTGCTCTCTTCAAACGAATCAATTGTCTTTGGGATAGGTGCTCTGTGATCGTCTGATCGGATTTCAGCAGCACATAATGAAAAACACCTTTCTGATTCAACCAAATATAGAGCTTTACCTTGGTGTTATGGATGCTCGGCTTGGTACAATACAAAAATGAGTTCTTTTTGTAGCGTTCCGACATGCAAAATCTCTTTTCAACGTCTATCGGCTTCAATTCATATGGGACGATTTTACCTGCTTTCAAATAAATCCCAATGCTTTTAAGCCTCGGGAAATGGCTTGTTGTGTGATTCCTAATGATAATGCAATTTCTTCTTGCCTTTGGCCTAAATGATAAAATATTTTTTTTTATTTGTACAACAGCCACAATAACTAATATCACTCAACATTAAAATATATTAAACTGCATTTATTTAAAACAAATTGTTAAAATGTTTAAACATTAAACGAATCACTCTCTTGTGGATGCTACCAAATTTTTGTTATCAGCGGTTTTTCTGTTTAAATTTTTTTTGGTTTTTTTTGCCACTTAATTATTTGCTGCAACAAATTTACCATAAATAAATGTCACGAACAGATAAATTTTATATTTAAAACCACTATGGTGTTTTTATTATTATTAAAAATAAACTCCGCTGTGTGTTTGCATTTGCGTCATTTAAAATTTTTTGCAATTTGGTGTGGCAAGTGTGTGATAGTATTGATGTGGTAGTGTGAGCAAATAATGATTTTTTGTGATAAATTTTTAAATAAATAAATTTTTTAACGAAAAGCTTTTTCAGGAAATTATTTTTTTATATTTTACAAAAACAAAAAATAATAACAATAAAAAAATATAATTTCCTATCGTCGTCTATTTTTAAAAAATTTTAACACTATTTTAGAGATTAAAATCAAGTGAATTGCTGAGTTATAAAATATATATAAATTAATTCGGATTTGGAAAATGTAAAAGAAGTTCTTCTTTCTTTTGTTTGGGTACGGTTTTCCGTCGACCCTCGTCAAATTTGGTTTGTGAACAAACCGGTTTCGGCTGTTTGCCATCTTCAGTGTTCTTTTCGTACTAGTTGCGTTCTATTGTCAGTTGTGTTTATATAGTTCGTGTCCCCCTTCATGTTATTGCATTCGTCACTTTCTGTCTTTTTTGCCTACATCTCTCTCTCCTTTTTTGTTTGTCTCTTTTTACCTAATTTGTCGCCCCCTTTTTCATTCGTCTTCTTTCCTAACTAAATTCTTTTACTATCATTCTTGTTGTCCGTTTTTGTTTATGTGTGAACGTATTGGGTTTTTTCCTTTTTCCCTCTTTTATGAGACATAATAATCTGTAATTGTACGTTTATGATGTTCTTTATTGCCTTGGTCTTGCGCACCTGCGTAACGTTTTTGTGCTGGTGTAGTGTTTGTTTTCCTGTAAAAATGTTTCAACGGTTCAAATATTGTGTCCGAAGCAGTGTTTATTTGTTCATTTATTATTCGTCCGTCAAATGTTTTTTGTTTGTATATTTCCATGTTTTCTAATACATTTAGTTTCCTTCCTTTGTGCTGTGTGTGAAGCAGTTTAACCGTTGTTTTAATATGTCCTGGTGTACATTTGTTGTTAAATATATGGTTCGCAAAGTTTGATTCTGGAGTTGATTTTGGTTCTCGTAGTTTTTTGTTATAGTCTCTAATGTGTTCCCTAAATCTGGTCTTAATTTTTCGTCCTGTTTGTCCGATGTAGCTATAATGGCATGTACAAGTTAATTTGTACACTCCTTGTTTGTCTAGTATATTTGCCTCGGTTGTTTTATTCCGTAGTATTCTGCCTAGATTGTTTCTTGTTCTGAATGCGGTATTGATGTTGTGTTTTCCAAAGAATTTCTTCTTTACTAAAGCTGAGTGAATAAATTTGACGAATAAAAAAGGAAACATTAAAATTTTTTAGTAATTGGCAGGCTTTTTGTATTCATCTTTCGCAACAAAAAAAAACACAAAATATTAAAATTATGAATTAATTCCCTATAAAAGAGATAAAAAGTAAAATAAAATAACCTACAAGCTACTAATTTAGAACCATAAAAATAAAACAGGAACAAGAAACAAAAACAACGAGAATACAACAAATTCATAGTAAACAAAAACAAATAATAAATTAACAATAAAAAACAAAGAGTAAGTTATTGGGAGGAGAACTGTGTGCTCAGCAGACTGCTATGATAAAATAAGAGGTATGAATTCTCGTAAAGTAAGTAGGGAGATAAATGGACATCCGAACAGACACGAAATCATGGGATACAAAACAGTATTCCCTTATTCAAGGAGTTATCTAAGCAACGGACGCCCTTTAGGAACGTCACCGCCACTTCTACGATATCTACCTTCAACTGGGCAAAATCAATAGCCAGTAATATTTATTTAAAACCAAATAAAAAGTCTTCCAGTGATTGCAATAATTTTCGTTCAAGCCAAGTTGAAGCAAATAATTCAATAATGTTTACTAGGCTTAGAAGATGTGGCTATGGATCCAGTTGATTGCCAAGTGGTCGAGAATGGTGTTAAAAGTATCTGATTCAATTTTAAATCAGCTAGATATTTTAGTTGTGGGACAAATCGAAGTAGTAGCAAATTCACAACACTCTAAAAGGATGTCTAATTTTTTTTTAAGAAATAAAGGAACAATAGAAAAAGTCTATTAGATTCAGCAATATTAAGAAAACGGAACGTGCTGAAAACGTCAGGGCTATTGCTACATAAAGCAAAGCTGTTCAGGGCAAATCTTATGCTAGCAAATTTTATAGGGAGCAAATTTCGCTTGCTCCAAGTCAAGGACGAACTATTTTTTCACAATTACAGGTGGCTGTAAAAAAAAGCAATTAAATATTTTTTTTTTTTGTTAGGTCTGTTCTAAGCATCATTAAGAAATAGAGTTGAATATGGTGCTTATAGATAAAGGGATTGATGATACATTTATTAAAAAGACAAGAGTGCCAACTATACATCACCTTCAATTGCACAATTTTTATTCAACAAGAGATTATACTGTTCTGAGTACAGCAATTTTATTGAGGAAGGTTATTAAATTTCCAGGCCTTCAGATTTCTTATCTAGAAATTCACCGTTAATTATTGAACACGAGATAATCTGCAGCTCAAAATTTAAATAGGTACTTCATAGCAATGGTCCTTACAATCGCCCATACGTAAACTACATTTATAACTTTGAAAATATCAACAAAAGGTCTTAACTTTATCGAACAAAATACACGGTTTGAGTTTCTTAGTGTTGCTGTTGCTCTTCCCAAAAAATTTCTGGAGAAAAAACTTTTTGACAAATATCAAAAATCTTACCTTCCAGTCCATACCAGTCCAAACCTATTTTAATCGTTTTAAATTAAGTAAAAAACAGCATTAAGTGTCAGAAATGTAAAACAAAAAATATCTAAAAGCATAACGACTTACCCGCAAATTTTGTTTATCTTTTGTTTTGTTATAAAATTAGCAATTTTTTCGAAGAAAGTTTTCAATTTACAAGACACAGAATTTTTGCTTTTAATGCTAAAAAGTGTTTTTCTGTTCTAATTTTTTCGAATATATAAATTTTAGAAATTATTGATTTTTCAGGTTTTAACAATGATATGCATGAGACAATATTTTCTTATACAAATGTAAAGACGTTATTATCACAATGAATCTTTTCTTACGATAAGAATGTGCGTACTATAATCATTTAAATTGGTCCCGTTTGGTTAAAAAAAAATTTTTATATTTTTGTTTTATAAGACAACATTTTGTTAGAAATATTTGCAATATTATTATAACGCCTACTATATATTTTATTATACACATAATACATTTTTGAAATTAATAATAATAACAAAAAAAATTCTGAATAAATAATTCACATAATTCCTATTATGTACCACAAACTAATAATTTCCATTTAAATTACATTCACAATAAATGTTCGTGTGATTTTTATTAAAATAAATAACAACTGTTAAATAATACAATATATTCATAAATAAATATTTTTTTTTTTTTATTTAATCCTAAGAGCGATTTACTTTTTTTATATCGAAATGCAAAAACAATAAATATAAATGCGACTGTAAGAGACAGAGCAACCGTAATGGTGGAAAAAATATAAATACACACACCCATTTATTACGAAATATAGCATCTATCACAAAGCAGGTACAGCCAGGGATGGCTAATTTATTATTTTTATACATTGTTTCGCTATTAATCGAACGAAGCAAAAACAATTGTGATAAAAATCATTGCATTTTCGAGCTTTTACATACACTGCAAGAAGGATATTAGACGAACAAAATACTTGAAACAAATTTAAAACACTTGTTCCGGAAATAACTGCGGTAGTATTGAAAAGTTATCATGAAAGCAATGTCATTAAAATTTGCCGCACTATGGAATTATAATTCAGTTTTCCATCCCTGAATGACTACAGCAACCAACATGATAACAAATAATTATTTATTCATACAACAAGACAGTCTAACGAGATGTTAATACCAACTCTTTAATATGAGTATCAATTCTCATTGGATTTTCTTTTTCACTGAAGAACAGGAAATAAAAAAATTTAAGAATCAAGGAAGGAATAAAAACATTTTTGTTTTTGTGTATCAAGACTCGGGATAAACTTTTGGCAGGAAGATTTTAGTACGTTTATTATATGAACTATAAAGAGCAAAACGAATTTAAAATTCCATCAGATAAAACCAGATATAAAGGAGAGGCAATATGAGGTGAAGCCAATGTATTTTAAAATTATCATTTATATGCTTGTGTAAGTGTACAGTTACAATATATGTTAATGTCTGCTCTTACGTTGTGTTGTTATCAAACGTAATATAAAAATGTTAAAATTGTCAGTTGATTGAAGAGAATACCAGGAAATTTACAAATGAATGAGAGGCTGGTATTTGGTTAACAGATAATGTCTTAAGAAATAAGATTTAGGTTATCATGATACAATTATGATTTTAATTTTAATTGTAATCTTGATTGGGTACGAAAAGATGTTAAAATTTAATTTAATTTTGGTATCAACACCAAATATTTAGTTGTAAAAATTTAGAATATAAGAAAAAAATTCTGCGTCGGGCGGTAATTCTCTTGTTACTCTCTGTCTATGATGTTTATTTTTAAAGTAACTTTAATAAAATCTAAAGAATCAGTCAAATTATTCTGCAGATAAAGGATAAATAAAGAATAATTTGTAAGAGGGTATCAGCCTGCTCATGCTATACATTCAGGTTTTTGGTTTAAAAACGTTATTTACTTTTCAGAGTTATTTACTTCAAACTGAAAAGTCTTTTGCTATTTTAGCCATTTTAATAATTAAATTATTTTGTAGGTATAACTTCTCCAGTGTCTCATGAAGATTATTTGTGTCAATCAATCAATCAGTCATTTAGATTAGTAAGCATATAATCATAACTCCTTTATTACAGTAATTGTAAGTGAGATAAACCTATTAAACCTATTTGCATACAACTGACATTCTAGTAAAAGCAAACGGTGAAATTAATTTATTGCCAAAATAACATTTTAAAAACACTTTTTAAATTAAAGAAATCGAAATGTTTAAACTAATATCGAAATCATGTTTATCTAGAATTAACTATAAAAATTTTATTTGTGATTATTTAGGTAAAATAAAAATCTTAAACTGTGGAAGTATTTATGGAACAGCAATTTTCGAATTGTGTGAAGTTCGAAACTTAATTAAGATTTAACATTTTTTTTTAAATTTTTGAGAGTACTTTGTGTATAAACTCCAAATAATTTAATTGCATCTTATGTTCGAATTTTCGATTATTAAAATACCAAACAATTTTAAATTTTTATTTTTTACTTTTTTTAACAAAATTATAAATATTTTGTAAAACTAACTTTCAAAAATTGATGTTAAATTAATATTTTACATTTCGAAATTATATTCGAAAATTCGAAGTTATATTCGAAATTTCGAACATATTTTAAATATTAAAATTTGCGATTTTAGAGTTAAAATAATTGTTTTCACATATGAATCGGGCCAGAAACCATACTGTATGTCATATTTTTGCTTGAAAGCTTGTTTGAATTTCTAAAATAACTTTAGTTATATCTCGCTAAAAATCATAATTTAAACAAGCTTAAAAAAACAAAATATTTGTAAATAAAAAATTCTATATTTCTATATTCTTATTTTTTTATCAAAAAATTTCAAAAAACTTTAAGAAAATTATTATTAAAATATTGCAAAAAAAAAAAAAGTAACTTTAGTTTATTAAATTTTTTTAACATTTTGTAATACAAATTTCTTAATTTTTAAGAGTGTATAGAAAGCTTCACTTTTATATAGTCGTAATTTATAAATAAATTTCAATTATAAAGACATATGACCCAAAATAGCACAACATTATGTATGCGTGTATCCTCTTCCGAAGTACTTATTTGACCTGCTATATCCATAAAATAAATTCGTTCGAACTTGCTAAATTTATAAAGAAAAATTCAGTGAAGTTTTGCAAGAGTTTTAAGTAAAATAATTTTTTACTGCTGAAAAAATAACTAGAAAACTAAGTTTTCTTTTTTGTATATGTATGTGTGCAAACCGTAAATATTTTTTGCTGCAATTTCCTAAATATACAGCACATCATTTTTGTTGTAGTTGTAAATTTATATGTAGAAAATTTTGTTTTTGGTTTGAAATATTTTGCTTGAAGCTCTGATACTTCATTTTATAAAGTTATAAAAAATTGATGCAACTTTTACCTTGCCAAGTTTTAAAAGGGATGCATAAGAATGGACTTTGGTAACGGTTTTAGAGTCAAGACAAGACATACTATTTTTATATGTATTAAAGCAGAGAGTGAAAAACTAATCTGCCATTGATTTATTTTTATATGATGTTATATAATAATGGTTGCCACATTTCATAATAAATTTAAATTTTTACCGATTTTTATAGCTTCAAACGAAATATTGATGACTTAAAAAATTCTTTCCCATGAATAAAGTTTAGTGGCAAGTGAAAGTTATAGTCAAAGGCAATGGCCGTATAAAGATAAGATTCGATAAACGAAATTAAGTTAAGAAAATTTAATTTTCCTTAAAAAGCTACTGTCAACCTCACTCTCTATTAATTTAACAAGAAATTATATACTAAATCAGGTTTTCAATAATAATTTTCCAATAACTTGTTTTTGTTTTTTCTTATTCTTATTTTAAAATAAAGTTTGTTTTTATTTATTTATTTATAGCCAAGGATGATTAGACTTTATATCGTTATAGTCTCCATGTAATTCTAAAACTAGAAATTCGTGCATGATCAGACTTGATAATACATACGATATTTTAGATTTTATTGACTCCATGAAAAAGTCATGTTTCTTAAAAAAAGAATAATGATGCAAATCGCCACTATTGAATTCGTCATTTATTTATGCGATGAAAAACTAGACGAAAAAATTTTTGACAAAGGAAATTTCTTCTTAACCCCAGAAATTTAATACATAAATTAATAAAAAGTTGCCGGATTTGCTTTCTGTTCATTTTGTGATTTTTATGAAATGTTTCCGGCAACATGTTTTTATTTACAAAATGTTTCTAGCAACATTTTTCAACTCGGGAAATAATATAAGATATATTTTTTCACACGGAGTTGTAGCCAGCATCAAAAGAGACTGCATATTTAAAGCAATAATATCAACAATATTCTAAATTGTTAAATTTTTCTAGCGAACCGAAAAGATTGTTAAGAAAACTTCACAAATTTGAATCGAAAATTTAGTTTCACTAACAAAGTATGACTTTATGACTTTATAACTTTTCTGAGCAACTTTTTACTTTTTTGAATTTTCAATAAAAACATGGAGAATGAAAATTTTCCTTTTATAGAATTAACACTTCACTCTACTTTATTTATGTATTAAAACCGTTGTAGTGCCGATTGCCAAACCCAACCAAGTACACATCTTAAAATTAGTCATCTCAAAAATGATTATGGCAGTCATTAGTTGGTTAACTTTCTTATTCTAAAGCAGCTGACTGAACTGTAGGGAATGAAGTCATGCTGGTACGTACACAAATTATGAAATCATGTGGATTTACATACACGTTAAAACCTCTGCATGTTTTTACTTCAAAATAAATGAATGACGCAAGAAGAAAAAATAAAGTTGATGTTTACACTCGTATAAAATGCAAATTTTTCTTCAAACGTAAATAACAAACGTATACATTACGAAAATAAGTAAAGTATTTACTCTAAACAAGCACCCTTTCAATCCAGTTCACACACAATCACACACACAGATATATATGGAGCGACACAGTCATCCAAGAAAGTTTACTTATTTGGAGTTTGCAGAACTGCAAAAAAAGTGCACGACCCTTGAGAATAAATTTATATTTTCATTTCGGCAAAAATTTAAATAAAATATAACGAAAAAATATTAGTTGCATACGCGTATCAAAATTTTTAATAACTATATAATTAAAATATCACCAAAAATTCATGAGCCATAATTTAACATAAAAATGTCATAATATTTCTACAAAAACTTTTATCAGTGATAATTTTTCTATAACAAAATTTTATCACCCAAATTTTGATTAGTTTTTTTTTAAAGTACTTTTTGCAAAGGGTACTTTTTGTAAAAGGTACTTTTTATAGAATTCAAAAATATTTATTCGAATATGTACTTTATAAGAGGTAATTTAGCTAGCATGCATAAATATTTTTCTAAAAGGTACTAAATGTTGCCTTTTATGGCATATTTTTTGCGGAAAAGTATGTCTCTTTCAGGATTTTATTTAAATTACCGTTATCAAAAGTTAAAAAATTTTTCCAAAAAAAAATTTTTTATATTTTATAAACCTGGTATAAAACAATTTCATCAGTAATAAGTTTTCTATAAAATAATTTTATCAGTCATAATTTTTCAAAAAAAATTTCCGAAAAAACTTTTCTAAGAAAAATTTTATCGGGTATGATTTTACGTCATCCAGCATCAAATTCGGTTTGTAAACATACCGGTTTTGGCAATGTGTCATCGTTATCCCTTATAATTCTGCTATAAAAAATGTAATTGATCACAAGTTTTTTATAAAAATATTTCATCAGTTATAATTTTTCTAGAAAAAATTTTATCAGTTATAATTTTTCTAGAAAAAATTTCATCAGTTATAATTTTTCTGGAAAAAATTTTATCAGTTATAATTTTTCTAGAAACAATTCCATCAGTTATAATTTTTCTAGAAACAATTCCATCAGTTATAATTTTTCTAGAAACAATTTCATCAGTTATAATTTTTCTAGAAAAAATTTCATCAGTTATAATTTTTCTAGAAACAATTTCATCAGTTATAATTTTTCCATAAAAAATTTCATCCATAGAAAAATTTCATCAGTTATAATTTTTCCATAAAAAAATTTTTTTAGTTATAGTTTTTCCTTAAAAAAATTTCATCAGTTATAATTTTTCCACTAAAAAAATTTTCTCAATCATCGTTTTTCTATAAAAAAGTTTTATCAAGTCTTCGAAAAGAAAAGAAATCATCAGCTACAATTTTTCTGTAAACAGATTTCATCCATCACAATTATTTTGTAAAAAATATTTATGCCATAAGTTTTCTATAAATTTGATCATTTTTTTATTAAAAATTTTTCTACAAAAAAATTTTATCAATCGTAATTTTGTATAATTTTTTTATACAAAATACTTTTTGTAAAAGGTACTTTTTGTGAAAGGTACTTTTTTTAAAAGGTATTTTTTGTAAAAGGTGCTTTTTGTAAAAGATACTTTTTGTACAATTCCAAAATTTTTATTCGAAAAGGTAATCTTATAAGACGTTATTTAGCTAGCAGGTACAAACATTTTTCTAAAAGCTACTAAATCTTGCTTTTTAAAGCACACTTTTTATTGAAAAAATATGTCTCTTACAGGATTTGATTTAAATTAGCGTTATCAAAACAACTTTTTTAAAAATTTAAATAACTTTAACGTCAAACGTTAAATCTGAGCCTCTTGAAGTAAAATATCCATAACACTTATTCTTCTTCTACGACTTTTAGTAACAAGGAAGTAAACAAGAAAATGTCATCAAATGATGTATTTTATAAAGTAAACTGGTTGCGCTAGGAAAATGTATACTTGAACCTATAACAGTTAAACTGAAACTGATAGAATCTTGTTGCTTCAAATATTCTCTAAACAGAATATTTTCCTTTTTTTATTTTAATAATTAGATTGACATCAAATATTAATTTAGTACTTTTTCGAAAATGCTGTTGTAATTCAGAGAACTGAGTTTGAAAAAAAAATAAATTAATATACCGGTCAACAAATATCTTTGTTTATTCATCTAGTTGACTGTTAATAATAATTGGAACACTTTTAAAAATTTTGTAAAATTAAAACAATGTTAAATTTAACCCTGTTAATATTTTAAAGAATTTAATAATTTTTTTCTTTTTAAAATTTATTATTTAGGGATTCTCTGCTATAACTTGGGCACAAAGGAACCCAATTAGTTTCATTTTTTCTCTCTCTTTATTTGCTCTTTTTTTTTGGCAGTTGTTAGCGTTTATTAATAATTCTATACAAAAGTGTGGTCATAGTTTTTGTTTTCGCCCTAAAGAAAAACGAAAATTTATTACTTTTTGTGTTTTTGTTTATTTGCTGCAAAACAATTTTTCAACTTTTTTTTATCCAAACAGTCATTTTATCACAAACAAATTGAAAAGAAAAGCTTTTAGTTTTTCCTATCGTTCAATTTGCAGTTTTCTGTTCTACTGAAACGAATACAGCGCTTTTTGTAAAAAGGAAATATTTAATTTTGAAATGTACTTGCGCTAAATTTAACGGTAAAAAAATGTCGCTATTGAATAAAGTTTATTTGTGACGAAAGAACTTAGCTATTTATTTTTTTTTTGCTAATTATTTAAGATATTGGAGAGTACCTTAACTCATTGATAACATTTTGTAAATGTCTTTTGTTAAAGCTACTTTAATTGTTCTTGATTACCTTTTAAAAAAGGATCTTTAAAGAAGTGCTTTTATAAAACACCCTTTTTAAGATGATCCTTTTAAGGTTATATTTTCAAAGGATGTTTTATATAAAAGGTTCCATTTTAAAGAGTAGTTTTTGTAAAATGGTTTTTACGCAAAATTTGTATTTTATTCTAAAAGTGCTTTTAGAAGATTTTTAAATTACTTCTTCAAAAAGTGTTTTTGTAGAATTTAATTTTTTCTTAAAAATTACTTTTTAAATATTTTTGAATATTCTCTTTTTAATACACTTTTGAAAAAAGTGAAATTTTGCGAGATATTTTTTAAAAGATATTTTTTGCAATATAATTTTTTATGCGGTACTATTTTTGAAAAACAGTTTTTTAAGAGAAATTGTTGTTAAAGCTTCCACCCTATCGTTATAAAATAAAAATAGGTCTAGAGTTGCTGCGCAGCTGGCCGACAGATAACAGGTAATATTTTGTAACTATTTAAACGACACTTTCTCGCGTTATGTTTGGATAGAGCTCGCGGCGTCCAGGGTTCGTTACAAAAAAAGTTTGCTTCACTAATAACATAAGAGACACTTTTGTTTTACTAATAAAATTTTTTATTATAATCCACTCTTAAACTAAGTTAAAACAACACTACAGCACTACTGACCGTGGCCCTCAAGAGTTCTCTCCGCCGGCTAGACTACTGCGTCTCACACTGGAGCGAATAAGATTCTGGTCGAGTCTGAGCAGAACAGTTTGCCTGTCCACCAATTTTTGACTTGTTGCGGTTGTCTCGAATAAGATTCTGAGACAACCTTTTCACGTCTAAATTGGTGTTAGCCTTTTTACGATCTTGTCCGTCTTGTTCAGCTAGGGCGAATAAAATTCTGGCCTTGCTGAACAAAGCGCAGCCTTGCTCTGGCCTCGGTCACCTGGGCGAATAAAATTCTGGCCGGGTGAATCAGCGACAGAACTTGCTTGGCCGTAGACCTGAGCTATACTCAATTAATTCAAAGTCGAATAAAATTCTGACTCTGATTAACTGAGCTGAACCTATTCGCAAGACTATTTTAATTAAGTTGAATAAAATTCCAACTCACTTAAAAGAAGTCTTGCCCGGTTGCTTGCCCGTGGCCAACTCATCTCAAAAACTAAATTATATCGCTTTTATATGTCTCTGCCAGGTACACATACACACACATACCACTAAACGACAGCTGCTTGTGTTTAATGGTATGTTTTTCTTACGGATGTATCGTCATGTTAATAGTTGGCGCTTCCAAACGGCTATTATAATTTCAAATATTTCATTAACAAATAATAAATGTAATTATTAAATATAATTTTGAATTATATAAAATGAAAAGTGTATAATAATAATGTTCTCTTTTAAAAAAATTATGAAATTCATTAAACGATAAATAAATTCAGAAATAAATATGTTTTTTCTTTTTTAAGATCTTTTTTTATATATATTTTTCTCTTTTCAATATTTCGCTTTCCTTTGGAAAGCTTCTTCAGGAAAAAATTTTTTATATATTTTTGAAAACAAAACAAAAAAAAATATATAAAAAATTTTTTCCTGAAGAAGCTTTCCAAAGGAAAGCGAAATATTGAAAAGAGAAAAATATATATAAAAAAAGATCTTAAAAAAGAAAAAACATATTTATTAAAGATAAAAAAAGATCGTTTAAAAACTATAAAAATTATTAAATTCAGAAATGTAAAAAATGTAAAAATTTATGAAATTCAGTAAAAAAGTTAAAAGATTTTAAAAATATATATAAAGAGTCTAATTACTTGTAATTGCTATGTGATCCAAAAACAAGCCTGCCGACTTTTGGTCGTCACACTATTTTTAAGTATCTTCGGCAAATACTTTAAAGTCGCAAACTTGTGCAGTGGTTTTTACGCAGCCTGGTTTGCGTCTATCTTCGCTACTGGGAGTGACCTAAGCATCGTTAAATTGTGTTTTAGTAGTTATTACACTGCACAATTTTTGCTAATCTGGCTACTTCCCTCGTCCACTTAATGTGGATACGTGGTACCTGCTCCAGAGACACATCCACACAACATTGCACGGCGCACGGAGCAAAAAGGGTGAACTGCCGTTAAGAAGATTAGTGACAAATAACGGCTGAAGATTTATACTAAATCAACCAGCCACGTTTTTATTTAACGTTGGCACAACAATACCCTGGACACCGCGGCGCACCATTGAGCATACCCCAGCAACCCTCCCCCCGGGGGCACATTATAGTCTTTTTGGAACCTACTATTCCATTTAGATTTGTGTCTTGCGGGGTAAAATGGAGCGCAGGCCCCTCAAAGGCTAGTAGGAGTCGCCTGGACAATCCACATATTTCCACGGGAAATCAGTTGCCCCAGAGTACACTATTTGTTCTCTTTAGACAATGATGTGCTCTGACTGGTTATTGAGGTTGGCCTCTATATGGGAGTATCGTGGTGGTTGTGGTTTCGGACCCTCGTGTGAGTTTGTGGGTCGGACCATTCAAATTAACACAATGAATGGTTCAGGTCCAGTGAGTATGAATGCTGGCGTGTTCTTGATAAATAAGAGCTTCATGCGTTCTAGACCAGGAGTTGGAAAGTCTCCAACTCCTCAGCAAGGAGTGAGGGCACGGCCTACTCCGGACTTTCTAAATTGCTACTAGGAGTGACTGGAGGATATACGTATCCAAAGGCCTTCTAGGGCGTAGTTGGTGTCCAATCAACTAAGTGGTTTGACCACCATCTGATTATGACTATATAGTCGGTGCAGATGTAAATCAAATCACGCATACCCCAGCAACCACTGAAACCATGTTGTTGTACTATTTTAAAAAATTATTTGTTCAAGGAACATTAACTAAAATGTACTTTATGTAAGGACTGTATTTTTACAAAACTATTTTATAAAAAGTAACTAAACCTAAAACGTTTCCAAAAAAAGTATTTAAATGAAATTGTTAAATATATTTTTGTAAAATGGATGCTTAAATCGAATTTATTTAAATAGTACTTTTTCCAGAAAGTACTTTTAAAAGTAGTAATTGTTTAAGTAAATATTTTAAAGCTGTTTTGTATCTTGGTTCAAGCTTTACTTACAAAACGTACTTTTTGAAAAGTGGAAAAAAGTACTAATAAAAGTACTTTTTTTAAAAGTAATTTTTTAAGTTCCTTTTTTAAAATTCTGTATAAGTAATTTTATTTTAAATTTTTTTAAGAAACTTTTTAGAAAGTTATTTTTATAAATTAAAATGTACTTTTTTAACATATTGTAATAAATTGATTAAAGAAGTTTTAAAAATTACTTTTTTTATAATTCCAACATAAAAGTTTTTTTTTTAAATTGCTGTTTTAAAGTTAAAACTTTTTAGAGTTACTATAATAAACAGGCGTTTTTTTAAATAAATTTTTTTTAATGTTTCTTATTTGAAGCTATTTTAATTATTAGCTGCTGTAGCTAAAAGTACTTTTTTTAAAGAAGCTTTTGAAGCCGCTGTTCTTAAACGTATTTTATATTTTATTAGTTATTTAAGTCTTGCAGGTCTTCTTTATTTGTTGTGTTAAAAGTGTTCTCTTTGTATGAAAGATGTCCCCTTATGGTTTTATAGGGATTTTTTGTTAAGAAGTGGCCCTTATTTTAGCACCACTTTAATTATATGTTTATAATGAATGAATGAAAATCTACTGTTTCTTTTAACATTCTCAAAAACCTTTTATTTTCTTTCTTTTTCCTATTTTTTATCCTTTTTATCCTTTTATAACCATAAACACAATGAAAATTAAGCCAATTCTGACAGTTAATTTTGTTTGCTGGTCGTGCAATAAAAATGCTTTGTAATTTGGATGTTATAGTTTGAGTCCTTTTTTTCCTGTATTTTGTCTAGCAAAAGGAAATTGATATTGTGTAACGTAAATTTCTTTATCATAAATAAAAGTAAAATGACTTCACCATTTAAATTTATCAGGTTATTTTATATCTTAATACAATGATACAAGTGCTGTTTTTAGTGTAAAGAAAATTTTTTTATTGTTCATTTCAATTTTATTAGTTAACGTTACGATGTGCTAATACAAAATAAGCACTCCCAAAAACCATTTTAAATTTTAATTTTGCTTTTCCCAAATATTATAGAAAGAAAAAAGAATTAAATTTGTGCATATTCTTCAAATTATTTTTGCTTCAACTGACTTATTTTCAGAGTAAGTATTTGCTTATTATTATTGCTCATTTTTATATCATAACACATGAGAGTTATAGTAAAGTAATCCAAATGTGAGTTTTTCACTTTGAACATGAGGTAAATTTAACGGACACACTTCTTGCTCAAGAGCAAAATTATGTGCATGTTTCTCGTAAATCATGTGGAGAACCAAAAAATATGATTCATGAAAGCAACAAAAAGACACATCTGTAAGCATAAGCGATGAAATAATATGAAGCATATCAGGTACGCACACATGTGCAGTGAACAGGAGTGAATGAGCAAGTACGTACCTTACCTAGTGCTTATTTGTTAAAAAATGCAATAATTTGTGTCATTGATTCAACTAAAGTTACTTCTCTTAAAAAAGGTTTTGATTAAAATCCCCATAATTTTGAGAAACATTTTTTATTTCTCCTAATATTTTCTTTATAAAATATACGCTCTTTTAAAATACGACTTGCTCTTACTTTACTATAACAAAGTATTGCAGTGCTTTGAAGAATAGAATAAATAAAGCAAAATAAAAATTACTTTTTTTGAGATGCGTTACAACGAAAGAAGACATTAAAAATATTAAAAAAATGTTGCTTGTGCAGTTAAAAAGCATTAATGTTGCAGACACATGTTTCCTTAATCGTTTTTACAAATAAACCCATCAACTGGCTATTACTTTCGTTGAGTTTACTGATTCGAATGTCCAAACAAACCTCTAATCTCTCAGCTGGTGTAAAGCAGCGAAATGGTTTTCGCTTGAAATTTTTTAAAAACCACCAAAGTTTTACAAAACATGAAGTAGACTAATTTGCAAAAGAGATAGTGACCTTATATAAGAGCAAAATTAAGATAACACTGTGAAAATCCAAAACAGCAGGGTACAATTAAAAATGTTTTTGCTTAAATAACACATGTATGCGTATAAACGTAACTGTATGTATGTATGCGTTTACAATTATGTATATATAATTATATTGGCACACACGTAAATATTGAGGTGTAATTAAGTTATAATGAATTTTTTTAAGCAATGAAATATATAAATTAAAAATAAAACGCTGATATTTTTAATAAGACAAGACATCGTACAGGGTTTACTCCAAATATTTGGAATAATTCTAAAGTTTCTAAATGTTTAGCTCGATTATATTGTTACATTTTATTCCTTTAATAAACGTTATTTTATTCAGTTAAAACACACAATACATTTAGAGTTTTAAATTAAATAACACGATTTATTTAGTAAAGCTATTTACTTACTCCCGTTTATATACACAAAATATACCATGGTGATTTTACCACTATTTTAATGCTACTGTATCAACATTATGCCTTTACTCAACAACGTTCACACTTAAACTACTTTAAAACTGTTGTGTCTTCACTTGATAACGTTTACACTTAAACCGCTTTGTTAGTGTTGTGTCTTTACTTGACAACAATCACACTTGAGCTGCTTTATCACTGTTGTATTTTCACCTGACAACGTTCACACTTAAACTACATTGACAATCAACAGGGAGCTTAATATTCTAATTGAAGTGGTTCTAGCATTCCACTTCGACGTCATCACATATAGTTGTTTTTATTATTATTCAGTACAGATGTTTATTTGGTTGTGTTTGTTGTTTCTATTGCTAAATTTAGTTCGTGGAATTTTGCTTTAGCATATTGTTGTTCTTGTGTATTTAATTGCTGGAGTTTTGTTCCACCAGTGAATGAAATACTGTTGTCAATTTCTCTTATTAACGTGTTTCCTGACTGTTTCTTTCCAAATGCCGAGCGCTTTCGATATGAATACATCATTATCAAGCCATGTTAATTCACGTTCTGGTAAGTTAGTATTTCTGGTCCAGATATCTACCTACGTAGTTAGAATTCCAGCCATCTCGCAATTTATGTGGGGATTAATTTAATTTTCGTCTTTTGTTATTGTACAGGTACGTGTGTCCATTTGAGGATGTTTTTCGTTTGTGTAAGTTTATGATTAATTTGAGTGATGTGAAAATTGCGTCTGAGGTTGTGCTTACCTGTTCATTCATAATGTTGCTAGTTTTTGTTTTGTAGATTTCCATGTTTTCAAGTATGTATATTCTTCATCCTTTTTTGCTAGGATGCAGTAAAGTCATCCACTCACCTATTTTCCTTGGTATGTGTCCGTAATTCTCAGGGCGTTATGCGAAGTTGCAGTCTTCTCTTTTCCGTTTCTATGATCGTATACTGACTCATCAGCACATGATAGAACGTGGCTTAATAATGATGTAATCACGTTGAAAGCGAAGAAATAGGCAGAAAAGACGTTAAGAGGAGAAATTAACAACAGTTGTTGTTTTATGTTCATAAGATTTCTTACAAACTGCTTAATTTATAAACAGACACAATAGGTCACTTCATTTGCTTTTTTAGAGATAATTTTTTTCTTTGATAACTTAAACTAAACATATTCGTAAAGATATTATAATTCCTTATGGTCATAGTAGAAGTGTAGAAGGCGTCACAATGCTTTATACTTTAGTGTACTACACTTTGGGTCTATAATAAATTAAAGTTAAAAACTGTCCCCGCATTCTCCTTCTTGCTGTGCTTTTGAAAGGATTTACAAAAAAAGCAATATTTTATATAATCGGACTAGAAGTATAGAAACTAAAGAATTATAACAAATTTTTTCACTAAATTCCCCACTGTGCTTTAGTAAGTAGTTAAAAATATCAACTCGCAACTTACTGATTGTTGATTACCAAAATGATGGATAAATAAATTAAATTCTAGATTCCCTAATTATAAAAATAAACACTTATTAAGCACTAGAAAAGAAAATGAAGGAGAAATGAATTTGTGAAAAAAATCTATCCATCTCCATTTTATACTTAAAAAATTTAATTATATTTACATATGAAATAACTTTTCGCTAGAGTATTTATTATGAAGGCATGTGTAGCTCTAATTACCTGTTTTATTATCTTTGTTTTTGTTGGATAACGTCTGATTTAGTAACGTACTTTATGAATGTTTGTTTCTTTCAGTTTGTTTGACATCAAATAGGAGGAAATTATCATTTTTTCTTTTTATCACATAAATGTCTTAAGAAAAATAACTTTATTATAATTCAAGAGTTATTAAAATAATAGACACTATTTCCCTTGTTATGTTAAGAAATTTGTTTTTATGCGATTTTAAACAGCAGCGCGTTGAACTCACCACCTAATGGTCGCCAAAATATTTTGTCTGCTATCCGTTTCCCTTTTAACTACTCTGCCAGGTGCAATTACAACAACGGGCAGTGTAAGTGTAATATTTAGGTTTATGTCACCTTTATGCTGAAAGTCCACTGCACCAATTGCTGTGCATTATACATTATAATTCTGTTGAAACCACATGTCGCTCAGGTATCTACCAAGACAAAAAAATGTTTTAGATATTAAATACCGTGGATTGGCATAACCAATTTCGCTTGATGACACAGCTATTTGTTATTTATTCATAAATTCATTTCGCTCTTGCGCACACTTGCACTCTTTTTGCAAGAAATAAATCATTTTAATAATAAAGATCTTTTACTCCCAAGGCGAGAAATTTTTCTGTTTCTCTAACTTAAGAGAAAAATGTCTCACATAAAAATCTTGTTTTACACAGGGTGAGCTAGAGATCTGCATAAACCTGTTTAGTATCTTAAATTAAAAAACCCATAAAATTTATTTCGTCCTGTGTAAAATTTCTAATTGCAATTTTAAAAATACAGGGTCCGCCAAATAACGTTTTTTTTGTTTTGAATGCTATAAAAAAACTACACAGCTTTGGCTGTGTGGCACGTAGCGCCGTCCTGTTGAAACCAAATATTGCTAATTTTTGTGAACAAAAATTTGTTCAACATGGCCCGATAACGATCGCCATTGACTGTAACGGCCACTCCAGAAAAATGGCCCAATTATGCCTCTGGACCAAAATCCGCACCAAACAGTGACTCGTTTTGGGTGCGTCGGCTTTTCAATGTATGCGTGCGGATTTTCTGTGCCCCAAATGCGACAATTTTGCTTGTTTACATACCCGCCAAGATCAATGAGCGGGTATCGTCCCAGAAGATGATTTTTTTTTGCAAAATCGGAATCTTCTGTAAGTCGATCGCAAGCCCACTTAGTGAAGCATTTTTCAAGCGTATGTACAACCATATTCGTTCAGCGAAAGGATAAAACTAATTATCTGTCAAGTCGAACATGAGCTAAGTGCTACCATTCACGAAATAACCACTAGTTGACAAAAAAAAAACATTGAATTGCGGACCATTTATAAACAGTTTAGGCATCGCACAATTTTTTATAACAAATCGAAGGTGTGGCAACGACTGCATTTAATTATATTTTGCCTACATTTTTTTTATTATATTTGTTAAAATTTAACACATGTCTTAAGTATATTAAATACTAAAGTCCCATTCGCTAAAGTTTTAGTTTAGCTAAAAATAATTTTAAAAAATCGTAATAAAAAAAAAAAAAACGGCGCCGTATTTTCCGTCTCTGATTCAGGCTCTTGTGATTTATATCAAACGAACAAAGAAAAAATACTCAATTTGCCCAAACAGAGCTCTGATGCTTCGAGCAACATAACTAACAATTAACTATTGGTCTCTCTGTTTATCTTAAGTTATGTCGTTTGGAAATGGTGTAATTTTCATATTGAAGAAAAAACTTTTTTTTGCTTTCTTCTAAAAATTTTCCTACATATAATTTTGTTGTTGCAATTATTTCAAAGTAAATAAGATGTTGTATTTATGGTTAGATGACACGATAAGTTGTAGAAAATTTTATAACGGTTTAACTTGTGCAAATATTCATTGGAATGGTATGTATGTATGTATGTTGTGTTTTGTGTGTGTGTATATGTGCATGAGAATGTTGTGTTATGACATGTGTTTGTTTATTCACATTTAAAAATGATTACACTCTTTTTCTTTTGACTAGAGGTTTTTATTTCTTTTTTATTACTGCTTTGGATAATTAATTTACAGTTTTTTAATGAGCAGATTTAATAAAATAAATGTAAAACGCAAAGTACCGGTAACTTACAAGCTGCCTTCTATTCTTTCATTTATTAAAATATTTTTAAAAATAATTTTTTCTTTATAATTCTGCTCAAAACACGAAATATTTGAACTTTAAAGAATTCAGATTGATGTCTAGTTTTATTGAAAGAAATTCTCACGAACAGTAAAGTAAAAATAATTAAAACAGTTCTTACTTGCGCTTGTACTAAGAATCATTTTCTATTTAATGAGGTTAAGGAAAAAATTAAATTTAAGTTTTTAATTCATTATTTTAAAATGTAATAGTTGTGCAAAATGACTTTATAATTAATTGGATTTGTCAATGAAGTATTAAAAAAGTGATGACATGGAGAAAAAATATAAAATTAGGAAAGCAAGAAAATTAGTTGTTGTAAAAATTTTATTTTTAACAAAAAAACAAAAAGACCAAAAAGTAAATTTTTTATTTACAATAAATTATTTCTTTTATTGCAGCCTGAGTTCATTATTAAACTCGATTAACTGTTAGCTAGATGTTATAGCAATTTAGTTCTTAATAACTTTTTATGTTACAACGAACTTATGCCTAATTTGAAAAAAAAAAATTAAATTCTTTTTAAACATAGTTTGAATTAAATATAACTTATGATGTTATTTCGCATTACTATTATCTAGAAATTATTGTTTTAAAAATAATCATTAATTTAATAAATTTATTTATTAATTTAAATACATTTATTAATTGTGTCCTTTAATAAACAACCATTTATTTACATTACATTACAATTACATTTTATTAATTGTATTATAATAACATCCATCTTTCCGGATAATTGAAAGCTTGCAAAACTTATTCTAATATCTAAATTTGAACATTCGCTTAATATTAAAACTTAAGACTTATACATTACTGCTTACATTGTCAAAGTTATTTTAACATGTCTTAAGGTCACAAATAGCCCATCATATTGAGCACCTTAATCTATTAAATGATCGGGAAATAGATTTATCCAAAGCTTTTGATCGAGTTGATTATTTAAAAAAATCGCAAAAACTTAATAATGAATTTAGGTTCTCAAACCCATCGTGCTAATATCGTTCCTAATAAATCGTACCTACATCAAGAAAAATGCACTTCGTATACTTCAATTGTAGAGAGTCTCAGGTAAACAGGCCCTCCCAAGGATCCGTTCGTGGTCCACTATATTTTTCTATAAACTTAAATAACATTTTCAGTGTGGTGGGGTCAGAGACGTGTTCGGTATATCCTTTTTTCAGATCAGCACTCCGGGGATGACCCCTAGACATGCAATGCATTGTGCCAGAACTAGGAAATGAGGTTGTGGGGAAGGAGGAAAGAGGTATTAGTGTTCGAGTTAAACGTGAAAACGTGCGAGTAATGGAAATAAGTTTCTTAATTTCATTAGATCACTCACCATTGTAGTAACGATAAAACAGTGATATACATCCTATATCGCATCGATGCTCTAGAGAATCAAGAGAGTTGGATATCCTACTGTCCCCAATAAGTCTTTGGCCCTTTACTGTACGCGATCAATCCCAAAATATACTTTGGGACGCCGGCCCATATATGAGAGTTGTGCTACATATTCGGACGGACATAGGTGGTAAAAATAGTACGAAAATTGGATGGAGTGAAGTATCTCTTACACCGTTTTAGAAAACCGAGGCACTTGAAAGCTTCTTTAGAAACTGTCCATCGAATCCGTATGTGGAGTAAACTTCCTCCTATTTCAATGTAGGAAAGTCCAAATTGAATGTCTACAAACATTACTCCCTCTCCCTTACTCTCCTTCTCCCCATAACCAAATTTCTTAGTTATGTCACAATGCATTACACGGGTGGGGGTCATCCCCTGAGAGCTGGTCCGAGAAAAAAAGATTGTTTATAGGCCTAAAAAAACATTCAAAATTATAATATGTATTTTGGTCACAAAAGGCTTTTTAGTCATTATCTATACAATGATAATGATAATAAAAATAAAATAATTAATTTCTATTAAATTTTAATCTTTTAACTCGGTCCTTTAAATTATAACAATTTATTTTTCTTTTTTTCTCTCAATATTTCGCTTTCCTTTGGAAAGCTTCTTCAGGAAATTATTTTAAAAAAATAATAATAAATAAATAAATAAATAAATAAAATAATATTTAAAAAAAATAATTTCCTGAAGAAGCTTTCCAAAGGAAAGCGAAATATTGAGAGAAAAAAAGAAAAATAAATCGTTATAATTTAAAGGACCGAGTTAAAAGATTAAAATTTAATAGAAATTAATAAAAAAAGGTCGAATAAAACTGAAAATAATAATAAAATAATTAATTTATTTTGGTTTATAGATTTATAGTGACTATGGCGCTTAATAAGTTCCATTTTTAGATTTAGGACTCATGTTTGAAAAATATCAAAATAGGATTAATATTTTTTCAAATAGCCTTCAAGGAGAGAAAAAAAATTATATTTAATTATATTTTGAAATGTAAACATAAAACTACAAATATTCATTAAACTACTAAAGTCACAAGGTGAAAAAAACATGAACAAAAAACAAAATTAATAAAAGTTGTAAAAACAAATTAACAAGTGAAGCGCTTGATTGCAATTGCCAGACGAGGCACTCTATTGTTTTAATTAAACTTTGATCAATCAAGTGAAGCTCATGTGTACATGTGTGCGTAAAGTATATTGTGCACATTAACTTATGCTTTTTTCAATGAGTTCAAAATGGTGCTTAAGTTGCATGCACTATGGGTTATTTACTTGGGTAAAGTGTACTTGCCATCAAACTACAAAAATATTAGATACATGTGTATGTGTAGGTTAACATGATTCGAATGTAGTTAACACAAAGCCATAACCGCAACAGCAATAAAATTCTAAGTATATTACAATAAAGAGGCAATTGCTTTTAGTAGTGTTGCCACACTTAAAAACAAAATAGCAAAATTTATAGAATAAATTAAACATGTTGGGTTACATGTTGCTTTTAGATTTTAGCTGTAGATTTGTTTGAATTTACTTGTGAAAATAAAATTTAAATTCCATTCAAGTAACGTTACACAGAATGTTTTACTTTAATGAAGTGATAAAACTAATTTAATGTATTTTTTTTACTTCATAATAAATTTATTTTAATCATCAAAAATGTTTAGAAAAAGGCTTAAAATAAACTGTTTAAGAACACCATATTTCATAACCGTCAAAATTTAGTTTGAAAAGAAATCGCCAAAACTATATATATAAAAATCATCAATCTGGCAACACTGATTTTCATATAACTGACCATTATCATAATAACTTAACGAGTGTTGACGCTATGCATCGTTAAACGTTCAATTCAAAAACACAAAAGCTAAAAGTTACACACACACACAAACACACACACAAGCACGCACTATCGATATGCTGCCAGAAAAAACATATGTATTGTATTTGTATTAAATGTTTGGATATGGTTCAAGTTATGTGCACTCAATAACCAAACACCAGTACAATGGACGCATTCAACAATTATTTTTGTTTCTGTGTGAGTAGTTGTATCATGTAAATGTACTGTAAACAGAACCTTACAATACTATGGTCGTGTTACACTTCAGTTAATCTCAAGAGCACACAACAAAATAACGGCTACGTAAATATCGTAGGTAAAAATACAATAGAAAGATCAAAACCTGTAACAACTGCAACTGAAGCAAAATCAGTTAGTGAAAATCATTGAAATCCACAAATGACCATCAGCTTCAACACCAAGTAACAGCTGTCGAAATAGTGCTTACCAACAATCGAGAAGTAGTTGATTACAATAAATAATATTTAGATATACGATTGCTATTCAATACAATAATGAATGTATGTGTCAGTTTGCAACACCATTTCCCTAATGAAAAGTAATTTATTTATAAATAAGTCTATCACTTCTTTTAACGTAGGTTCCACACTGATTGTAATTACAACTCAAATATTACTCGATATCTTGTTAAGGAATCTTTAACTCGAGAAATCATTTAGAGGACAATACGCTGCGGCTTGGACGAAACCGAAATCACGAGCTCCTCTAATTTTATTGACATGTTATTTTAAAATTAATGCTGCTATTGGGTCATCGCTTTATGCATTTTATTTTGACGTTTTAACATACAGCTGTCTTCGCCCAATCACATACCAGTCTGCATGACAATTTTTTCTTTTACTAATTGAGAATTGAAAAGATGTTTTGAAGCCTCTTAAGTGGCAACTGAACAACAACTGTGTTTTGTTATACTGCGATCTGCGTGGTGAACTTAAACTCATTATCTTTTCCTTAAAACAAATATCCAGATACCCTCTTTTTATACTATTTACAAACACCACACTTTGTTAGTGGTAGAAATAACAACTTAGTTATAAACATAAACACATACGTGTTGTAATAAATTTAGCTTCTTTTCTTCGCCTGCTTTACTATATTGTTGCCCCAATCGTCCGATTGCAAAATCATTTTCTCACTTTTTAGTGATGTTTGCATCAAATAATGAAATTTGATTTATTAAGCCGTTATCAAATATATTAAAATAAACAGCATAGCATTAACTATATTCGGCTAAATGATAATAATATAATTAATTTCAAAGTGACATATACATTTGGCAACACTTTTTATTATTATTAAAACAGCTGATGCGAGAAGATTTGAGCACAATAGAAATTCGAATTGAATTGTATTGCACATGACATGTGCGTACACGTTGCGTTTGGAAATTTAATATATCAAATGAAAGGCTCATGGCGTGTATTAAGGTATGTTTAAATAGATTATACCAAAAGTAGAACGAAATGCACTCAGTAATTAATATAATTAAACGACGGAAAAAATATGTTGCCAGTTTTTTTTTACTCGTAGAGTATTCGTGTGAAGCGACCTAAAAATAGAATTAATAAAGTAATTGCAGACTTTTGCTTTATTTCTTTATAATTTTTTATTTAGATATCCCTACAAAAAGAAGTGCGGAACAGTTAAATCAGGCGGCCGTGGAGGCCAATCAATATCACAAAATCTTGAAATAACTTGTTATGAGAAAAGGTCTCGCAGTGATTCCATTGTATTCCTGGCTGTATGCGTTGTGGCACCATCATGTCGATAGTAAATGTTAATCAAGCCCAAAGCATGCATTTGTGACGTTAATCATATCACGATATCGCCCTCCATTCACAGTTATCGTTAGACTGTTTTTATTTTCAAAGAAGTAAGGTCCAACAATTCCTCCTGATCAAATTGCACGCCAGACTGAATGGAGGCAAAGATGACTGTTGAATAATTATAGGGTTTCCCTTTCCCCAGAACCGGCTATTCTGTTTATTCACATATCCATTCAAATGAAAATGTGACTCGTTACTCATTATAATTTTTTTTTAAGAAAACCGTTTCATGAATCATAAATCAGATAACTTTCCAATCGTCACAGTAATCGATGATTAATTTTGATAACGATTAAAGCACATTGGTTAATCGAATATTTTTTCATAATAAATTTGTCACGTGTCTACTTTACGACTGCGAAATACGAACTGTCACGACTAACGTTTACCAAAATAGCGGCAAAACAAAGTAGTATACCATCCCGGCGGACACCCTGTATCTACGAAATTATTTTTTTACCTTTTTTTCGAAAAATCTTATACTTAGCTATATTAAACATAGATGCAATTCTTGTTTACAGTAAAATCAGTTTAGTCGATTTTATATTCAATTAAAATTGTTATATATGGCAACACTGCTTACATAAAAAATAATTATGTTTTTAAACGTTTTTAAAAATAAAACTAACCATTATCTTCTGAAATTTCTATCTCCTTCATGGCAAGTATTCTATTTATGTTTAGGTAAAAAGTTGACAAATTTTATTTACATGTTTAACACTGTAGTCTACGGAAGTTTTTTTTTGGTAAAAAAAATCTCCCAAAGAAAAAATCTAAAATTATAAATTTTGCGAAAAAGGTTTTTGTTCCCTAATTAGAAACAATCTGTCGATAATATATTTTTATAACTTAAACAAAAAAACGTTTTTTAGACTTAACGTTAACGGTGTATTATTAGATTTTAAATGAATAGTTTAACAACTATTTTATTAGAAAATATACTAGTTTATATTGTTACGTTTATACCTTTTATAAACGTTTTGTTGTGAGTTCTTTATTGGAAAATAAATAACACCAGATTTTAGAGTTTTGAAATTAATTACAAATTTATTTGCTTAAATTACTCAGACGCTGCCTTTTATATTTGTCCATTGAAAGTCTAGAAAAATTAAGAATCTTCTACTCCCTTTGCATCACATTTTGTTGTTGTATGTTGTTCATTCAATGTATAGGCGGCTGTATGTTTGTGTGTATTTTTGTTTTTGTTTTTATACTGATAAAGTTTCTTCTTGTTGTTGTATTGTGTAGATAAGTTTTCTTAGAAAACTATGCAGTTAGTAAATAGTATACCGATTTGTTGTTGTCTAGTGTGTATAAAATTAGTAAACAGAAATTTGTTGTTGTCTTGCGTGCACAAGTTTTATTAGTAAACTACGCAGTTAGTAAACAGCATACTTAATTGTTGTTATTTTTGCCTGTATAAAATTTATATCCAGTATGTAACTACAAATTTTGTTGTTGTCTTGCGTGCATAAGTTTTTTTAGCAAGCCAAGCAGTTAGTATACAACATACCCAGTAGCTTATTTTAATGCTTAATTATTTTCTTTTGAAAGTTAAGCAAGACACTTCAACAAAGCCTTGTGGACTGAGCTCCTTACCAATTTCATTTTCAGCTACATGGAGCACAAATAGTTCCTTTTACAAAATTAAGTTGCTCATGTAGCTTGTAAGTTATTCCTCATATACCAAATAATTTTGTTGAATTTGAAAATATTTTTACTATCGAATTACCTTTGGCAAGAAAAAGTAAATTAACATCTTCTAGTTCAAAGGTAGATCTCTTTAAGAGATCTATAAACTGAAAAACATTAATAATGGGAGAGTAATTTCTCTGCATTTGCAGCAGAAACCTTAACATATCTCGGATTAATGGGTTTATTACCGGGATATTTTCCTTTATTAGCGGGATATTCTCCTGATATGTGCTTAGATTAGGATATTCTCCTATGTTTCGCTTTTGTCTTTTACTTTAAGGACTACAGTTAGCTAGCATAGCAAATTATCCCCTTAAGGCGGAATTGGGGGGCCATTGTAATTATATTATGACTTACAATTTTTTTTAATTATTTAATAACGTTATTATTAATATAGGTGAAAAGTAAAGCCAACATATAGTGATGTACTTATCGGTATATATGTGAATGTGTACTTTGTGATATTCTACCTGTACTAATCATAAAATGTGCTAAGTGGGTTTTGTTTCTGTTTTGAAGTTTTGAAAATAAAAATAGATTTAGTCTTCGCAAAACCTTTGATAACAAACGTAGTTTTATTATTAGCAACTTTACATTTGGGGGCTCAACCTAAAGACGGATAAGACGCTATAAAGACGGAGAAAATAAAATTGGAGGAAAAAAACGTTTAGTTTTGGAGTAAGTGCACAACAGACGCCGAGAAGAACTATCATTCCTATGAGTTAGAGGTTTTGGCAATTGTGGAAGCGGTGAAAAAACTAAGACCTTATCTGCTGGGTGTTAAATTTAAAATAGTAACAGATTGTGCAGCATTTCAAAGAACTATTAATAAAAAAGATATTCCGCCGAGGGTGAGGAGGTGGACGTTATATCTGGAGGAATACGATTACATAATGGAACACAGAAAGGGAGAAAGAATGAAGCATGTTGATGCTCTCAGTCGAAATCCAATTAATGTAATAGAATCAACATTAAGAGCATTTATAAAGAGAAAACAGAATGAAGACGAACAAATTATTGCTTTAAAGAAAGTTTTAGAAAGAGAGCCTTGTAATAATCATTTCGTGTGTGATGGAACTTTAATGAAAGGAGAAAAGAGTGGAGATGTTTGTGTTGTTCCTGAGTTGCTACAAAGAGATATTATCAAAAGATCACACGAAAAAGGGTATTTTGGTGTCCAAAAGACTATTGATGTAATAGAAAGAGAATATTTTATAGATTATTTGAAGTCTAAGGTGGAGAAAGTAATTCAGAGTTGCATTCAGTGTATAATCATGAATCGTAAACGTGATAAACAAGAAGGTTTTTTGTATCCGATACCCAAAGATGACTTACCATTGGTAACATTACATATGGATCATCTGTGTCCAATGACTGCGACTGCTAAGGGATATAAATATTTGGTGGTGATTGTTGATGGGTTTTCGAAATTCACTTGGATTTATCCTGTTAAAACAACGTCAGCAAAAGAAGTTATAGAGCGTTTTGAACAACTAGCTAAAACTTTTGGTTATCCGCAAAGAATTGTGACTGATAGAGGGTCAGCGTTTACATCCCAAGACTTTCAAGAATTTTGTAATTCAAGGAATGTACAACATTTGCAGACAACTACGGGAGTGCCCAGAGGAAATGGTCAGGTTGAACGTGTTAATGCTGTTATAATTTCAGTTTTATCGAAACTTTCTATAGATGATTTAAGCAAATGGTACAAGTATGTTGATAAGGTTCAAAGATGTATAAACTCTACGTATCATCAAGTAGTCAGGAAATCACCACATGAGGTTCTTACGGGAGTTCCAATGAAAACAGAATATGACATAGGAATAAACGATATGTTTCATGAAGAACTTGTAGAGGCATTTTGCGATAAACGTGAAGAGGAACGAGTAGTTATACGAGATGAAATAGGCAAGGCCTAAAGAATGCAGAAGAGACAATACGACAAAAACAAGAAAGGGGCATATAAGTATAGTGTTGGCGATATAGTGGCAATAAAAAGAACTCAATTTGGAAACAATTTGAAATTAAAGAACAAATTTTTGGGGCCATATTCAGTTACTACGGTAAGATGTAACGACAGGTATGATGTTAAGAAAATCGGAGTCTCTGAAGGGCCCAACATAACATCGACTTCAGCTGATTTGATGAAGTTGTGGACTATCTAATCGGAGACCGATATAAGTCAGGATTGGCCGTGTGAATGTGTACTTTGTGATATTATATGTATTAATAATAAAATGTACTAAGTGGGTTTTGTTTCTGTTTTGAAGTTTTGAAAATAAAAATAGATTCAGTCTTCGTAAAACCTTTGATAACAAACGTAGTTTTATTATTAGCAACTTTACATATATATTTATGTATATATTCTACTGCACTGAGGCTTTAAATCAAAGAATCAAAATATTTAATGCAGTTTTTTTGACACACATTAATCTGTTCTAAAGATAAAAATCCTTAAAATCTTCCTGGCTTAAAAACAAGCATTTCACTAGACTTTGTTTAGCACATACAAATATATATATCACATCAATATTTGTTTGCCAGAGACACACAACCAGCATGCATATTCTATAGAAATTCATCATTAACCGATAATCATCTACTGACATTATAACTTTCCATACCTGCAATCCATTTGTTTAATTTATATTTAAAATCAATCAAAATTAAAAATTTATTGAAATGTGTCTCCATAGACAAATTTTATATTATAAATTATAAATAAAATATATAATTTCTTAACTCTCATCACTTTTCAAAATAAAACAAAAATTTAAAATTAAAAACTTTTCAAAACTCTTGGCTTTAAAGTTTTACATAGCAAAAGCCATATTTGTTAAAACTTAACAAGAAATATGGCTTTTGCTATGTAAAACTTTAAACTTCTAAAATTAAAGCCGATAGCGTTAGTTACTGGTGCTTTAGTCCACAAGATTTATAATAATTTTAATTTATAACAGCTAATAAAAATAAATTAATAAATAAATAAATAGTTAATATTAAATAACACATACACAAGTGTAATTAAACTGTCACAATTTAGTTGGTCCGAAATTATATTCTGTTACATAAATTTCGAGAGAAACTTGATTTTCATGCCAGCCACTAGACAAACCAAAACCAAACCAGTGCAGTGCATGGAAACCATAATTTCAAATGCAATTTTGTTTTTGTCTTATACAACAAACTAAAAATAGTAACAACAAGAAATTAAACCTAAAATAAAGAATAAAATAATAAAAAAAAAAGTATTTTAAAAAAATTATTGTATTAAATAATGAATTGCATGTCTAACTTTATTGTCATCTCGTACAGTAGACAAAAAACAAAAAACACCAATGGGAAATTCGCTGTCAGTGTGTGTATGTTGTTGTTGTTTTATTAGTATTATTTTGTTTTTATTTGTAATGGATTTTTTGTTTTTGGTTTCCAGTTTTTTTGGAGCTGCCATGCAATGCGCTCTTTAAAGAAAATTTTAGTGCTGAAACCAACTTTAACAAGTGCGGCCATAAGGAAAACCACTGCAGATTAATTTTTAAAAAACTTAAACGCTTGAGGAAATCACAACAAAGCAACAAATTTCAAATTAAAATTAGTAGAGAACAAAAAAAAAATATTTTTTTTAACAAAGTGCGTCGTCGTTAGCTAATAAGCTATTTGGTTAAAAGCAACACTGAAGCAAAAACTGAATTTGGTGGTGGTGGTCTAAAGCTGTCATTAAAATAAATTGATCAATTAAAAACTTAAATGAAAACAAGAAAACAACAACTTGGAAATTAATAATTAAAAGGCACTTAATTATGTCTGTCTTATTGGCTTTTTAGCACCGATTATTATTAGTTGCTTTTAATTATAAACAAAAAGTGTCAACAAAATTATAAAATAATTGTTTTTGCAAAATATTTAACAAAACCAACAACTAAAAAAACAGCACAAGTGCATTTAATTATAAACAACTTAAACACATCCATAATATTTCATAAGTACTATCAACATGACTTCTGGAAAAAAAATTAAAAATTTTTAATTTAGCTCACTTAAGGAACGGAAAGTTAGATTTAATTTTTTAATGGGTTTTGAAATTATTTTGTGCAGCAGCAACACTCAAGCTAAATTGAATAGATCTGCTCTAATCATTATTACTAAGAGCATGTTTTTAAAATTGCAAATTTTTCGCCGGAATAAAAATGCTGCTTCTGGCGGAGCTAAATATCCCAGAAAAAAATTGGACATTAATTTAAAAAGTACTTGTTATATAACAACTTACTCTTACGATTGTCAAATTTTTTTAATTGCTGACAAAACACATTATCTTAGTTTTTTTTTAAAAAAGGGCAGCAGTAATTGAACTAGTTCTTTAAATTAAAATCATCTTTTGAAGCAATAACTTTCTCTCAATCTCTTAATTATTTTAAACTAGAAAAATAGCATGATTTTAGTACATAAAGGGTGGGTAAATTTGAGAATAGGAAATAAATGTCACTTAAAAGACACACTTTTTTTGACAATTTCAGTTTTCATTACACCAGCGTATAGTAAAAATATGGAATTAATAATGGAATATGATGTGGAACATATAATCACTTCTAGCAACTTTGCTTATGCCGTCTCTGCAGCACTGAATTTTATCTTTCAGAGCGTCAATTGTTCCTGTAATGTTCACGTTAATCGGGCCTTTCACAATTTACCTCTCTAAATGGAGAAAATTCGCGAGCAGGAAATTTCTCATGCAATAACTGAATTGTTTGGATGGCTTTGGCATCGTCTTCCTATAACCAAAGGCCAGTGATGTTAACATTAGCCGATTGTACCAACGAAAAACTGATTTTTATAGTTTTGCAGCAAAGATTATAAATGGTAACGGCGTTAGATTTCTTATTTTCCAAAAGTGTGGGTCGATAATGCCACCTGACAAACAAACCGCACCATAACGTCACTTTTTTTGAATGTTAGAACCCCCTAATTAAAAATGAGCCCTGTCATCACTAAAGATGACTTTGTTGAAAAATGGCCTTTTTTCAAACAGCAAACGTTTTGCGCAAGCAATATTTGGAATAATCGACTTTTTTTCTAGAACGAGTTTATGTTTATAAGCGTGAAGATGATGACCTTTATACAAAATGTTTCGCAAAATAACTCTTCTAATGCCCAATTGTTAAGAACGTCGGCGTGTTGATGTTCAAGGTTCATGACGTTCAACACTTTGCCGTACAGCAGCTGTGTTTGCATCACTAAGGCCACTAAGAGCATATTAAGCCTCGAATTTAGAGCTTAAATTACGCACAGCCATCTCACAAGTAGCCTAATTAAGAGGAGGAGCTGCTAGAGTCTTACGAAGTGACATTTTCACTACATTTATAGTAAATTTTTGGCAATTAAAATTCTTTACTCAAGAGTAAAAAATATCATGGTTGGCGGAATTTTTATTAAATCAATTTTAAAATAATCATCAGGCAATTTACCTCCTAACCTCAAATTTTCTCTAGCTACTCGAAGTAATTTTTAGTCCAATGATAAAAGTAATTAATTGAAAAAAAAAAAAAATTATTGATGCAATCAGTTTTTAGTGATTAATTATAAAAGTCTCTCTCTCTTGTTTCAATCATCATTCCATCACACTTTTCCAATATTTTTTGCTGGGATTTGATCAAACACTTATAAAATTTCAAAAGTCAGAATCAAAATTATCTTCCATTTCATATTATAATAATAGATAAAATAAAATTATAGATCAATTAAAAATATATTAAGGCATTTCACAGATCATGACTTATACCTAAAGAGACACTAAGTCTCCACTTTTTAATTTTAACATGGCAATATCAACGAGGTGGCCCTGTAGTCTAGTAGGTAGTGTACTAGCTTGTCAGTCTGGGGGTTGTGGGTTCAATTTCCAACATAGACGTTGGCTGTTTTTCACCACAAAATAAAAATTTACTGTCTGTAAGGCTGCTCAGTGATGAAGGCATGATCGCTGTGCTGTCTTATACGACAGTTAGTTTCCGTAACTATCCTTCTACTTTCACCACCTGTCTCATCTCGTCTCTATACGTTTTCTAAAGAATGCACGGTAATTGACTTAATAGGCATTATTGCCGGAAGTGCTACTTGATTTTAAATTAATAAATTAAAAATCTCAAAACGGCACATCGTGAAATAAACACCACTTTGAAATTTAAAATTGTCTAAAAATAAACTTGTGGAATTGAGCCGCTGGACATGTCGTTGTGTAACATGCCTGAAAAAAATTTTTTGTTTTATTCTTAAGATCGATGGAGAAATTTTCTGGACTTGCAAATCATATTTAAATTTACAACCCTAAAAAGAGTAATAGATTTAAAAGAAGAAAGATCACTTCACAAATTGAAATATTTGCAATCCCACTGTATCTCATTATCTCATTAATATGGCTTCATTGAACTCTTCTTAATAAATTTATTCTTAATATTCAGATAAAATTTATTTATTTCTGTTATTTTATTTATTAAAATTAAAAATAAATAAAAGAGAAATATCCAGTTTAATGCCGAGTCGGCAGCAATTTAAAATTTAACTAATTGCCTTTTAACAAAAAGAAGTAAAATTATTTTTTCCAATTTCATGTCAAATGCGTGACTTTTGCAATTGCATTCGTACTAATTTAAACAAAATTTTAACTAAAACTATACAAAAAAAAAAAAATAATAATAAAACAAATAATAATAATGACGTTGGTTAAAAAGGAACAAAGAATAAAAATAAACTTGTTTTAATAATAAAAATTAATTTAATTTTTTATGTCTTTATATTTGGCAAAACAAGAACTACTCAAATAAAACAACAAAAAAAAAAAAAAAAACAAAACTGAAATAAAAAATAAATAAATTGTTTATATTTGTTCAATGACCGTTTTATTTTTCATGTATTGAAATTTATTCACATGTGAATATAATAATTACTTGTGACCACTACACAATGGTCCAAATTCAACTGCTCTAACATAAATAATATTTCTGTCAGTAATTCAAATTGATCAAACAATATGTATATTAATAATTTCTTTGGTCGATAAAGCCACCCACGTCCATACAAATTATTTAAAATGCTTACATATAGGGAGACAATGTGATCCTAAATCATTTTACAATTTTGTTAACACTAAGCGCCGCTCAGTATCATTTCCATCAGTAATGAAACTTGATTCTGTTGAATCTGATGATGAATTAATAAAAAACAATGTTTTCGCTGATTTTTTTTCAACAACACATTCTGATGAACAACATGCTGAGTCTTTTGTTTATCCTTTTTTTTTTGAGTCATCAATTTCGGCGCAATATCTATTGCATCTGTAGATGCAGTATCTCTATTTAATTATCTAACTAAACTGAAATTTTCATATAAATCCAGTCCTCATGGTATCCCAAATCCTCTTCTCATCAATTGTGCTTGGTGCTGGTTTAACTTCTCCTAAAACATCTAATTTTAATATATCAATTAAATATGGTTATTTTCGTACATTCTGGAAAGATTCCTTTATAATTCCATTGTTCAAATCTGGCTGTTAAAATAATATCACAAATTATAGGGGCATTGCTAAGATTAGTACTCTGCCTAAACCGTTTTGGAAAAAAAATATTACGGATTAAATTTGTCATCAATTGTATTGCCTGCTCAAAATAATTTCCGAAAAGGTTGCTCAACAATTACAAATCTCTTACATTTGACAATTCTAAAAAAATAGACTGCTGTGATATACACCGACTTTAGTAAAACCTTTGACAAGGTCAATCATATAAACTTATGTTCATGGGATTCACAATAGACTCTTTCTAAGATGGATTTCCTCTTATTTGTGGAATAGAATACAGAAAGTTTCCTTCTATAATCTGATATCTAAGCCAACATATGTTCAATCTGGTGTATCGCAGGGTAGCCATCTTGGACCGTAGTTGTTTTCTTTGTTCATTAATGATTTACCAACCAGTACTAAAGTTGTCAAATATCCTCATGTATTGCGATGATGTTAAAATGTTTTTAACTTATAATTATTATCCGGATCATATCTTCTTGCAATATGATTTAAATGCTATTAGTTCCTGGTGCAAAATTACAAAAAGTACAGCAGTATGTGTTTCCTTCATAGAACACATTTTAATGGTGAATATATCTTGAACGATGGAATATTAAACAAAGTTAAAGCAATTTCTGATCTAGATGTCATACTTGATCCTTAACTGAATTTTATGCGACACATTTCATTTGCAGTAAATAAAGCCCGGTCTGTCTTGGGATTTATAAAACGCAGGGCTAAAGAGTTTACTGACCCTTATATAACAAAGCAGTATAACATCTTTATTTAGACCTATGCTGCAATATGGGTCTATAGTTTGGGACCCAACCTAAAATTTCCATATTGATACTGTCGAATCTTTACAGAAATAATTTTTGCTCTTTTGTATCCGAAACTTATACTGGAATGTACAAAATTTACCATCTTACAATAATAGACTTGCTTTAATTAAGCATCCGTCGTAGGATGTTAATTTCGTCCTTAATATTATTAAAGCAAATGTGTGCTATCAATTTTTAATAAGCAATATCTGTCTTAATGTTCCATCACGTGCTCCATGCAATTTTATCCCGCTATCCATACATGTGTACAGAGCTAACTATGCTAACTGGGAATATTATAGATTTTTTAATTATTATCAGAACATAACATGTATTAAATATTGTTATATCCTTAATCTGTAAGGATAGCGAAACTATACACAGAACAATAGAGTGAAAAGCAAAAAAAATGACAGCGACAGCCAATTTCTTAAAATCAACTTTTATTTATTTTGAAATTTTAGCCACTGTGCAGTGGCGTTTATATAAAAACAAATATTAACTGGCCTTTTCAACTTGTTAAATTATTAGTCATTTACAATTACTGTTTTATTGCATCAATCCTCAAAGTTACGCAAAAAGATGATTAATTACACGCACTGTGCAGTGAATATTATATCGTTACATATACATATATAAAAAAAATTCTAATTGGCTATTTCAATTTAATAAATTGATGTTTATTTTTTCAAAATTTAAAGTAGACCCACTGTGCAATAGCGTTTATGTAAAACATTTTAACTGGCCATTTTAGTTTATTTATTTATTATCCAGTTGTAACTATTGTTTTATAATACCAATCTTTATGGTTACGGAAAAAGAAATCTTCTTTAAGACCCACTGTGCAATAACGTTTATGTAAAAACATTTTAACTGGCCATTTCAGTTTATTTATTTATTATCCAGTTGTAACTATTGTTTTATCATATCAATCTTTAAGTTTACACAAACAGCAATCTTCTTTTAGACCCATAGTGCAATAACGTTTATGTACAAACACAATTAAACTAGCACATTTAAGTTTATTAATTTTTTATTCATTTGTAGCTATTGTTTTATCATATCAATCCTTAAAAGAAATCTTCTTTTAGACCCACTGTGCAATGAGTATTATATTTGGCGTTTATTTTAAATGGTCATTTCAATTTATTCATTATTAATTTGTAATTATTTTTTTTGTCACATCAAATGTTATAATTTATGCAAAAAGAAAACTAATAACCCACTGTGCAGTGAATATTACATTATATTATATATTTTTAATTTATTTAATTATTATTTATTTATAAATTTTGTGATATCATGTCAATACTTGTATGTATTAAGCGCCGTTATTAAAACATTAATTAGGAATATAATAAAACTTAAACACACATCCAAACATAAAAACATAAATGCATACGTAACACTGTGCTGTGTTGCTGTTGCAATAGACATTTGCCTTCAAATACAAATAAAATTTTTTCCTCCCCACTATTGTTTGTTAGTTATTTTGCAAATATAACAGTTTTATGAATTGTTAAGTTAACACGTATGTTGGCCTGGTGTTCAGTTAAATAATAAATATGTTATCACGTCGCGGTTTATATGATGTGGAGCAATCGACTCGTCGCTATGCAAAGGTAACAAACTAAAACTAATTTATTATTTATTCATACATATATTTATTTTTGTGTTAACTAACTTCTGTGGCGAATGGAAGGAGTTTTTGTTTTCTCTTTGCAATATTTATGAGCATAAAATTATTTCTTTTTTAAATTTAGCCAGCTGCTTTAATGAAAAGAAAGTTATTGAAAAAAAAAACCCACACACTCATACAATTTGGTATACAATTAAGGAAATTATATGGGGTTTCTTTTATAATGAGTAATTAAAATCACCTGTATGAAGAAATTAACTAATTACGTGTGTGCTGCTTTAATTGGAAATTAATTTATGTTTGTCAACTGAATTAAATTATAACACATGTATAAAAATTTATGGATATATAAAAATAATAGCGCTTTACTTTTAGAAAAGTGTTAAACCAATCTCATTAATAAATTACTGTTGCTGTTAGATATATCCTTAAAGTATATTCAAGAAGTATGAATTTTATACAGCCCTAAAGTATGCAACTTTTTTATTATCATCTCTAAATCTAAGGGAAAGTCAGACTAAAGGAAGGCTAGAGTAAAGGCAGGCTACACTAAAGAAAGGCTAGACTAAAGGAATGTTCGATTAAAGCAACTCTACTAAAGGAAGTCTCGAATAAAGGAAGACTCTACTAAAGGAAAGGTTCGACGAAAGAAAGGTTCGACTAAAGGAAGGCTCGGCTCTAGGAAGGCTCGACTAAAGTAAAGCTCGACTAAAGGAAAGGTTCGACTAAAGAAAGGCTCGACTAAAGGAAGGCCCGACTAAAGGAAGGGTCGACTAAAGGAAAGTTATACTAAAGGAAGGCTCCAATAAAGAAGGACTCGACTAAAGGAAGGCTCGCTTAATGACAGCTCTACTAAAGAAAGGCCCGACTTAAGGAAGGCTTGACTAAAGGAAGGCTCAAATAAAGAAAGGCTCGACTAAAGGAAGGTTCGACTAAAGGACAGCTCGACTAAAGGAAGGCCCGACTAAAGGAAGGGTCGACTAAAGGAAAGTTATACTAAAGGAAGGCTCCAATAAAAAAGGACTCGACTAAAGGACGGCTCGCTTAATGACAGCTCTACTAAAGAAAGGCCCGACTTAAGGAAGGCTTGACTAAAGGAAGGCTTGACTAAAGGAAGGCTCGACTAAAGGAAGGTTCGACTAAAGAAAGGCTCGACTAAAGGAAGGCTCGACTAAAGAAAGGCTCGACTAAAGGATGTCTTGACTAAAGGAAGTCTTGACTAAAAGAAGGCTCAACTGAAGGAAAGCTCGACTAAAGGAAGGCTCGACTAAAGGGAAGGCTCGAATAAAGGAAGGCTTTACTTAAGGAAAGGTTCGATTAAAAGAAAGCTAGACTTAAGGAAAAGTAGACTACAAAATGGCTTGACTAAAAATACGCTACACTAAAGTAAGGCTCGACTAATGGTTAGACTAGAGGCTAAACTAAAGTCTTAAGATTTATCGTCTTGAGAATATGTGTATTCAGCAATAAAGCTAACAAATATTCCATTTTGTTGTAATTTTTTTTTACTTCGAAACAACTCTGAAAAAATTCACCAAAAATCCCCAAAAAGTGTTTGTTAAATTAAAAGCTTTTCATTTTAAATATTTTTTATTAATACTTTTGTAAACATATTTATTTCTACAGCCTAAATGCACTCTAGATTTAACTGCTTAGAATTTACTGTGTAACTGATGAGAGAATATTCTTGTAAAATGCTGTAAAAAGGAAAAATGGTTCTTTTGCTAAGGAAACTTAAAAAATATGTAAAACGTGCTTAGTTCTTACCCACGACTTTGTCTGTGTGACCCATTAAGTTCTGTTTTAAAAATTCAAACATATTGATTTAAATTGCAAAGTTTTAAAAACGTTTTAATGCCTGAAAGTATGCTTGGTTTTATATATTACCCATTCTGCTCATCTTCCCCTTAACTGGTATTTATTAATATTTTAAAAAGACGGTATCTTGCGTCAGATAAAAGGCTTTCTTTGTGCTTTTATACACCACTGGAAATATGTGGTGTACTTTTTTTAATTCTGAGATATTTTTAAAGCTTTCTTAGCAATCAATGGGAAAAATGTTAACATTCTTGAAAGTTTTGGTCTTTCAAAAATTAATTTCTCTGTCACTTAAGTCATTTCCCTACGTGTCATGACGCAGGTAGAAAATATTATTAAAATTCAAAATCAGAGCCAATTATCGAGCGCTACAATGAAGTTCTTGAAAAGGAAAATTTTATAAATTAATTTAAAAATATGTTCTATTTGTACAGGGTTTCCGCCAGGAAGGTATATATTTTTTGTTTACTATTGTTGATTAAATGAAAGAGAATGAATTTTATATTGAAAAATGTTTTATTTAATGTAGCCTCTGTTAGCCATACAAATGCGTAACCTTTACATTACATTCTCACACATTTCACGCGGTATTTCATTAATTTCATCACGAAAAATTTGATTGAGATGGCCAAGCGTTTCTGGTTTGTTTGCATAAACTTTACTCTTCTGATATCCCCACAAAAAGAAGTTCGAAGTAGTCAAAACAGGTGACCGTGGAGACCAATCAACATCAGCATTTCTTGAAATAACCTATTGTGGAAAAAATCCTAGCTGTATGCCTTCATGTTGATATCACATATTAATCAAGCCCAATGCATGGAGTTGTGGCATTAAAAATGTTTCAATTATATCACAATATCGCTACCCATTCACAGTTACAGTTACGCGGTTTTCATTTTCAAAGAAGTCGGATCCAATGATTTCTTCTGACCAAATTGCACACCACACTGTCACTTTTAGTGAATGAATAATTTGAGGGTTTCCCATTTTCCAAAACCGACTATTCAATTCCATTCCATTGATTCGATTCCATTCAAATGAAAATGTCCCGCGTCACTCATAATTTTTTCATGAAAATCAGGGTTGTCATATATACGGCGGCGTAAATGGTTGTGGAAGAAGCTTATGTGTCAACTGAAATTTATATGGAAATGAAAATCCTTGTGCAAAATTGTGGCCAAAGTTGTTCTTTGTAGACCAAGCTCCTGAGCACGATGTCAAATTAAAGTGGAGTAATGTTTTCAGCCGATCTTGCATGTGGTGCATTATTAGGCCTATCACCTACAGACACTCTTTCTTTAAAATCATTCACTACACGATAAATATTGCGTTTTTCGACACGTTGTTTCTCTCAAAAATTTCACGTAACTTTCTCCTCGTCACAGTAATCGATGATTGATTTTGATAAAATGTTTTAACAATTAAAACACGTTGGTTTATCAAATATTTTACCATAGTAAATTTTCCAAGTGTCTGCTATACGACTGCCAAATCTGAACTGTTAGGACTAATGTTTAAAGATGTTGAGAAATATGTAGAAGATGTTGAGAAATAATTTAGCTAGAATTTTAATAAAAACTATCGTTTATCAAGATTTTTTATTTAAAGCTTTTAATTTTAAACTGTTATACAAATACCCTGTTTTAATTGTTTAGAATATTGTTTTAGGATGGAGTAAAACTTCTATTTTCCAATGGCGAGAAAATTAAAATTTTCCGAATGGTTTTAAATTAATCGCTAAATTGCATGAAATTTTCCTTATGTTTTTTTTTAATTCTTCTTTATAAAATTGAAAACTCTGTCACGTTTGTTCGAATTTTTGGCATAAAAGGTTTTTATGTATGTTCTTTTTCTATTTTAATAGATTTAATTATTTGTTTAATTGTTGCAAATGAATCTTTTAAAGAAATTAGTATCATTTCCAAATAATCTTACAGCTTGACGAAGTTATAAAAAGGTAATTGCAACATTTTGCTACAACATTCGCCAATAAAAATTTTGAACTTAAACACTTTACAGCTTTCAAACTGGAAAATATTATTTTGAAAAGAAATAAAGCGAAAAACTCACTTGTTTACAAGACAACAACACAACAACACAACAGCAGCAATAAAATGAAAACAAAATAAAAATAAATGGAAAAAAGTGTTAAAACAACAAAATCATTAAAAACCTTTTTTTTTTGTTTTGTTTAATGTAGCGCATAAAGTTCCAGAAAACAAAATGAAAAATAAGTAAAAATATATTCCGTAAATTTTGTTGCTTGTTTTTACATCAGTTGTTGTTCTGTTTTTTTGTTTTTTTTTGGTTTATGATCAACCAGAGAAATAAAAAGAAGTTTTAAAAATAAAAGAGTATACAAAATGAAAAACAACTCCAAAGCAACACAAACAACCAACAATGTTTCAATAAAAATTAACAAACAAAAAAAAAAACAAAAACACAAAATAATATTAGTCATACAGGTAAAAGTAAACCAAATGACCACATTAAGGGTATTCACTTTATAATACAATATATAGAAAATTAAATATTTTTTTTATTTTTATCTTCAACTTTATAGATGAAACTGTTTGGGCTTTAGGTCAATTGTTAAAATCATCAAAAGAGCTTAAAGAGCTTAATATGTTCTCCAGGAGAATTACTTGTAAGAGATGTTTACCTAAACAAAAGAAAAGGGCAACTAAACCGTTAACGAGAATTTTACTAGATTTTTTATTATTATTAATTTTGTTTACCTTATGTGAATACCCCCTAAATTTTATGTTTATTCATAAAAGTATTTTACTTCTGTCGAATTTTTGTAGACCAATGGTTTATTACTTTTTTTCTGTTTTTTCTTATTGCGAGTATAAATATTTTTAATATCTTTCTTTATGGCTTTCAAACAAATTCTTTAAATAAATTTTTTTTTAATGGAACAACTTACAGCTTTAAATAACTTTGTAGGCAACCATGATAATTATCGTTAAAGACTTTTAGTACTTCATAAAAAATGTACTGCACATTAATACAAAAATTAACTTTCTTCGAATGTTATTTTACATTCGAAAAGTTATGGATTTTGGCATTCTCTTCAATCGTGAATTGTTAAGCTGAAGAGATTTTACATAAAAATATTGAAGATAGAATATTTTAGAGAAAGGTTATCAATGGGGATTAAATGGTATTAAAATTAATTTTTTTTTTTTAATAATTGCTGACCCATTGAGAACGATTTTGTGAGATCGCAAATAAGAAATGCAAACAAATAAGCTCGATGCCCACCGCGACTGTTTTAACGGCAGCAGCAATCGAGTCCGTTACTTTGGCCCTTTCACCGTCATCCGCCAAAGCAAATTGGAGGCAGTTGGCGACGGGCGACGGGCGAATTTATGGCTTGTGTGCATTTTTGAAGCAAACAACGCTCAATATTTACGTAAATGCGATGCCATATAATATCAAAACACAGCACACAAAAAAATTAAATGCATTGAATAGACGAATACACAAAAATTTATTCAACTCGTTCCAGTCGTGTAGTTGCAGTGCAGTTGAATAACCTGGATACCGACTGCAGCGCCATCTGCCGGGCTGGTTTGTGAATGTAAACCATCCAAGGTGGCACCCAAACGCATGCAAAAACAATTTATTCAGTGACATACACACGTACACTAGAATTATATACATAAAGAAGATTTGTATGGGAGTTACCACGCGTCTTTATCACATCCCGCCTATATTTGCAGCAGAACTTAAAATATGTTTACTCAACTGAAACACGAAATTCTGTTTAAATGCCGTTAGCAGGAGGGGAAATATTAGATTCTTAATTTGTGGTTTGTATGGGAGGTACCACGCCCTTTTGTAAAATCCTGCCAAATTTGCAGCAGCGCTTAAAAATGCACACCAAACTGACATACCAAATTTTGTTCAAATACCGTTATCAGGAGCAGAAATAATAGATTTTTAATTTGTGGTTTGTATGGGAGGTACCATGCCCTTTTGTCTGAATTGAATCGAATTGAAATGCAAATCGGTCCAGCCGGTTGGGAGGAGTTCAGTCCCAACACACGTACAGTAGAATTATTTATATAAAGATATATAAATTATTTATTGTATCTTCATAATAATATAAGCTATCAACGAGTATTCAAATCTTAAATCTATGTGTAATTATTATCAAGCCCGACCAGTGTTAGACATAAATTTAGTGGCAGCAATTAAAATAACATTATAAAAAATTCTTACAAATCATAAAATATTTGCAAAACATTTCATTTGGAGCGTTGTCGATTAAAGCCTCTATAGTTGAAAATATTCCGAACAAAGGGATTCGAATGGCACTCGAATTTAATTAAATATTTTTCGGCGTATTGAGAAATTTCTGCTGTCACAAGTGACATATTTAAATCACGATGTTTTTTTGAATTTCTCATGTCCCAAGAAGTCAATGCTATCAATCGTGGTATTTTGTTTTGTCGGCATTTAATTTTTTCTATATTTAAAGCTGAAGCAGTGCGCCATAGTTGGATTCCATAGCACTATAATGGTTTTAAAAGCGACTTGTTTAGTAGCAGTTTACAATCCAGACTAAGAGTTGAGTGTCTACCAATTAGCCAATATATTTATGATAATTTAAATTTCATTTGCATTAGCTTTGTGTCAATGTGGTGTTTCCATGTAAACCTACGATCAAGGTATGACAAAATATTTAATGTGTAAATGGTGAAGAATAATTTGTTTGTTGATACGAATAGCGCGGCAAGTTTCCTTTCTTAAAGTAAAAGTTATAAGGACACACTCTTGTTCATATACTTTTATTCTTCATAAATTTAACCACAATTACAGATGCGTAAGATGTTCTTGAAGAACCTCAGATGTCACACGTGGGTCTTTGTAAATACTAAAGCAGGCCATATCATCGGCAAATGTTGAAGTATGGATACTACTACTTACAGGCATACCACAAGTTTAAATTAGATATATAACTGGAGCCAGTATACTCCCCTGTGGCACACCGGAAGCAATCGATGCAAGTTCACTGATGAAGTCTCCTTCAACAACTGTAAACCTTATTTCTACAATGAAACTTTCTAGAAGCTTCAACATATTGATTGGGAGTTATGTCTTCAATTTAAGTGTTAGACCTTTATGTCATACTTTGTTAAATGCGTGAGAAACATCTATAAAGAGCGCAGAACAATATTTCCTTTCCCCAAATGTCTTTCTTACTACTTAAACCAATCTATGAGTTTGCTCAATGATGCTATGCTGACTTCTAAAACCAAATTGATGATCTGGAATGCACCCACTAATAATTAAAATTAGTGACAGTTTAATCATAAGCAACTTTTCGAAAAGTTTTAACGAAGTTGATAATAAGCTATAAGTTGATAATAAGCCTATAAGATTCGGCTTTCGTAAGATCTTTGCTCGGCTTTGGAATCATTTTAACTTTGGCTATTTTGCAGTTGTTTGGATAATACTCCCATCTTAAAATGGCATTCAAAATAAATAGCAAAACTCCAATTGGAATTTGGGGCAACTCTATTAACATTTTGTTACTGATACCATTAATGCCTGGAGCTTTCTCTGGGTTAAGTTTGTCAATTTGTTTTTGAACGTCATGCAACTTGAATTTTAAGGGTCCAGGGGGTGAAGCTGCTACATTTGGTAAATCAGTCACCCCAGTAAATGAGTTCGAGCTGAAACCGGATTTCAATTGCTCGACAAATATATTACCCTTTTCAGAATCACGTCTTGCCCAATCTTCAGTTAAAGTACGCAGAGGTAGTTTAAACTCAAAAGGTCTGTTAAGTTTCTAGCAGCTCGCCACAAACAGTAATTAGAGCTTGGTGAAACATCGAGTGCTTCCAAAAAGAATTAGAAAAATTAATTGTGTAACCGAGACAAATATACTGGGCAGACGAGGAGTGTACAATTTAACTTGTACATGCCATTATAGTTATATCGGGCAAACAGGATGAAAAATTAGGACCAGATTTAGGGAACACCTTAGAGACTATAACAAAAAACTACGAAAACCAAAATCAACTCCAGAATCAAATTTTGCGAACCATATATTCAACAACAAATGTACACCAGGATATATAAAAACAACGGTTAAACTGCTTCATACACAGCACAAAGGAAGGAGACTAAATGTATTAGAAAACATGGAAATATACAAACAGAAAACATTTGACGGACGAATAAAAAATGAACAAATAAACACTGCTTCGGCCACAATATTTGAACCATTGAAACATACCTAATTGATCCTATCGATGTCTAGTTCATATCATCTGTACCGTCCTTTGTTTTTATGCAGGTTGTTTTTTGGGACAGCATTTCTTTTGAACACAGTGTTAAAAGTCGCAAAACGTCTTTTATAAAATTGAAGTTTCCTAAAAACAAAACTTTCTGATAATGATATATTAAGAAGTTAAATAATTTTATTAAAATACAACTTCCTGTACTGAAACTGTGTTACGTAGTTAAAGATATAGTTTTCTAGCTTATTCTTTTTGAGTCTTTTTTTACTTTAAATTATTTTTTTTTCTAAACATTCTTGCCAAAACTTTAAAAATTTCGTTATTTTGTGTAATGTTCGAAATTGTCGAAAATTACATTTGATGGTCCAAATAACTTTCGGAATATATTTTTTATTATTTTATTTTTTTATTCTTTTATTTTATTTTATATTTATTTTTTTTTTTTTTGTTTTTTACTCTAAATTTTTATTTTTTTTTTGTAAATTTAAACATTTTAAAATTTCATTTTTTTAATGTTCGATATAATCGAAATGTCTATTTAGTGCCTTAAATAAGTTGCGAATTAGATATCTTATTTTAACCTAATTATTGTTTGTTAACCATTTTTCATTTATTGATTGATTTATTAAATTGTTTATACATTTTTTTCTGGAGAGGCCCACCAATGGCTTGGCGAAATATTAAAAGTAAAAGTTTAATTTATTTAATTTTTGTGCTTAAAATTTTTTTTATAAAATATTAAACAGGTTATTTAACTATAATTATTATTAATAGCAAAAAAGTTATTTAAAACTTAAACGAACAAGAAAACTAAAATTTTCCATAAAACTAAGGAAAAGAAAATTAATATTTCGGCGACAGGTTTTTGGTTTTTACAACTTCGAAATTTTAGCTGTAACGCAAAACTTTTCTTAAAAAAAAAATCTTTCATTTAGCATATAGCATTTATAATACAAACACACAGAAATGCATATAAATTTAATAAAATTATTTAAGACTTAAAATCAAAGAGTTTTACACTGAATTTTTTTAATTTTTGCCTCATTCGATTTTGTTTTTTAGAATGCTTTTCTTTAGTTTTATCTTATAAATCTATTATATAGTTACACTTGCTAAAATGTAAGTGTCTGTGTTTATAATTTAAAATCAATATTTATTTAATATTTGCATAAAAAAACAGGTGGACTTTTAAGTGACTTCAAAAGCCACCTGTTCGTTCCCAATAGAAGCATGCAAAAAAGGCATTTCAATAAAAATTCAGCACTTTGGTATATTAAACAAATACTTTTGCCTTTAATGCTCTTTTTATTGTTTTTTACCTTGTGCTCATTAAGTAAATTAAGAGTATTTGTTTTACAGTAACAAGTTTCTGGTTTAAAGTGATTGAAGTGTAGAATAAAACGGTGGAGGGTTAGAATGAGTTCAATGGAATATGAAAATGAATTCAATGGAAATATTTGAAATGTTATTAAATTAAAAATAAAAATGGATATTTCTTGTAACAAAAACATTCTATGAGTTCATTAATTTGCAAAAGTGTAAAAGTTTGTTTAACTTTAGAAAAGTATTTTTAAGAGAATCACAGCTTTATTTACTCCTTAATTAATCTCTTTTAAGATCATTGTCTTTAGATTCAAAGAAACAAAAATAGTTTTTGCAACTTGTCAAAAATTTAACAAAAAGAATGAGGTTTTAAAAATTAAACCCCCACTAAGAAGTTATAATACGCATAGCACAACTCCATTTAATCACGTAAATATGAAAATATTTTACCAAAAAAAAAAATATAACACAAAAATTACAACAAAAGTTTTAATTTGAGCGAATTCTTACACGAAATAATGAAACAATACACCAAGAAATTGTTTCACATTTCTTTCTTCCTCCCCTCCCTTGGCATCTTAGAATATCGAATACGATTATTAAACTGCATATTTGAAGAAAACAAAAACAAAAAGAAACGTGCCCTCAGTGTATAAAATGTTTAATGAAGTTTTTTTTTTTTTTGTATCTCTTTCTGTGCCAGTCACCAGTAACTTTATGTAATTTGGGTGTTGGAGCAACTTTTGGTGAAACAATACTACACGATTTGCCACGTGATAGTACGGTGGTAACAAAGACAACTTGTGAGCTGTTACGTGTGGAACAACAGGATTTTCGCTTAATTTGGGAGGTAAGAGTTTAATACAGTATTTACACACATACATACCAAAAAATAATGTCTTTAAGCAACAACAAATACTTTAATTATGATTTGTTGTTTTTTTTTCACAAATTTAAATAAAAATTGTTTTAAGCAATGCACGCATACATACGCCAATCAAAAGAATTTTTCTTATCTACTATTCTTAGCCCAGCAAGAATCGAAGGCGATATTGAATAAGAAATGATTTACAATAAAATTTTAAAATTTATTAAAAATTAATAGCTCGCATAACTAAAAATGTGATTTTATTATTTTTTATTTTTATTTAACGGCTATAGTCTATGATTGCATCAGTCTGTTTTACCCTTTGTATAACTAGTTTATGTAAAATAGTTTTTGGGAGTATATTTTATATCGGCTTTTTCAACGAGAAGTTTACTTTTCAATTGTGGCATTACCAACAGCCATAATAGTTTTGTCATCTTGATGCATTGGCAATTGTTACAATGAATTCAATTTCGTACGCAAATTGCGTTAAAATAATTAAGATCTACTATGAAAATAGTGGTTCTGTTAAAGATACATTTCGTAAAATCCGTGATACTTTTGGACAACATAATCGTCCTTCTGAGACGGCTATTAAGAATTTGGTCGTCAAATTTGAGTCGACAGGCTCGACACAAATTGCAAAAACACCCCCAATGCGTGTTCGACAGGGATGTTCAACTGAAAGCATCGCAGCCATGAGCCACAATGTTGAGGAAGATCCAAATTAATAAATTGCTTGACGTTCTCAACATTCGCCACCACATGGCGAATTTTCCATAACTATTTGTCTTTGAAGCCTTACAAGGTTCAACTGTGGCAGGAGTGTGCATCACCGTAGATCCGCTCTATTCATTCAGGAGCAATCGGCTGGTTTTTCTGAAAAAAACATTTTTTCAGACTAAGCCTATTTTCACTTGTGAGGGCAAAGCAAGCAAAACTGCCGCATTTGGGCTTCTGAAAATCCTAGAGCAATTTTTGAAAAGCCTTTGTATGCTCAATATGTCACTGTATGGTGTCTAATGTCGTCTGCAGGCCTTACTGGGACGTTGTTTTGCGAAGATAAGGCTGGAAATTCGATAATGGTCAATGGATCACGCTATCGCGAGATGCTAACAACTTAATTTTGGCCTTTTATTGACGACTTGAATATCACTTACATGTGATTCCAACAGGACGGTGTCACTTATCAAACAGCTAATGAAACGATCATATTATTCCAAATCAAATTTCCCGATCGCATAATTTTACGACAACCAGCAGTTAAGTGGCTAGCCAGCCCGTGTGATTTAACACCATTGGATTATTTTTTGTAGGGCTATCTTAAGAACAGAGTCTTTACGTAGCCAATCCAATCGATTTTAGCTTTAAAACTCAAACTCCGTATTGTGATTAACGAAATAGGACCGCCATTTTGTTAAAAAGCAATTAAAAACTTTAAGGAAAGAATCTACATCTATCAGCATGATTGGTCGTGGTGGACATTTGCCAGATATCATTTTTCATTCATAATTGCCGAACTTTTCCTTTCATAAAACAAAAAAAAAAATTTTAATCATCTTATTATAAATTTTTTATGTTATTTTGTTTTAGAAAACAAACTGCTTGCTGAAAACCCTATATTATTTCGTTTTTCAGCCTGCTAATAATCTAAATTTATTTTAAAATTCAGTAAATTGATTGTTGGTGGTAAGGCTAGTTCCGATTGGCCATTTCATTGATTACTCAACGCAAATTACTAGGAAACCTTTAAGCTAATTTTAGAGAAGCTAAGGTTGCTTATTATATTTAAACATTTTTTTGATCAACTGACAAGTGGTCAGAATATCAGTTAACAATCTTCAAAGCTTAACCAAAATACCATTTTTCTTACATTTCACACAGGTTAGTGTTTTTTCAACTCTGAATATTGATGTAATAAAGAATTAAAAATAAATTCATTAAAAATTCAGTCACAGAAAATAAATACTTTTTTCTGTTTAACTCAAGACTAACTAGTGGTATATTGGGATATTTTCACTATCTAGCTGAAATGTAATTATTAATTTATTATCCTCTTACAGTTAAGCATCCTTCTACCTTGCTCATATTGTCACAGCTGTTCTTTATAATTTTTAAATAAATGTTTTTCGTCGCTTTTACTTTTTTTGTGAAGAAATTTTGCCAACGTTAACAGAATACAAGTTAATTAGACACCACTTCTTTAAGCTCACTTTCATTGTCACACATTCTTCTTATTAATTATATTGTTATTTTAGCTTTATGTATATTTAAAAAAGCATTTTCAATTTATTTTTTTTATCTTTAAATTACCAACTTTGTTAACAGGCTCAATTTTCTTAATCTTTAATGATTTTCTTAATAGCTTTAAAAGGAAAATGGGAAATGATTTTGATTTAAATTATTAAAGGAAATTTGCTTAAGAACATTTTTCTGCCAAAACAGAATTCCAAAGATTCTTCTTTGTTATTTTGTTCATATTCATATTGATAACATTAATGGAATTTAAGTGTTTCCATTTGGAAACTTTAAGCACTCTTTTCTTTTTTTCCTCTACTCCTAGTGTACTTTAGAGTTTCATATATAATTTGTATATTTGTAATGGGTCGAGAGTTGCCATATTAAAATTTTTAAAATGCTTAGCATTCATTCCAAAAAATAAAAGATTCTTCCATATAAAAAATTTTGTGGAAATGCCAGCCTTTTTACCAGACTTTATTTAAGAAAATTTGTAAAATTTAAAAATATAGGAAATTTTAGTTTGGGCTGCGCCTTAAAAAATTTTAGGAGAAACTTTTTCATTATTATTTTCAGTTTTATTCGACCTTTTTTTATTTCTATTAAATCAATCTTAATCTTTTAAACGGTCCTTATAATTATAACGAAAAAAATATATCGTTATAATTAAAAGGACCGTTTAAAAGATTAAGATTTAAGAGAAACTTTTTCTTTATTCTTATGATATTTATGAACCAAATAAAACGAAATTTTTCTGGTAACTCTAAATATATCTACCTCACCCTCTTTATATGTATTAATTAATGAATGAAAATCTAGAATGACGTGGCGAAATTACTTACTTTGTTATTTTCTTTCATTAATGTGGCACACGAGCTCTCTCTCTCTCTATGCATTTTCTTATAATGAGAGAAAATTACCAAAGTAAAGTAGTTTTACTTTAAAGAATAACATTAATTTTGCAACCATTTTTATTACATCGCACCCTAAATACAAAAAGGCCACAGCTCAAAATTTTCTAAAACTGATTTTTTTATATAAATTAAATACAGAGTACACATTTCTAACTAATGCAAAAATTTCTTTCACACCATTATCTTCTTTAACTGGAAAAATACAGTTATATTCATTTTTATGTTAAGTGAGTTGCTTCTGCACGATGAACTAAAGATAATTATTTTGAGTTTCCAAAATTTTAGTATTTTGAATTGTGACCCTTTTGTATTTAGGGTGCGATATGTTCTTTTAAGAAGAATTTTTTAATTAATTGGCAAAGAAACACATTTTATTGCGGCGAAGAAAATTCTCATATTTTATAAAACAAACATAATCAACATTTTTAATATTTTTATTTATTTTTTGATTTATTTTTTTTATTAATTCTCATTAAAAACTGCATAGTCATTTTGTTGAAACATATTAAGGATGCTTGTGGTGCTCGTATTAACTGTGGCGTATACGCAATATTATTTCATTACTTTGAATTTTTAATGCTCATACTTTAAGGTGTTCTCAGAGCAATGAAAATGAAAGCAAGCAAAAATTAATTCATCATTTAACAACATTGCAAGTCGTATCTTGTTTATTTTGTTGCAAATTTTAACCTTTTTTCAACTTTGAAAACTTTTCATTTTCACTTATTGTAAGCAAGTTTTTCGTTTTTCCTTTTATTTTGTTTTCTTCGTTTGCATTCAACAACTTTGAACAAACAGCATTAAGGGAAGAATAAATTCTTACAAAGAGCAAGTGAAGTATAAGAATGTTGGCATTTCATATTCGTAGCAAGCAATTGTATAAAAGGGTAAAAACAAAACAAAAAAATAAAGAAAAACTGGTTTTTTATAGTTTGAAATAAAACTTTTAAGTTTTCTTTCAACTCAACTTCTTTCTGTTGCAAGATTTTATATACATACTCAAGGTTAGGAGTTTGTGGCATCTTATGTGTATTGCTCGAATTCTTGATTTATTCTAATCTAACTAAATCTTACGTAAGTTTACACGCCTCATAAGCCTTGAAGGATGATTTGGATTTAATAGGGCCAAAAACGTTTTCACATATTTTTTTTTATAATTATTAAAGCACCGCATATGATTTGGTATTTATAAAGTTTTGGCATAGCTAGAAGGGTTATCGTAGAATAATAAATTATCATTTACCCATACCAAAGGTTGAAAGTAAAGACATATTTAAATTTATGTGTGTAAACAATAAGTAAAAGGAAAAGAAAGGCTTGAAAGAAAAGAAAGAATCAAATCTAAATGTACTTTTGACTTTGATATAAGAAAATAGATCCCTCTTGAACGTTTATACGTATTTTCTTTTAATTTTACTGTGATTAAAAATTACTTTTTTTATTTTGCAACTAAAACTCTGCAACAAAAAGTCTGAAAACCAATTTAAAATTTGAGTTTAAGAAAGTAAATTATCTTATGACACATGCTCTATTTTGACCATTTAAGTTTTATTGAAATCAGTGTAATGTAGTGATATGGAAATTATTAAAGAAATATCATGTTGGGTAAATATCCACCTCTAGCATGTCGCCAGTCGTCCACTCTTTTCACAGAATTCAGAAGCACATTTTGCAACAAAGCTTTTCGTTTATCTTGTCAATGCAGTGCCAAATTTTATCTTTCAGAGTGTCAATTGTTTGTGGGTTGTTCAAGTAAATCCGAACTTAGAAATGGCCCCAGAGAAGATTATTCAGCGAAGTTAAATCATAAGAATGAAAAAGCAATTGACTGTCTAATCGCGAAATTACGCGACCGGGAAATTCCTCGTGCAATAACTAGGTACCTCAAGTGGCCTTACTAAAAACTAAAGAAACTGATGTCAACAACACTTGTAGCCACAAAAAATTGATTAATATGGTTTGGTAGCGCAACGAATTCACGGTGGCGCAACGTTTCTCATTTTGAGAAAATAAGGGAAGATGAGACCGCCTAATCAGAGACCGCATCATTGGGTTACCTTCTTGGAATTTTATGAGCTTCATCGCTAAAGATATTAAAAAAAAATTCACATAACGGTCTAAGAAGGAGCATAATTACGAGAAAAATTTGCTCGAATTTTGCGAAATGATTTAATAAATTTTTACCATATTGATTTGATTTTCACAATTAAAATTCTTTAGTCAAGAGCATAACATTCAATGCTTCAAATTTTCCAACTTTTTACTTAATAAATGTCAAAGTATGAAAACTTTATTCTTGGCATTTCAGAAAATTTACTCTCTAAACTCAAAGTTAACCATCAAAAATTTAAAATTAAAATATTAAAGCTAAAGACAGATAAAGTTATTTGTATAAAAGATTTGTTTCTCTTAAATATTTATTCTCATCTGAATAACTTCTTTGCTCTGTGCACAAAGCAATTTATCAATTTAACTTCTGTTTTTTTTTTTAATTAGTTAATACCATAATTTGCAAAAAAATTAATATGATAAATATGTGCTAATGGCAACCACAGATAATTTCGAAAATAATGTCAATCGTGTGTGTGGTCACTTTTCAGTATTAACATTTTATCTATTTTTGTTGTTGTCTCTCTCACAAATTTAACTATCAATCGTATGTTCAGCATAATTAAAAAAAATCAACAACTTTAATTATTTATTGATGCATATGGATGGCAACAACTATTAATCCTCTAAGGGCCTTAACACAATTTTCAAAATTAATAATGATAATATAATTGAAGGTTTTAACAACAAATTATATTTGAATATAAATCAAAGCTTCGAGATTAAACCTACCGATTCATCATGGAACACTATTTGAATACAGCTAAAATAGGAAGAACAAATTACGCAAAAGGTATAGAAAGTCTGGTTCGTTTATTTACTACGCCAAGTATTCTTTTAGTCGTGCTCAATATAATTCAATTAATCAATCGTATTACTCTGCTTACGTAAAAATAAAATTCGAAACAATTTCAAATCGAATTCAAAAGCTTTTTACAAGTTTGTCAACTCTAAAAAAAAAACAAAAAAAATTAATGGCATTTCTCTCTCATATGAAGTATAATAATTTTGAATCTGATGATGAGCTAGATTTCTTTTCTACCTCATATTCTGATAAAAATTTTGATGAATCCACCAGCTCTTATTAGAGGTGCTATATCGGGCTATGTCAATTCAATTTCTTCTCTTTCTCTTCTTTCAGCTTAAACTTTCGTATAAATATGGTTCGAATGCTATTCCGAATTACACACTTAACAAATGTGCTATGGCGTAGGTAAAACCTCTTACAATAATCTTTAACATATTATTGAAATTTAGTTATTTTCCCAAAAATATGGACGAATTCTTTTATTATTCCATTGTTAAAATCTGGTTGTAGGAATAATGCAGCACAGGTATTGCTAAACTCAGTGCTATACCTAAAATTTTAAACAAAATTGTTACTGATCATCTTTCCTATCAAGTATCATCTATATAGGTTCCTACTTAGCATAGTTTTAAAAGGGGTTAATCAATCGTAGCTTATCTTTTGGAATTAACTAGGTTAGTAAATCAGGGATTTGTTCAACGTAAACAAACTGATGTTATTTACACTGACTTCAGTAGCACATTTGATAAGGGTAACCCCAAACTTCTGTTCAGGAAACTTGACCTTATGGGATTCACAAACAATTTACTTATGTGAATTAATTCATATCTTTCAAGTAGGCATCAAAAAAGTCGTTTTAACACGCCTGCTTCCAAGGAAATTATTGTTTCATCTGGTATTCCGCAGGGTAGCCATCTAGATCCTTAATTATTTACATTGTTAATGATCTACCCAATGCCATTAAACACTCCAACGTTCTATTATATGCAGACGAAGTGAAGATATTTCGAACATATCGCACCCTAAATACAAAGGGGTCACGACTTACTATACTAAAGTTTTCGAAACTCAAACTAATTATCTTTAGTTCATCGTACAGAAGCAACTCACTTAACACAAAAATGAACATAACTGTATTTTTCCAGTTAAAGAAGCTAGTGATGTGAAAGGAATTTTTGCAGTAGTCAGAGATGTGTACTCTGAATTTAATTTATATAAAAAAGCCAGTTTTGGAAAATTTTAAGCTGTGACCCTTTGGTATTTCGGGTGCGATATAATCGTCACGCTGATCGTATTATGCTGCAAAAGAACTTATATGCATTTAATTCCTGGTGTAATAATACCCTTATGGAATTGAACCTTAAAAAGTTCAAACACATGTGTTTCTTTCAAACATGTCATACAATTGTGGAATATATTTAAAGCGGCTACGAACTTGAGAAACTGAATGTGATTTAAGATCGATCTTGTTATATTACTGGATACCAAATTAAATTATGCAGCATATTTTATTAGCCACTTACAAAACACGTGCAGTTCTTGAATTTATAAAACACTCGGCGAAGGAGTTTAGTGACCCATATGTCATAACACATATTTATGCTTCTCTTGTCAAACCTATTCTGGAATATTACTCAATAATTTGGGATACAATTTATAAACTTTATAGCAATAGCATGAAATCGGTGCAAAAGCAGTTCTTTTTATTTTGTCTTCGCAGCTTACAATAGAATCTTTTAAATCTACCATCCTACACTAGTAGACTTGCTCTAATAAAGCTGCCAACTCTAAAAAGCCGAAGAATAGTGATAAATGTCACGTTTGTTTTAAATTTGATATTTTTTTGTTTTTTTTGATTAGCAAAAATTCATTTAACGTTCCATTTCGAGCTAAGCGCTTTGTGCGGTAAAGTGTTGCCAACCGAAAAAAGAACACAGCTTGAAAGCTGACAGTTATTAAAAATGGAGTGTTACACAAAAGAATAACGCATTTTTATTGTTGAGCAATATTTTGTAAATAACAAAAGTTTGGCAGCAACAGTTTGCAATTTTCGTACAAAATATTTCGAGAGACTGGATCAATTAGTGACATTAAACAGTCTGGTCGTCCTTCAACAAGTCATTCAACACAAATCATTGAAGCAGTTCGAGAGAGTGTTGCACCATGGCCAAGAATTGGGCACTTCGAGAAGCTTTCCACATCGTATTTTTGCGAAAGATTTGCATCTTCATGCTTACAAAGTTCAATTGACTCAAGATTTGAAGCCAAATGACCACACACAGTGAAAAGAGTTCGCTGAATGGATTATGGAACAACAAAAAATGGGATGATGAGGCTCATTTTCATCTTGATAGGTTTCTTAATCCACAAAATTGTCGCATTTGGTGTTCAGAAAATCCACAAGTGATTGTTGAAAAACAAATGCATCCACATCGTGTCACTGTTTGGTGCGGATTTTGGGTTGGAGGCATCATAGGACCACCATTCTTCTTCGAAAACGCAGCTGTTCAGACAATAACGGTTAATGGTGCTCGCTATCGCGATATGATAATCCAGTTTTTTGTGCCAAATTTGCAACATAAAGACGTGGACAGCATGTGGTTTCAACAAGACGGTGTCACATGCCATACAGCTCGAGAAACAATACAATTACTGCTTGAATATGACATTCTTGTCGTGTAATTTCACGTTTTGGTGATCAGTATTGGCCGCCCAGATCATGCGATTTAAAGCCGTTGGATTTTTCTTTTAGGTTTTTTGAAGTCAAAGGTTTATGTTAACAAGCCAGCGACCACCCATGCCTTGAAGGAGGAAATTGCATGCTATAGCAACAAAATTCAGCCACATTCATGCAAAACAATCTCGGAAAATTTCAACAAAAGAAGGCGTATGTGCCAGCAAATTAATGGAGGCCATTTACTCGATATGCTATTCCATACATAACTCTATACTGTATGCTATACGAATCAATAAAAAATGCACAATTTTTAATTATAATTCTGTGTTTTCTTTCAAAATTACTTTTTGCGTAAATTTTGGGACACCCGATATATACAACTTTAAGTATAAAAAATGCAGTGGGGTGTGATTGTTTTTAATACAGCAATTAAACAATTTAAGAAGCAACAAATGCAACTCCGATATCTAAGAACAATCTCCTCCCCTCTAGAATACTGAAACAAGTTTCCATTCGATTTTTTCAAAATATTATCCGAAACCAATGAACCTGAATATACGAGCCTGAATGTTATTACTGAGCAGTATGAATAGAAATAAAATTAATATAAAACAAAAGGCGTAGAAAGAAACAAATTAGAATGTCTGCAGTTGCAAATGGGTTAATTATCATGTCTGACTGTTAATGAACTTTAAGTTCTTAATGCAATTTCATAAAATACAATATTTTACTGAAATTAATAAAAATACAATGCTTTTACCAAATTACAATCCAGTAAATAACTTTTGAAATGAGGTAAGAAGAAGAATATACAAATATTAAATACAAATGTTAATTATAAATACTTAATAACTTGTAAAATATGGTGTTTAACCGACGTGGTTTTTTTATTAAAAACTATAATCACGATTTTTTGTTAAATTTTTAAAATAAAGTTGATTTTCGCATGAAACAATATGAAACAAAGACGTTAAGGGCCGCCATAATTATTAACTTTTAAAAATTAGTCCACTTTAGACAAAAAATAAAAAGAGATGTTTTGTGGCCATAGGCACGATACAAAATTGTTCCTTATTCGCTTCTTAAACAATGAATACTATTTAAATGGCTGAATAAATAATTAAAGGAAACTTGCAAGATATTGAAATGCTAAACTTCTTAAATATATTTTCGCTATCGCAAAAAGGTTCTCCCGAGGCACGCTGTCAAAGTGGATCATTTTCCCATGTTGACATTTGCTTTCGTTGGTAAAAGGCGGTATAAGTCGCCTAGGCTAGCTGCAGCCTGAAACATGAAGAATTGGATACTTGACGTCCGACCACTGACTAACCAAACTAGTACCATGGAAACCAGTTACCTGCAAGGCTACCGTCCTATACTGATTATTAAAAAGGCCCTCCGTGATGTAATGTTGTGGCTACGGCTTAAACCCAAAAATCTCGAGAAGGTATAACTTTTTTCTATCCGATGTGCTGTTGAATTGCAACAGACTATCGCTAAGCTGGGGCGACAAGGATTTTAGATAGTCAACTCCCAAAAAATTTCTTAAAATTCCCTAGAAATTAATTAAGTGACAAAACTTTTACACTGCTCTTGGTTTAGTAACTTTAGCAATTATGATTTAAAAAAGCGATTCCATAGTATATTTTATTTATTCGACATAAAAATTTTTATTTAATTAAAAAAAAATTATTTCAAATAATATTATATAGAAAATATTTTTTGCCAAATGTATAAAAATTATTCGAATAAATAAAATTGTTTTCATTCGAATAAATTTAAATTATTCGAATAAATAAAAATTCTTTCAAATAATTTTAAGTCGAAAATATTTTTTGTTAATTCTATAAAAATTGTTCAAAACTGTTTTTATTCGAAAAAATAAAATTTATTTGAATAAATACAAAAAAATTAAGTATTGTTCTTCTAATAGTTTAGAGTTACGTTTTCATAATTAAAGTGGTTTTTATTCGAATAAATAAATATTCTTTTAAATAATTTGGCGAAATAAATAAAAATTATTAAAACTATTTTTATTCGAATAAATACAAAAAGATTAAATTTTGTTCTCCTAATGTTAAACAAACTTTTGACGAAATATTCTTTAAAATAATTTTAAGACGAAAATATTTTTTGCGAAATGTATAAAAATTATTAAAACTATTTTTATTCGAATAAATACATAAAGCTTCTAATGTTAAACAAACATTTGACGACTTTTGCATTAATAGTTTTGAGTTATGTTTTCATATATAAAATTATTTTTATTCGAATAAATAAATATTCTTTAAAACAAATTTAAGACGAAAATATTTGTTTTGAAATGTATAAAAATTATTAAAACTATTTTTCTTCGAATAAATACAAAAAGCTTCTAATGTTAAACAAACATTTGACAGTTTTAGCAATTATACTTTTAAGTTAAGTTTTCATAAATAAAATTATTTTTATTCGAATAAATAAAAATTATTCGTACAAATAAAAATTCTTTTAAATAATTTTAAGTCGAAAATATTTTTTGTTAAATGCATAAAAACTATTCATAACTATTTTTATTCGAAAAAAATAAAATTTATTCGAATAAATACAAACAATAAGTATTGGTCTTCAAATCTTAAACGAATATTTGACGGTTTTTGCAATAATAGTTTTGAGTTTTTAAAAATAAAATCGTTTTTATTCGAATATATAAAAATTATTCGAATAAATAAAAATTCTTTTTAATAATTTTAAGTCTAAAATATTTTTTGCCATTAAAGAAAAATAGTAAAATAAATTATTAAAAAATATATAATAACTCATTCTGTAAGTTGAGATCCTAAAAACGCATCTAATAAGTCCATTTTTAAATGTTATTATTGTTATTATTATTATTATTTTAATAATTAATGCATTTATTTATTTTTGCTTTGCTGATAGACTATTTTCATAAGGAAATTTCATCAAAGCTTGTTAATTTTTAAAAATATCTACTTCATTGATATCGCACAGCTACATACCATAAATGAATTATATTAGTTTTATTTGCTGCTGATAAGTAAATCTCACTCTAAATAACATGTCTTAATGTGGATATTGTACCCGTTTGAAATGAAAGTAGCCAGCCAACCTAAAATAACAACATTAAAATTTTTGTTTCTACGGCAAACTAGTCTGCATACTAAAAATACTAATGAACCCACAAATACGACAATGAACACCATCAATAACACTTGTGTTATCGGCATTTAATCACAATGTTACTACACGGGTTTTTTTATTGAGCAGCAGTTTAACATGAAATTGTAAAAAAAAGCAACAAAAAATAAGGTAACACTTAAGTGCGCCAGTAAGCGAGCTAATGAATAGTTTGAGAAGTTTTTTTCAGTTTAACTGTTTTATTTTCTTTGGTTTTTTGTTTAAAAACAATTAAAACTGTTAAAAATGTATTTCTTGGATTTTTCTGAAGAAAGATTTGCAGTTGTTTGTAGAGCGAGAGAAAGAGAGGAAATGACTAACAGAGAGTGCATTTGTTTAAAAAAAGAGCTGAAGTTAATTTTAAATGTTTAAACATTATTATTTGCGTATTTTTTATTTCTTGTTGATAAACACGACTTGCAAGCAAATACACTCCACAAAATTTATTTAAAGGTGTTTGTGCATAGATTTCACTGGGGGTTGAGAAAATAGCCTTTTTAGTTTCTCACTTACCTTATGTGACGTTATAAATCTAAATTGTTTAAAAAACTTAAATAATTTAGATTTATCTTAATTAGCACAAAAGAGGGGTTTTAATATGAAAACAGTGAATTCTTAGCAAAAATCGTTGAAAGGTTTTTTCACAAAAGCGATATATTTGCACTAATAAGAGGTACTTATTCCCGTTTTTACACAAAACAGTATCTCTTGATATAGACGGTCTTTTTTTATATAAAGAGAAAGTCACTTTTGACGCAAAAAATAAATTTCTCATATTAGAAAGTCATTTTACATATAAGGAGGTCACTTTTTACTCAAGTACTTTTTGCACATAATGACACCTTTACAAAAAAAGTGTCTCTGCATAAATACCACCTTTCTTAGCTCTAAATATATACCTTTTAATATAAGTCTTTTACAAAAAATGTACTATTTGCACAAAAAAAAAAATAATTCACACACAAAATAGTACTTTTTATATAAAAAATTCACTCAAGATGCAAGATTTCCACAAATTTGCATTTTGCCACAAAACTTCGCGTTCCTACAATAAACTATATTTTTTTTTAACAAAGTATAGTAAAAATGCCACTTTTTATGATAGTTTCTTTAGAAAACCAGAAGCATCAATATTCTCAAGAGTTGAATAAATCGTATACGTAATACTAAAAGCCGCTATTATGTAAAAATGTCCCTATTTCAAAAAGATATATGTATTGTTCTATAATTGCATTTCAGATAAACCTCTTATTTTTGCAAAAAACTGTGTCCTTTTGTTAGAAAAGTAAAAATTTTGTTTCTTCGTTAAAAATCAATTTTAAAACACAAAGTGTTTATTAAAGTTTCCTTAAAAGTACTTTCTGAATAAGTTTTCGTTATCCAAAAAAATATTATTAGAGTAAAATATATTCATAATATATGTATAATAAATAATAATAAATATATTCACAATTTTTATTCGAATAAATAAAAATTATTCGAATCAATAAAAATTATTCGATTAAATAAAAATTATTCGAACAAACAAAATTTTTGTTTCAAATAATTTAACTTTTTGCCATATTATTCGAATAAAAAAATTAAAATGATTCAAATGATTCAAGCATTTTTCTTCTAATATTTGACGAACATTAGACGGCTTTTGTAAGAATAGTTTTTATTTAGTTTTCAATTGCATAATCGTTTTAAAAAAAAGGAAAATATACAAAAGGACTTTCAACGCACAAATAAATGCAATTTATTTCAATAACTAGTGATTCGAATAGTAAATCATTATAGTCTTCTAAAATATGCTTTCTAAGTGCATTTATTTAAATTTCATTGAGTGTTGTCAACTTAAAATTATTGTTTTGTTTTTGAGAAGAGCAGCAAGCCAACCAGACATTATTCAATTTATTTTAATGTGAAAAGCGGTAGTAGCAATGAAACAGCTGTTATACACAGAGGTTTTTTCGTGCCTTTTGTCTTTGTTTTTATTTGGAGTGTGATAATTTAGTAATCATTTTTAATAAAAAGTGAAAAGTACAAACGCATAAATATAAAAAATTAAAATTGTATAAAAAAAACGTGCGCAGTGCAAAGAAAAACTGCGATAACAAAAAAATGACGCCAGAAGCGAATTAATAGCAACAGTGCAAAAATATTTAATATGTTGTTTTAAAACAATAAATAACAATAAACAAGTGCATAATTAATTATGGCCACCGGTTGCAGTGTTAAGCCCAAAACTCCAAACTCAACACATAAACGTTGGTCGCAACATATTGTAGCGTCGACTTATGATGATGTTTGTGTTTTAGTAAAATACCAGCCCCGACATCATTCACAAGATGATCTGACATTTGTAAACAAAATTAGTCATATTCCACCAAAAACCTTTTCCACCCTCACTCATTATCATAGCAAAACTAATGGCAATGACAACAATAATAATAATTACAACAACACAAACAATATGTATATCGATAGTGTCGTGCTGGCAGCCTCAAATGGTAGCTGCTCACGTACAAAAAGTAAAAACAATGAAAGCACTAATGTATCGGCAACCGATACTTCCGGTCTAGCAACAAATAATAACAACGACGGCTATCTGGTTGTTGATGTTTGTTGTAGTCATAAAAATGACCACCATTCAACCCCACAAAAACAACAACAGCAAACTTTTAACATTAACAGGAGAAAAAGACTGATACCACCGCTCATCTCATATTTCGAGACAGCAGATCATGTATGAAATTTTAATTTTATCTGTAATTTGTTTTGTTTTGTTTTTTTTTCGAAATGTTTGTTGTACAAAAAAATTTCTATTTTATTCTATTTTGCTTTCTACTGATTACTATGGTTCGCGTGTCTTAAAACAATTTTAATTAGTTTTACATTTTGTATTCACATGTTGTAGTTGTTTTTCTTTTTTGTGTTTTCCTATTTCTAATGCTTTTCTCGACTATATTCTTTTCACAGAAAAATAAGGAATTAATGAATGATATTATCACCAGCTGCAAACTGAAAAATGGTAAGTAGTTTTTCAGTTTTAAACAAAAATTAAATATAAATTTTATAGTTTTTTTTAATTATTTTAAAGAAAAAAAATTCTCAAAACGATATGCAATTAAGATAAGAAATTGAAATTTACTGAACTTATAAACAAAATAAACTTTTAAAGCAACTAAGAACTTATTAAAAAAGGTACTTTTAAAAAAAATATTACCTTAATGAAAAAGTACTTTTTATAAAATAACATTTGTAAAAATTTTCTAAATTAAATAACCCATCCAAAAGTAAGTTTTATTGGTTTACACAAAAGTAAAAGTAGCATTTAAAAAAAAAACTACTTTTAACACGAAAAATTTTAATTAATTAAAAAGGTACTTTTTGTAAAAAACTACAAAAAATACGATAGTTAGATAGATGAAACGGTAGAGTTTAAAACTATATTATTAAAAAGTGTTATATGTGTAAAACATTTCTTATAAAAAAGTGTTTTTATTACAAAGTACTTTTTATAAAAAAAGTACTTTATAAAAGAGTTCTTTTATAAAAAGGTATATATCCTTAAAAACTCTTTTAATAAAAAACCTTTATATGAAAAAGTACCTATTATAAAAATGGTATAAAAAACAAAAGTTGTACTTATAAAAAAGTTTTAGGATAAAAATCATAAACTAAGTCTTTTGCATAAAAAGCAATAACTATAAAAATTTTATTCTGGCAAAAAAATCCTAATGCTGTTTCAATTTCACAAATTTACCATTTAAAAAAATTCCCTTCAAAAAAACAATTATGTACAGAAAAAGATTTTACAAAATCATAAAAAAGTACCTTACCGCATATTTTTATATGTTATATGTGTAAAAAATTTTTACGAGAATATTTCTTTTATAAATATTCTTTAGTAAAGAACTTTTTTTTATATAAAATAGTATAGAAAAATGCAAGGTGTCCGCATTTGTTTGTTTGTTTATTATTTTGGGTTAGATAGTGTGATTCGTTCTACATCCGCACCTGGCTATGTAGCCTTAATCAGATGGTGTATAAACCAAAATTGTATAATTTGGGACGTCATACATGCGTCCTAGGAAGCCGAAGACATAATTCTAAGCAACAGAACCACCTAGTTGCAACTTTAATGATTCCAGGACAGGGCTGCAAACCATCACACCTTGCTAAAGAGTTGGAGACTTTCCAACTGCTGTCCAGAACACATGTATAGCATGCTCACTGGACTGGATCATTCACTTAGGGTGTCATTAACAGTGAGATGATCCTGGCCACCATATCAAATAACAAACCTGATATGGGGCCCCGAAACCACAACCACCACCTTACTCCCATATAGTGGCCAACCTCAATGATCAGCCAGAGAACTATTAAATGTCTAAAGAGACAAATAATGAACTCTGCGGCTCACTGGAAATAAAGTGGAGCTTCCAGTTGACACCCTGCCTGTCTTCAGGGGACTGGGCTTCCTTTTTCCCCAGTTGCACTGTGTCTAGATAGTGGAATTCTATATTTTGGGTTAATTGAAAGAGAAAGGATCTTATATTGATAAATGTTTTATTTTATGTCGGCAATTGTATATGGAATACAAAATCAGATAAATGTCTGCCTCTGTTAGCCTCACAAATGCGAACCCTTTTGACCACATTTTTCATTACATTCTCACACATTTCACGCGGTTTCACGAATATTTTATTAGACTTGCCCAAGCGTTTCAGGTTTGTTTGCATAAACTTTGCTTTTCAAATATCCCCACAAAAAGAGGTCCGAAGCAGTCATACCAGTCAACTGTGGAGGCCAATCAACATCGCCATATTTTGAAATAACATGTTAAGGATAGGGGTCTGTTGGTAATCCCAGTGTAATCCTGGCTATATGCGATGTGACACCATCTTGCTGATACCACATGTTAATCAAACCCAAAGCATGCAGTTGTGGCGTTAAAAAGTTTTCAATCACATCACGATACGCTCCCCTTTTACAGTTACCGTTATACCGTTTTCCTTTTCAACGAAGTAAGATTCAATGATTCTTCCTGATCTAACTGCACACTAGACTGTTACTTTTAATGCATGCAAAGGTGATGTTGAATAATTTGAGGGTTCCCATTCCCCAGAACCGACTTTTCTGTTTATTCAAATATTCATTGAAATGAAAATCTGCCTCATCGCTCATTATTATTTTTTTCATGAAAATCGGGGTTGCCATGGGCGAGCTTTAACCTACTATTGCCATATATTCCGCGACGTAAATGGTCGTGTGGGAGAAGCTATTGTGTCAACTGACTCGTATATGGAAACAAATGCAAATCCTTGTGCTAAATTGTGGTCAAAGTAGTTCTTTGACGACCAAGCTCCTGAACACGACGTCAATTTGCTGTTGATGGATTGTTTTTAACACTTTCTTGAGCAGCAGAAATGTGTTCAGCCGATCTTGCTGTACGTTGTGGTCCATGCTTAGGCCTACTACCCAGTAATCGATTATTGATTTTGAAAAAATATTGGTTTATCGAATATTTTTCTATAATAAATTTGCCACGTGTCTGCTTCATACCAATATCAACTGTTAAGACTAATGTTTATCAAAATGGCGGCAAGACAAAGTAGTATATCTTCCCGGCGGACACCCTTTATCTTGTGTTAACGAAGACATAATATCAAGATTTATAAAAATAAACTCTTATAAAAAATAACTTTTAAGCCGTACATTTTTAGAAAAGTACGAAAAAAAGAATATTTCCTTAACAATTTTTACTATATAAAATTTTTTCTGAAAAATGCATTGTGGTATTAATATACAAATTTACCCGTTGAAAAAAGTACTTTTTTACTGTTTATTTGCATTTAAATTTATTTTGTATTCAAACAACTAGAAAATGCCTGTTAATTTTATTCGCTCTTGTGTAAATTATGGCATTTTCATTTGTTCTACGCTTCCTTAAAAAAAATATGTTTAAAATATTTCCAAGTTAAATTATATTTATGAGTTAATTTGATAAATGAAATTATAAAATTGTTTGCCACAGCAACCCCAATTTCATTGTAAAATGTTAATGAACTTTTATCTTTGCACACCAAACAAATAAATTTAAACAAACTCAACTCAACCGCACTTGAATTTAAATTAAAACTCACTAATCTTGACCTTGAATTGAAAATGAATAAATTTTACACACACACACACACACAAAAGGGTCTTATAAAGAACAACAAACCACATTTCCAGCCTTCATCACTCATTACACCAAACAGTGAGCATTTCAAATTAGTTGAGCAGAGAAAAAGTTTTAGCAGCATGAAACAGATAAAGGAAATAAATAAATAAATAAATTTATATATCAAATTAAATTATTAGAATTTTAAGCCTTTTACTTATCTAGTGGAAATTACAAAAACAGCAACTGAAACATAATTAAATAATAAATCCGTTTTGAATTTTTTATACAATAAATAATAATTTAATTTAAAATCAAATAGGAATGTTGCTTAACTTATGGATTCTAAAAAGTTAGAGAAATAGGGAAACGTAATTTCAGTTTTAAAATTGAAGGAGAAGAGATAGCAAAATGTTTAACTCTGTTTAAATGTTATTTGCATCTATTTGGGGGAATAATTTGTACACAGTCGCTTTTACACCGACTCTGATAGTAGAAAAATCTCTTTAACCCTAGTATAAACATTAAACGGAAGCTAAAAGAAAAATATCCATGAGAGTATCTATATTAGATAACCAAAAATAATATATACCCGTCTCTCTCTCTCTCTCTCTTTCTTTCCTTTTGGGAAAGTATGCAAACTAAAGTAGACTAACATCACGAATAAATAATAGAGGGAGAATAACCGACAAACATCATTTAAGTGCTCGGAGCAGTCCGATAATTAAGCCTTGTAGACAAAAGGCGACTAGTTTACTTTAATAACTTTGTCATCATTCAATTATGTGACAAAGAAAATAACTCAAAATGAATTTAAACGTTCACCCATCTGAAAGGTCACAGAACACCATTTTAGCTTCAATTGAACCAGCCGTTAAGAAATTGCCGCTTTATATGTAAATAAAGGCTCCGCCATCTTACGTTTTTTTTTCAACTAGTGCTTATTTCGCGAATGGTAACACTTAGCTGATGTTTGGTTTGATAGATAAATAGTTTCATCCTTCCGCTGGGAAATATTTCAACATTACTTTAAAAATTGCGTACGGATTTTGGAAGAAGAGAAGCACCGTCAGCTCCGTATGTTCGTTATCTTGTGAAAAAAGTGAAAGAAACTGCCATCCTAATCGATAAACCAAAGCGCGAAAAGCCAAAAACGTACAAAAGCGTACACCCGAGAATATTGCTGTTGTGGCAGAAAGGGTACGTGAAGCGCCATCAACATTAATTCACCGTCGTTCTCAACAATTGAACATTTTAGAGCCATCATTGAGATGAATTTTGCATAACGACTTTGGTATGACGCCATACAAAGTCCAATTGGTTCAGAAGTTGAAGCCAAGTGACCATCCATTGCGTTTTCGCTTCGCTAAGTGGGCCTGCGATCGATTTACAGAAGATGCCGATTTTGCAAAAAAAAAAAAACATCTTTTCAGATGAAGCTCATTGATCTTGGCGGGTACGTAAACAAGCAAAATTATCGCACTTGGGGCACACAAAACCCGCACGCATACATTGAAAAGCCGACGCACCCAAAACGGATCACTGTTTGGTGCGGATTTTGGTTCAGAGGCATAATTGGGCCATTTTTCTTTGAAAATGAGCAAAGAGTGGCCATTACAGTCAAAGGCGATCGTTATCGGGCCATGTTGAACGAATTTTTGTTCACAAAAGTTGAAGAAGAGGATATTGGCAATATTTGGTTTCAACAGAACAGCGCCACAGCCGAAGCTACACTCAATGTTTTGCGCCATATTTTTAAAGATCGCATTATCAGCCGCAGTGCTAATGTCGTTTGCACACCTCGGAGCCGCGATTTGACACCGTTGGATTATTATTTTTGCAGTGCCGTCAAAGATAAGTGTTAAGGACAGAGACAATTGACGCTTTTAAGGACAATATTCGTGAAGCCATTGGTGAAATACAGCTGCACACAATCGATAATGTGCTTAAAAGTTGAACCGATCGTGTAGGCCACTGCATGGCCAGCCGAGGCAGCCATTTGAATGTAATTATTTTCCATTATTAACCGGAAGAATTGTAATTTAAAATAAAAAAAGAAATTTAAGCAAAGATTCAGTAGTTCTATTTATAGCATTTAAAACAAAAAAAGTTATTTGGCGAACCCTTTATATGTTTCTTCTACTCTAAAGTAATAATATGATCTCAAGGTTTTATTCGTCTTCAACTGTTCTTTGCCATTTTCAATCAACAAATTCAAGATCATTCAGAAGGCATTTATATGGTGTTTCAACAGATGACAGAACCACACGCTATACAGCACGCGATACAATTAATTCAGTTAAAAGTTCATGAAATAAGCCCAAAGTAATTTGGGCTCTGGGACATTTTTGCCAGCGCGTTAATTGTAGGCCATACAACAGCACTATTCTCAGAAAAAGATTCACTATTAAACAGATGCAAAACTAACATTGAGGCAGGTCTCCTTTTTTGTAAAGTTGTCTTATTGGACAATTATGCGCTTAGTCGTTTTCAATTTACTTCTGGTATTTGATTGCCACCAATCAACTAAGTTGTCATTACCATCAAACTGTCTGCCTTCATCTTCAAAGCCGTGGATAATTTCATGACCAATTATAACCGGTTTTTCAGCAAGAACTTTGTGTTTCACTTGTGGCAACACCAACAACATAATAGTTTTACATTTAGTTTTTTCACATATTCGAAATATTCGTATTGGCAATTGTTACAATGAATTCAATTTCGCACGAAAATCGCATTAAAATAATTTAAATCCACTATGAAAATTGCGGTTCTGTTAAAGTTACATTTCGTAAAATTCGTGATTTTTTCGGACAACACAATCGTCCTTCTGAGACCGCTATGTGTAGGCGTGCCGGTTTTTTTTTCGAATATAAGCCTGGAAATACGCTAACGTCCAATGGTTTAAGCTATCGCGAGATGCTATAAAATTAATTTTGTTCATGGGTACCACTGACATGTGGTTTTAACAGGACGGTGCCACATGTCACACAGACAATGAAATGATCAATTTATTGCAAACCAAATTTGCCGATCGCAAAATTTCACGGCAATCGGCAGTAAGGCGGCCAGCCAGATCGTGTGATTTAACACCCCTTTTTTGTATAGAACAGCGACTATACGAAGTCAATCGAATTGATTTCAGCCTTAAAACTCAAAATCCATGATGCGATTAACGAAATCGGTCTGCTATTTTGCCAAAAAGTGCTTAAAAATGTTGATGAAAATATCGACATCTGTCAGCGTGGGAAACATTTACTAGATATCATTTTTCATTCATAACTGTCGGTTATTTCTCTTCGTAATACAATAAAAATTTGAATTATCTTAATTTAAATTTTCTGTTTTTTTTTGTTTTAGAAAACAAACTTCTTGCTGAAAAACTCTTTATAATCAATGGTACCATAATGATCAATTTAAACATATGTTCCTTAAATTAACTTTCTCTGAATGGTGATGGTATAAGTGAAAAATACGTCCACAAATGCTTAGAAAAATGTGTCATGATTTGACCTACAGATAATGTCATCTATGTTGCAGCTACGTCGGCTACTTAATCAAAATTATATTCAAACCACTAAAGCATAAAATATTTTTCCCACTGAGCCTAATTCATTGATATTAAAAATATTTTTCTTTACTTAATTATAGTTTTAAGTTGTGAACCTTTTAAAAAGTGCTCTTTGGGTGGCACGAAAGCATGTTTTAAAAAATTTATAAAAAGTGCTCAAATGTTGGGCTGAAAGAGTCAAGCATCTTTATTTACTCTCTCTCTCTCTCTCTCTCTTCCATATTATAAACTAAATGAGCATTTTTATGAATGTTAAATAAATTCGTCTCTTTCTTTTATTTTATGTTAAAATCGTATTAATTCAAAATTTATTTTCTTGTTTGTGTTTAGGTTTTGGTCCTGCTGTACAACAACAACAAACAAATTCATCACCCACAAAACGACCACTAAGTCCCGATCATCCAAACCCAGCACTACCAATAACAGAGGTAAATACAAAATATTTAATACTTTTTGTCATTTCTAATATTTTCCAACAAATTTATTTTGTGGTTGTGTCTTTTTCACTTGAAATGACATTAATTAGAGTTTTTATTACTAAAAAAAAAGTTTCTCTTTTTGTGTGTCTCTCAAACAAGTGGTAAAAGTAAAAGAGAATAGAAAAAGTGTTGGTTGATATTGTTGTGGTCAACCTTAACGAGCTGTTTTGGCAGACTGTCCATAAAGTAGTACAATGTGAGTTATAATTGTAGAACAAGTTTTAATTATAGTAAAGCATAATTAATACTAGAACAAAGAAAACACAACATGACAGTTATTGAATTTTCTTTCTAAGCAAACAAGATTATAAAAGTTATACACTAGACTCAATATCAATAGAAAACTATCAATAGAAAAGTAGAAATTTAATTACAAAATTAATATTTTTCTATTGGATTTCAATTAAAGAAATTAAGAAAATATTTAAGCAATAGTAAAAAAAGGGTGCTTAGGTACCAAATGGACCGTATTATAATATTCAAAAGGAGTTTTACTAAAGGTACTGCTGCCAGATTTGGCGATTAATCGCCAAAGTGGCAACACTATATTTCCTTTTGAATTTAAGAATTGTGATTTCCTAAGTACTTTGCAATAATTGTTTTATGATAATTTCTTGTCCCAATTGGTATTTGGGAAAAACGTCAAACAAAATTTCTTTCTTAAATTGGAACCACGCTTGGCGTAGGGATTTCTTTTATTTATTTGTATTGTGCAATATAATGCATTCTGTGTTTTATTAATTTTTTTTTTGTTCGGACCAGTACTCAGGGGCTGACCCCTACTCATGCAAAACTTTGTACCAGAACTAGGAAATTAGGTTATGGGGAGGCGGAAAGAGGGAGTATTATTTGTGGACATTCGATTTGAATTTTCCTGCATTGAAAGTGACAGGAAAGACCTCTGGAGGGAGTTTATTCCACATGCGAACTATTCTGCTAAAAAACGAATTTTCCCTGTAATGCGTAGTGCGATTCACTGGCCAATCGATCACAAATAGATGCACTCTTAACGAAAATTTTAAGCAAACGTTCAAATGTACGAATTTCGGGGACAAGTTCCCTTATTTCGTTAGAGCACTTACCATTGTAGTAACGATAAAACAGTGAAATACAATCTTGAAAGCTTCTTTAGAAACCTGAGAAATGTGTTTAGTCCATCAAACATCACACTGAATTTTCTTGCCAAGAACATCAAAAGCTCCCGATTTCGTAATACCTATATTACTTATAGTAACAGGTGCAGCACCAGCGATGTGGCACTGTCTTATTGATACCACATGTTTGTCAAGCCCAAAGCATGCAGTTCTGGGGTTAAAAAGTTTTCAATCACATCACGATATCGCTCCCCATTCACAGTTACCGTTACGCCATTTTCATTTTCAAAAAAGTAAGGTCCAATGATTCCTTCTGACCAAATTACGCATCAAACTGGTCACTTTTAATGGATGTAAAGATGACTGTTAAATAATTTGAGGGTTTCCCATGCCCCAGCATCGACTATTCTGTTTATTCACATATCCATTCAAATGAAAATGTGTCTCGTCACTCACTATGGTTTTTTCATGAACATCGGGGTTGCAAATGGCGAGCTGTCATATCGTATTGGCATATGAACGGCTTTGTGGCTAAAGTTGTTCTTTGAAAACCAAGCTCCTGAAAACGGCTTCGAAATTAGGTTCATGGATTGTTTTGAACACTTTCTTGAGCAGCAGTATTGTTTTCAGCCGATCTTTCAGTACGTTGTGGTCCATGCTTGGGCTTATCACCTATTCACTTTACGATAAATAGTGCATTTTATTGGCACGTTGTTTCTCCCAAAAATTTCACGTAACTTTCTCATCGTCACAGTAATCGATGATTGATTTTGAGAAAATGTTTTTTTTTAGCGATTAAAACATGTTAATTTATCGAATATTTTTCCATAATAAATTTGCCACGTGGCTACTTCACGACTGCCAAAACGGAACTGTCAAGACTAAAGTTTACTAAAATGGCGGCAGGGTTCTTGGCGGACACACTGATTTGTACAACAAATTTTAAGTACATCCATTTTTAATATTTTTTTGTTACGATGAACGTTCACTTTTGTGTTAAATATTTTTTTTTTTGTCAAACCGTATTTAAAAAAAAATATATTTTAAATATTTTATTTTCGTGATGAAGTTTACTTTTAAATAATTTTTGGGATTTTTTTTTCAATTTATAATTTTTCAGAATGTTTAATTTATTTTGATAGTGATTCCTATTTCATGTATAAATATTTTAAAGATCTATTATTATTATTAAGGACTTCCTACTCAATTCCTTATTCAACACATCTGAGTGTAATCTTAGCGTTATAAACAATTATCATTTTCATTACAATTTATGGCCTCTTTGTTATTTTTCTAAACAATTATAAAAATATATGTGCAACAATTATTTTAACATTTTATATTCTTTTTTAGTCTCCTAGTCCTGCTATGAATCGTATGGGATGGGCTTTACGAACATTATTGGTTGCTGACAACTCAAGCTGTTTAAAGGATAGAAAAGTAAGTGCAAAATGTTACAGTTTAATGAAATAGCAACAAGTACTTCTCCAATATAAAACACTTAAAACAACAACACTGCAATAATTGTATTTAATAATTATTTAATTGCTATTTAATGCTGTGATGCTATAATAACACAGTTAAACACACACCCACAAGCTAGTTATAAATACTTAAAAGAAACTTTTATTAATAACTGTTAAAACAGCCGATAATATGCAAAAAGAGAGTAAAGAAAAGAAAGGTTAATAGTTTTGAAAGTACCAGGTACTTCTTATGTGCGGTTAGTACTCAAGGAAAAAATAATTTTTTTTAACTACGAAGCGCCATCTAATTCTTACTTAAATTTAAGAAGAGAAATTTTAGAGCGAGAAAATTGTGTTAGATGTTCCAAAAATCAAAGCCTGTGTTGTCGTAATTTGTTGGTCCTTTTTTTTTAATTTCTTGTAAACTTATTAATAACGATGCTTCAAGTTCTTGTTTTATCTTGTACTTATATAACAATTTAACGAATAATAAAATAAATCATCCAAGTGGGAGTTGGACTTACAATAGATGAATTCCATGACACATATCAGTCACCCTTAATTTTAAATTTTATGTTTTTATTTGTTGTTGAAACATTTAGAAAGATCGCTTCCCTAATGCTTAAAAGATGAAAAAAGCATAAACCTTAATATTAAGCCTCTAAAGGGTTACCCTTACATTTTTAGCTTCACATTATTTATTATAGCCGCCATAACATTTCGATGAAAATTTCCAATCCAGAGATAATGGGCTATCACAGTCGTACAGACCTTGTAGCGATAGCCAAAGGGCTACTCTACCTAAGAACAACCGAAATTTTAAGATTAATGTGGATATCCCCTACGATTCCATGTATTTTTAGCGAATTTAGGCACAGACCTTGTTGCTATAGTCAAAGGGATATTCACCTAAGCCACCCCTGAAATTTTCAGATTAATGTGGGTATCCCCTGCAACGGCATAATCCCATGCTTTTTGCACCAGTTGAATCCACTACTATTTTTAGAGATACTCTACCTAATAACGACCTCCGAAATTTTCACATTAACGTGGGTATCTTCTGCAACGGCATAATCCCATGCTTTTTGCACCAGTTGAATCCACTACTATTTTTAGAGATACTCTACCTAATAACGACCTCCGAAATTTTCACATTAACGTGGGTATCTTCTGCAACGGCATAATCTTATATTCTTTTGCATTAGTTGAAACCTCTTCTATTGTTAATGTATTAATTTTAATGTCCGCCTATGTATTGTCGTGAGCATGACTGCATGCAGAATAGCTCATGGATTTTGTTGCAATGCAAGAGAACGTAGAAGCAATATGGATTTTAATTTCAGCCACCTCATTATTTCTGTTCTCGGTACAGGGATCATCGTCTCTGCTGGTTGCCATTTGCTGTAATACCAGTATGCCAGTGCTTAGTCACTGGTTAGACTTTGTAAGTCATGGTCTTTCAGTTTTAAAGTTTTTGTATTTTAGTTTTAGGCTACTGGAGAAGCAAAAGCTTAAGGCAGGTGGAATCTCTTAGAAAAAATAACACTCAAGATGGCTTATAGCCGAAACCGGTATGTTCACAAACCAAATTTGACGCAGGTTGACGTAAAATCATACCCAAATAAATCAAACCCCGTCAGATAATGTACGGACGTATCAAAAAAATTAACCCTGTGAATTTAGTTTGCCAGCAGTAAAATTTGTCTGACTTCAACTCTTCGCAAAATAAATCAAAAGCTGCTGTTTCATTCACAATGGAACTTTGGTAGCACAGGAAGGTTGTCGCATATTTCCAATTTGCTGTTTCAATTTTAATGAAATTAAGGAATATTTCGTGCAATGATCTTATAATTAAACAAAACAAAAATTTCTTTAAAAGACACCATAAGCTTTTTTGAATTAGCGATGTGAGATGTGGAATTAATGCCTTTTTTGTCCCTTGTTAATTTTTTAATAAAAGAAACTAAGTTTAGTTTCACTATTCTCTTTCTGTGGCTTTATTTTTCTCTTAAAAATATACTTTAAAAGCTTTGGAAACCTTAAAGCAAAAGTAAGCAGTTATTGGGAATAAAAAATCTTAGAGGGTATAAAAAAGATTGAGTGGGCATTTAGTGGTACTATTTCTTACCCTTTATACTTTATGCTATATATTTCACAGAACAAGAGTAATACTTTTACTAACTGTTTGGTTCAATGCAGCTAAAAAAATATAAAAGCATAAAACATAGCTTAAATAAAATATAACGATTTAAGTATCAATTTTTCTTTCATTTCGTGTCTTCTTCATTTTACTTTGGTACTTTCTCATCAAAAAAGTTTGGCATTTTTAATTGAATAAATATGCTAGTTAAAAGGATACCTTTTCTTTAATGGTTACAGCTCTAAAGGTAATATTAAAACGAAGTTTCAAGAAATTTATGTGATTTAATGCTGTTTTAAAAACTTTAGTACTTTTTAAGATAAAAAGTACTCGTAGAAGAAAATACAGCGATAAAATTCAAATTAAATTAATTTATGTTTTCACAAACAGTTCAATCTTTTGCTGTATCATTTTTCCTTGACTTTAGATGATTGAATTGCTAAACTTGCCGAATTTGAGGGTGTGGAGTGGGGAGAAAATGTGTTTTTTGTTTAGAACTGTATTGTCAGATTTTAATTAAAACCAACTGTTAACGTTTAAGAAGCTTTTAATTAATAAAAACATTTGTGTGTTTGAAATAATTATTTTGCTTATTACTGAAAAAAATTTTTTTTACGAATTTCAATGTGTGAGTGTATGTTTAAAAGTGTGTTTAGTATCTGCATTAACAACAACAACCCAGCTTCTTATTCTAAATGCCAAGTAGAGAATGGAAGCATGTAAGCAAAGACAGTGTGATTTATTTTAACAGTTTAAATGATGTTGTTATTTTTATTATGATGTTGTTTTTTTTTCTTCTTTTTTGGCTTCACATTTTGCCGCAAAATGTTGCTGATGATATTTTGTTATATAAAATTTATTTTTGTATTTTGTTTTGTTGTTTTTAATTTAGGTTTCTGGCAAACTAATACGTAAATGTGCTCCTGGTACAGAATTAGTGGATTGGCTGGTAAATTTATCGCCCATTGTTCATTCAAGAGCCCAAGCGGCTGGCATGTGGCAAGCTTTACTTGAGGAAGGCATATTATCACATGGTAAATAAATGAAATATTATAATTTGTTTTTTTTTTCTTTAAATTGCTTACATCATACTTCATTCTGTTAACAGGATTTTTGTAAATAAGAATTGTTTTATGATGGGTTCTCTTAAAGGGATGGTAGAAAGAAAAATATGACAATTCATGTTAGTTATATTGCCTTCCTTTTGCAAGCCTACAATAATCATATTTACGTCTTTCCGTTTCTATTATAAAACTTTATTATTAAAAAAATACTAAAAGTTATTTTCTGAAACCATATTACAACAAAAAACTTCTCCAAATCTTAAGACAAATGAAAGTAATTATGGGATTTGTACAGATCCTATGGCATCTTTACATTTGAGTCGTTTTGTTATTTGTTTGCTTTTTTGTCACTTTTATTTTATTTTGTTATAAAAACTATTGAGGAGAGTTTTAGGCAAACTGGGGATTAAAAGTGAAAGATTAAATAACAGTCAGCTCAAAAGATAAAAGAAATTGATTGATTTTTACCTTCATGCTCTTACAATGTAATAAGGAGCTTCTAAAAAATCGTTTAGGATTAAAGATAATCATATAGAATTTGTAACGTTAAATTGTGTAAAAGCTCTTAGTTGTGTTATAAGTAATTAATAAACAATCTTATTATACAAAAGTTTTTGACTTAAGAAGTTATATATTTTTAATTTTCACTTTCATTTTTAATTTTTTAAACGACTTAAATGGTTTTATTTAGTTTGATAAGCATTTCAAATTCAGCTTTTCTTTTGTAAAGAACAATTTTTTTTGGGCTATTCTGTTGGATTTGTGCTTTAGTTTTTGGGTGATTGAGTAGTTTTATTTAGTTGTATATTCATTAAAAAGTGCGTTATCACATGGATTGTCATTTTAGTTAGCATTCCATCAAATGTTCCCTAAATTATTTAAAATTAATTTTTTTCTGTAATATAACACTCAAACCAATATAAATAACTGAACAACGCGCGATTTTTTATTTCTTTTGGGTATTTTTTTTTTTTTTTTGTTTTGTGATGTGGTCACATGGTTATTCCAATTTCACCGATTTTATTATTGATTTTAATTGCAATTCAGTATAAAACTCAATATAACTAAAAATCGTACCTCCTATAGTAGTACCCTTTCAGAGAAGAATGCAGAAGTTCTATGTAATTTTCAAACGTCTAACTATAAAAGCTTAAATAGCGTTGCCACATATGTAAAATTAAGCTCGGAATGAAACCTTTTAGTTTTAAATAGCTACAATAATACATCATCTATAAAAACTTCAAGTGTCTTGCTATTATGCCTTTAGAAAGAGACATATCATAAAAGAGCAGATTATAGGGTGTCCGCCGGTAAGGTATTCTACATTGTTTATAATTTTTGATTAAATAAAATCAAATGCATCTTATGTTAATAAATGTTTTATTTAATGTTAGCAATTAAGTATGTATGGAATACAATATCAAATAAATATCCGCCTCTGTTAGCCTCACAATTGCGAGCCCTTTTGAGCACACGAATATTTTGTTTGACTTGCGTTTCCATAAACCCTGCTTAGTAGATATTCCCAAAAAAAAAGAAGTCCGTGCCAGTTAAATCAGGCGAACGTGGAGGCCAATCAACTTCACCATTTCTTGAAATAACTTGTTGTGGAAAGAGGTCTCGCAGTAATTCTATTGTAATCCCGACTGTTTGCGATGAGGCACCATTTTGTTGGTATCACATATTAATAAAGACCAAAGCATGTAGCTGTAGTGTTAAAAATGTTTCAATCATATCACGATAACGCTGCCCATTCACAGTTACCGTTACGCCGTTTTCATTTTCAAAGAAGTAAGGACCAATGATTCCTCCTGACCGAATTACACACCAAACTGTCACTTTTAATCGATGCAAAGGTGACTGTTGAATAATTTGAGGGTTTCCTATTCCCCAGAACAGACTATTCACATATTACTTACATATCCATTCAAATAAAAATGTTTCTCATCACCCGTTAAATTTTTTCATGAAAATCGGTGATTGATTTTGATCAAATGTTTTAACGAGTAAAACATGTTGGTTTATCAAATATTTTTCCATAATAAATTTTCCAAGTGTCTACTTCACTACTGCCAAATAAGAATTAATAAATTAATAATGAAAAAAAAAACCGATACGTTAAAAATAAGTAAGTTAGTAAGCAAGTAAGTAAGAAACTTTACTTACGTTTTTAGCAATCTGTTATATAACAAATTTTTGCTTCTTATTAGATTATATAAGGTGCATAAAACAGATAAACGGATTAACAAAAAATGTTACGTAAAGCACTATTTATACTTACATAAGCAATTTTCTTACATAAGAAACTTTACTGCAATCTGCATAAAGCAGATAAATGGATCAACAAATAATGTTACTTAAGGCACTTTACTTACGTAAGCAACTCTTTTACATAAGAAACTTTACTTACGTAAGCAACTTTACATACGTTAGTTTCTTAGATTTTTAGCAATCTGCATAAGACAGATAAATGGATCAACAAATAATGTTACGTAAGCCACTTTACTTACGTAAGCAACTTTTTTACATAAGAAACTTTACTTACGTAAGCAACTTTACATACGTTAGTTTCTTAGATTTTTAGCAATCTGCATAAGACAGATAAATGGATCAACAAATAATGTTACGTAAGGCACTTTACTTACGTAAGCAACTTTTTTACATAAGAAACTTTACTTACGTAAGCAACTTTACTTACGTTAGTTTCTTACATTTTTAGCAATCTGCATAAAAAAGGTGAATGCATTGACAAAAAATATTATGTTTGGCACTTTACTTACGTAAGCAATTCCTACATAAGCAACTTAACTTACGTTAGTTTCTAACTTTTTTAACAAACTTTTATATAATAAATATTTGCCGCAATGGTATTTCGGACATCTTACGATTTTTTCCATATTTGCTTATTGAAAGAAAAGTAAAGATATTTCGCAGAAAGTTCTCTAAGACCGATTATTAATTTTCCTTTATAAAAAAGTGACCCTTTGCCAGATTTTAGGTTTTCTTTATTACGTTATTACGTTTTTTGCGATTTTTATACTTCAATTTAATTAAGTTTAGGAGATTTTCTTTATTATATGCTTCAGTACTTCTGTTGTAGAATTTTCCTGAAATTTGGGAGTTTCTTATACAGGTTTGTTTCTTGTGATTTATAATTAAAAAAATTTTTAATTTTTTTAATTATAAATAATAATTTTGTTCTGTTATGTCTTAAGATAAATAGCATAGCCTAATAGACTAAAAAGTCTCATATTTGGCGTATTATCAAATTTTACAGCATACTTCAGCTATTATTTTATAATTATATCCGTTTCCGGTATATTTTTCTCATTTTTGCTTACATTGACACACTTATTTCTTAAACCGTAATAAATTCATTTTTATTTTATATATTTCTTTTGTTTGTATATTTGTGTTTGTATATGTGTGTGTATGGGAACACATATACAGTTAACAAAGAACAACCCTTCAAGGATAAATGTTTTCTATATCGATTTCGTGTTGATGAAGATGGTACCGCTGGCGGTCACCCCTCCTCAGATGATTTAAGCGCAAGCAATGAACATGTACGTGAGGCTTTAAGTACTCTTTTACAACGTGGTCCTGATGCTACGTTACGTATGATTTTAAGAAAACCGTAAGTATATTATGAAGTACAAGTCAAAAACAAAATCTTATTGCAAAAATATAAGTTTCTTAAGAAACATTGTTTGTTTGTTTGTTCAGAAACAAAAAAATTAAACATGAAAAAAATATTCACTTTTTTATAAAACACACATTTTATAAAAGTCACAAGAGCAAAACATTAAAATTACATTTAAGAAAACAAGAGAAAAAACAATATATGAAAAAGCCACAATCCACAACAGGAACAATCATAAAATATTTATACACACAAACCCAATGCCAAAGGACGGAAGCAAGAAAATTATTTAGTGCAAAAATAAAAATAAAAATAAAATAAAAAATAACGAAAGTTTGTTTAAAGCAAAAAGGTTTGAAATTTAAGAAAATTTAAACAAAGCAACTAAACTAAACTTTAGCTATCCGAGATCAAAATGTGTTTGTTTACGAAATGCATAAAAAATGTTTTTAAATGGATTTGAAGATTTGCTTTTCTAATGTTTTTGCTTTTTGTTTTTATTTTCTATTTGCTAGTTCACACGAACGCACACCGGAAGAATTAGAACTGGTATTTGAAGAACTTTTACACATTGCGGCTCTATCGCATTTATCAACAAGTATTAAACGTGAATTATCATCGATTATTGTTTTTGAATCGCATGCACAGGCTGGAACCATCTGTAAGTAAATATTGTTGTGGTTGTTGTTATTTTTGTCCGTTTGTTTAGATACTTTAAGAAGAATAAAAAGAAAATGTTTTAACACTGAATTATCAAATAATTAAAACATACAATTCACAGTGGCTTAAAATTTAGAGCGAAGAATTTATTACACTGGTCGGCAAAAAAAAACATCCGGAGCTCGAACTTTGTTATGGAATTTTAATGAACTTTTGTGTGCTGAAGCGAAATCTGTTCATAAAGTGATTTTATCACGTTTAGTTTTCGACGTATTCTTATTTATATAAAATACTCTTGCTGTTTTATACCTGTAGCGCAAACAGCAAGTGCAGGGTTTCCGCCGGGAAGGTATACTATTTTGTTTTGCCGCCATTAACATTAGTCTCGACAGTTCCTATTTGGCAGTCGTTACACTGAATTAAATTTCGCACGAAAATCGCATTAACATGCACTATAAAAAAAGGTGGTTCTGTTAAAGTTGCATTTCCTAAAATTAATGTAATTTTCGGACAACACAATCGTCCTTCTAAGACCGCTATTAAAAATTTGTTTGTTAAATTTGAGTTGACTGGCTTGATACAAAATGTGCGAACACCAACGCGTGTTCAACCGGAACGTTTGATTGAAAATATCGCAGCCGTAAGCCTCAGTGTTGAAGCAGATCCAAATGTGTCAATTCCTCGATGTTCTTAACAATTGGGATTGTCTAAAACCACCATATGGCGAATTTTGCATAAGGATTTGATTTTGAAGCCTTACAAGATTCAACTGGTGCAGGAATTAAGGCCGACCAACCATTCATATTCGCTCAGTTCATTCAAGAACAACCGGTTGGTTTTTCTGAAAAAGTAAGTTTTTCAGACGAAGCCCATATTCAGGGTATGTCAACAAGCAAAATAGACACATTTTAGCTTCTGAAAACCCTAGAGCGTTTACTGAGAACCATTCATATTCGCTCAGTTCATTCAAGAACAACCGGGTGGTTTTTCTGAAAAAGTAAGTTTTTCAGACGAAGCCCATATTCAGGGTATGTCAACAAGCAAAATAGACACATTTTAGCTTCTGAAAACCCTAGAGCGTTTACTGAGAAGCCTTTGCATGCTCAACGTGTCACTATATGGTGCGCTATGTGGTCTGAAGGCGTTTTGTTTTTATTCGTAGATGAGGCTAGAAATGTGGCAACAGTCCATGGATTAGGCTATCGCGAGATGGTAACAACTCAATTTTTACCCATTATTGGTGATGTGGATATCACTAATACGAGGTTTTAACAGGACGGTGCCACATGTCAAACAGCTAATGAAACGGTAAATTTATTTCACATTAAATTTCCGGATCACAAATTTTACGACAATCAGCAGTTAAGTGTCCAGCCAATTTGTGTAATTTAACACCACTGGATAATTTTTTGCTTGGCTTTGTTAAGAACAGAGTATATACGAAGCCAATTGTATCGATTTTTGCCTTAAAACTTAAAATCCGTGATGTGATTAATGAAATCGAACCGCCATTTTGCCAAAAAGTGATTAAAAACTTTGATTAAAGTATCGACATCTGTCAGTATGGTCTTAGAGGATATTTGCCAGATATCGTTTTTTATTCAAAATTGCCGAACTTTTCTCTTCGTAATACAATAAATATTTTATCTTAATCTTAATTTTTTGTTTTATTTTGTTTTAGAACATAAACTTCTTATTGAAAAACCCTTTATTTTATTGACATTTTTTATTGAAAGTAGCTATATAACGGGCTCATCTAAATAGCTCTTGGTCAATGTTTTTGGAGGTAAATTTGACAGAGTCCACAAAAATTACTAAAAGCTAATTTCGTAATGCATGATAAGATTTACGACTGTACCTAGCTGTGGAAGCCATAAGCTGGATAATAATACTGTGGATGAAATGTAGCATCATCCTGGCCATAGGAAGCCTTCAGATACGTATATCCTCCAATCACTCCTAGCTGCAACTTCAAGAGCTCGGAGCAGGCCACAGCCACTCATTTCTTGCTGATGAGTTGGAGACTATCCAAGCTCCGCTCAAGAACGCATGAAACTTAATAAAATTTAAAAACCCAACCACAATCCTGCTACGACCCACACAATTCAAACGAGGGCCTCGAAACTACTACCACCACGATACTCCCGAAGGGCCAACCTCAATAATCAGTCAGAGAACAGCTAAAAGGGGCTAAAAAGACAAATAGCTGAACTCTGGGGCTTTACTGATTCTCGTGGAAATATAGTGGAATTATCCAGTTGGCTCCTGCTAGCCTTGTAGGCGACTGGGCTCCCTTTTACCCCCGTGGACACATGTAATGACTGTGGGCTTTCAATAACTACTCCGTTCTTTTAATTTTAAATTCTAAATTCACGAAGGCTCTCACTAAACATTCGTATATTAGCCGCCGACCAATTTTATGCGCGAAATGGCAACAAAAATTTAATATCTAAATATCTTAATTATACAAAAAAAAATAATATCCTTCCAATCGAAAGAAAGAATGTTTTGTTTTATAAGGCATCTAAAATCCAAAAATGTTTTAAAAACCTTACAGTTTCACAAACTATTAATAGAAAAATATTAACGCTTAATTTCTTCATGTTGTTAAACACACAATTGCTGTTAAAAGTTTGTTTATAGAAGAGAACAAGAAACTGGCAACTTTCTATTCAAGTTAATTAAACACCTTTAAGACCTCATCTTTTATTAAAGTTTAATCAAAATAAACTTTGTCATTGTTAACTTAAGTAAAAGAAATGGGACAAAGTAAAGTATTAAATAACAATAAGAAAAAGAAGAAGATGAAGAAGAAGAAATACTGGAAGAATAATTTTTAAACAAAAATAAATTGAAAAAAAAAAAAATAAACGAAACAATTCAAACGCAGTAAATTCTGTTTATAATCTTATGAATGAAAATAATTAAAGTAAAAATTATATTGAAATTCTTTTCAATACATAATTTATCGTTTTTGTTGTTTCTTCCTTTCTTTTTTCTGTTTGACGCTGTTTGACTTTAAACCTGCACGATTGTAGTATTTAGTCAAGGTGATGAGGGACGTTCTTGGTATATAATACTTAAAGGATCAGTGGATGTTGTAATACATGGCAAAGGCACTGTGGCCACCCTTAAGAGTGGTGATGACTTTGGTAAACTGGCTTTGATTAACGACGCACCCAGGTGAGTTAAACGTTTTATTGTTTTTGTTTTATGACTTTTATTTCATCTGTTTTTTTTCAACTTTTTATTCTTTATTGCTTTGACATGCAATGGGGAATTAATGTAAAAAAGTATGTTGATGAATACAGTTTGTTGCTTTTATGGTATTTCAACTATTTAATTATTATTTAACAGCTTTAGCTGTCAGAATAAAAAAACGGTTGGTAAATATTTTGTCGTTGAATTGGAACAGTCATAAAAAAGGCCTTGTTGATATAAAAAGGACATAACGACATTTATATTTTATTTGAAGAATTCAAATCATTGTGTTTAATTGAATTTTACCAAACAATACAACTTTTTATTAAAAATAATTATTATTTTTAATTATTATAAAATTAATTAGGAAAATTGTTGGTGCTTTTAAGAAAAAAGTAATGAAGCGTACAATTTGTTAATGAATTCATGTTAAGTTAATAAAATTATTGCGAATTATAGTTGCTCTAAAAATGTTCATATAGAAAAATTAATTTTTATAAAAAAATTATGATAGAAAAATTTTTACAAAAACATTTCTAAAATTTTTTTTTTTAGAAAAATGTAACCCATAATTTTATGAAAGAATTTTGAATCATTAAATTTTTTTATAGAAAAATGATTAGTAATAAAATTTTTTATATAAAAATTGTGGCATAAAATTTTTTTATAGAAAAGTTATGACATGAAATTTTTTTTAGAAAAATTTTTTATACACAACTTTAGACTGATAAAATTTTACACTGAGTAATTATAACTGATAAAAATTTTCTGCAGATAAATTATGATTGATAAAAATTTTTTTTAGAAAATTTTGGATTGATAAAATTATTTTTATAGAAAAATTATAAATGATGAGAAGTTTTTTCATATAAGAAATATAAAAGCAACAAATTTTTTCCAGAAATATTTTGACATGCAATTTTTTTATAGAAAATTTTTGGCTGATAAGATTTATTTTTAAAAAATTTTTGACATATAATATTTTTACAGTAATAGATACTAGATAAAACTCTCTTAGATAAAAGCTTTCTTAAGCAAAGTTATAGCTGATGAAAGTTTTTAATAGAAAAATTTATATTGATAAAATATTTTAATTGGGAAAATTTTGACATAATTTTTTATTTAAATTATAATTGATAAAATTTAATATGGGAAATTGTATCAATTTTTATGGTAAAACTAGCGTGCCCGTGACTGCTTTGCAAGTCATTTGTGGTTTGTTTTTAATCTGCAGCGTTCAAATTAATCAGAAAGAACAGAATTTTCTTCTTTTTTTCGTTTTTATGTTTTTTTAAAAATTTCATCTTTTTCACAATTCAATATTTTTATATGCTTATATAATACGTCTTGTTCTATTGCAATACTTTTACATATATGACACTGACATTCGATTGATTTTGGTTCGCGGTATAGACAAACAAAGCAGTTGGTTTATTAACATGTGAACATAATGCATATAACATATTACCTATTTGATGAATTGGCATTAAAAATAATTTGTGAAGTTATTTCACTATTGTAAATTTAAAAACACTTGTTATTTACTAAATTGATTTTACTTATAGGTTTCTTACTTATGAACACAAAACAGCAAAGTTTGTTGGATTGTACCGTTATTTTTTACCAGCGTAGCGGGGAATATGTTGTATTATATAGTAATGTAAATATTTTGTAAATATAAATAAACCGAAAACTCGGATTTTTGAATGCAACATTTCGGAAGTTTTAAAGTTTTGATATTTTATTATATATGTATTAGTGAGTTTTTTTTTTGTAAATATCTTCGGAACTACATAACCGATTTAAGAGATTGATATCTCGTTTTGAAAAGCATAACAATGGCTTTAAAAAATAAAATAAAAAAGAAAAAAAAAATAAATATGTATATGTCATTGGTGGGTTTTGCCACGCCCCTCCGCCCACAGAACGAAAATCAAAAATCAATTCTGAAGATTCTCTGAAAATTTCAGCAAAATCGGCCCAGCCGTTTTCGAGTCCATTTCTTACATACATACACACATCCTCTTTTATATATATAGATTATGTCTGATTTTTTATTTTTTGGAATAGTATGCCAGCTAAAAACTTTCTACACAAAAATTATGGCCGTTGAATTTTTTTCAACGAAAAACTATGACTGATTAATTTTTTTTTTCGAAAATTTGACATGAAATTTTTTTATGGAAAAATTATGACTAATGAAATTTTTTCATAGAAAAATTATGACTAATGAAATTTTTTATAGAAAAATTATGACTGATAATATTTTTTGATAGAAAAATTATAACGGATCAAATTTTTTCACAGAAAAATTATGACGGACAAATTTTTGTACAGAAAAATTATGACTGACGAAATTTTTTTACAGAAAAATTATGACGGACAAATTTTTGTACAGAAAAATTATGACGGACAAATTTTTGTACAGAAAAATTACGACGGATAAATTTTTTTACAGAAAAATTATGACTGATGAAATTTTTTTAAAGAAAAATTATGACTTACAAAATTTTTTTTATAGAAAAATTATGACATGAAACTTTTTTATAGAAAATTTATGACTGATAAAATATTTTTATAGAAAAATAATGACGGATATAATTTTTTCACAGAAAAATTATGACGGACAAATTTTTTTACGGAAAATTATCACTGACGAAATTTTTTCATAGAAAATTATGACGGACAAATTTTTTAACAGAAAAATTATGACGGACAAATTTTTTACAGAAAAATTATGACTGACGAAAATTTTTTATAGAAAAATTATAAATGCAAAATTTTTTTATAAAAAAATTATGACATGAAACTTTTTTATAGAAAAATTATAACTGATCTAACTTTTGATAAAAAATTTTATGATTGATGGTATTTTCTATAATAAAAATTATAAGTGATAACATTTTTTATAGGAAAATTATATAAATTATAAAAATAACGACATGAAATGTTTTATAGAAAAGGTGTGGCACGAAATTTTTATAGACAAGTTAAACTAATAAAACTTTTTCACTGATTAATTATGACTGACAAAAATTTTCTACTTATAAAATATGATTGATAAAATTTTTTTATAGTTTTTAATATAAAAACTACATTGATTTTTTTAATATAGGAAAATTTTGACTGACGATTTTTTATAGAAAAATTATAATTGATGAAATTTTTTTATGGAAAATTTTATGAATTTTTTATGTGAAAATTATGTCGGATGATTTTTTTTTTTTGAAAATTATAGCAGATGAAAATTTTCTATACAAAAATTATGACCGTTGACTTTTTTTTATAGAAAAAGTATGCCATGGTTTTAAAGAAAAAATATGGCTGATGCTTTTTTTAATACAAATTTTATGACTGATGACATTAAAAAAAAATTATGATTGATGTAATAGAAAGAAGAATATTGACATAAAATTGTTTAATAGAAAAATTATGGCGTAAAATCTGATGAAATGTTTTTATAGAAAAATTATGAATGATGAAATTTTTTAAAGAAAACTTATGACTTATGCAGTTTTTTATAGGAAAATTATATCTGATTAATGGTACTCTCATTGCTATAGAAGCTAGTGTTAGTAGAAAAGCCGCTCTCATTAAACCGAAGTAGTATTTTCCACCGTTTATAAAAGTGTATCTTTAGAATTAAATCAATTCCGAATTGCGTTGTACATAAATCTGATATGTTTTTACTCACTGTATCTTGTTAAGACCAGATTTAAAAAAAATCATTCACATCACTATTGTTATTTAAATTGAATGCAAATTTTTTGTTTGCACTTTGTAAAGAAAATCTCTACAATTTACTGCAGGAACCACAAGTAGCAAACATAACTGGTCTGTCATTTAAGGTCAGATGTATTTGCCTTAAGAAAACCTATGAATGCTTAAATAAATGAAAAACTTCACTGACAAATTGTTTACTTATGCCATTTGATCATGTTGTGTAGTATTGTTCCCTGTATCATACTCGTATTGTGTGTACGTGTAGAGAAATGTAAATATATTTGTGTGTGGGCTGGGGCGGGCACAAGAGCCAATAAAAAAAAAAAGAATTTCAAAGTAAAAAAATTCTTTAAAATGCATAAAGTTGTCCATGTTAAATATATTCATGCATTTGTAGAAGCATTTGGTTGGAAGCAATAACAAAAAAAAAATATAGAGAAAACATGAGCGAACGAACAGTAAATAAAGGTTGAAACCAATTTGCTACTTTCAATGGCTTTTACAGCAGGATTAGTAGCAAAAGTGAATGTAAATGGCAATTTGCCGCATTGAAAAAGTAAATTCAGGTGTTTGTGCGAGTGTTTTTATTTTATAGAAAAATGGTGATAATATTATCAAACATGGATTAAGTTTCAATTAATAAAATGGAATTGGCCGGCAGCTTTATTTGAAAAATAATACGGCTTAATAAACAAACGAGGGTGGTATCAAAAATTATTTGAGTTAATAAATAAGATGCAGTTAATTTAATAGGAAATTTTCTTAAATAAGTGCCGCACAGTGAGGAGTTACAGCAAAACAGAGAAATAAATCCGTTGTTTTTAAATAAATGACGCAATCGAATTGTATTTGAAAGTGATTTTATAGAGTTTAAGTCAAGTTTCTCCCTGTAAAGTTCATAACGTTCGGCTGTTTAGATTTTATTCTCCCCGGATTACCTACTGTTACCGGCAGATTTTTAAAAAAACCGCGGTACCTTTATTATTCCAACAACCCACTGTTGCGATTCTACCGAACCCTATTTCTGCAGAGGCCTATACACATTCGTTTTTTCACCAGTCTGGTACAGTATGAGGAAGGAAATTTATTCAAAAATTCATATAGTCTACTTCAAATCGGTGGGCATATCGCCTAATAAAAAAATATCTATAACTATACTTCGAAAAGAAAAGGCCAAATAATGTTAAATAAAAAAAAACTGTTTTTCAGAAAAACAGTAAAATCATCCCTCTGAGTTATAAGATTATATCACATCTGTCAAGTTCAAATGCCCTAACATCAAGTATCTCCATTTTCACAACAGATATAAAGATCCAAAACAACCAATCATAATTTTTAGAAAGTTTGTTTTGAGATTTCTACAGCATTTCAATGCAGGTTAATTTAAGTGAGAGAATTTAAAATGAGAGAATAGGTAGTTGAAAGAAAAATTTTTTAACCTCCTCCAGAGTAGCAATCTCTAGAGAAAATTAGTTGACTTGACAGCCGTGTTGATGTGTTTATCGTCTCAGGAATTATTTGAAGAGGAATAAGCACCCAATCTGATCTTTCATATAGCGGTTTTATAATCAGAAAGACTTTTTAATTCTGCGTTTCTAAATTTTCGCTTTTGGGGATTTTTTGTGTACCTACTCGATCGTAAGCATAAGAGCGTTTTGGCATCAACTGGTATTATGCCATTTAGGTCTGTAGTTCCTTAAAAAAATAGGCTATGAAAACACAAAGGCTGTCGTTAAACCAATAATTGCAAATACAGTAACTTGCAGGCGATTGCCAACTATTAAACGAAAAAATTTAGGTAACCCCCAACTTTCCAGTATAGGCTCTTATTATAGCCCAGCTATTGATGATACAAATAAGTTGTGACATTCATTACACAGAAAAATTGTGACTAATAAAATAATAAAGTTGCGACATGGAATTTTGTATAGAAAAATTATAACAAATAAAAATTTTCCGCTGAATAATTATGACTGATAAAAATTTTCTACAGACTAAATTATGACTGACAATTTTTTTTGATACAAAAGTTGTTACTGATTAAATATTTTATAGAAAAATGTTTTCACACAAAAAAATTAAGATAGCTAAAAATTTTCTACGGCAAAATTACGACATGAAATTTTGTTTATAGAAAAATATTGACTGATTATTTGTGTTTATAGAAAACATATGACTGATGCAATTTTTTTTACAGAAATATTTTGATAAATGAAAACTTTCTTAAGAAAGTTATATTTTTTTATAGAAAAATTATAAATGATGAAATTTTTTTATGTAGAACTTATGACAGCGGAAAATTTTCTATGGAAAATTTATTAGGGAAGAAATTTTTTTATAGAAAATTTTATAACTTTTTTTTGGAAAATTATGTGAGATGAATTTTCTTTTATGAGGAATTATAGCATGAAAACTTTCTACACAAAAACTACCACGGATGAAGTTTTTTTATAGAAAAATTATGATTGATGAAATTTTTTTTATAATAAAATATAATGACTGATGAATTTTGTTCATATAAAAAATTATGACCGATGTAATTTTTTTGTAGAAAAATTGTGACTGACAGCGGAAAATTTATGATGGTGATTTTTCTATAAAAAAATTATGACCGAAGAATTTTTTTATAGCGAAATTTATACATTTTTTTATTGGAAAATTATGTCGGAAGAATTTTTTTTTATGAAGAATTATGACATAAACACTTTCTACACAAAAACTACGACCGATGAAATTTTTTTTATAGAATAATTATGGCTGCTGAAAGAAACATAATGACTGATGAAATTTTTTCATACAAAAATTATGACCGATGAAATTTTTTGTAGAAAAATTGTGACTGACAGCGGAAAATTTATGATGGTGATTTTTCTATAGAAAAATTATGATCGAAGAATTTTTTATAAAGAATTTTATGAATTTTTTATAACAAAATTATATCAGATGAATTTTTTTTATAAGCAATTATGACATGAAAACTTTCTACACAAAAACTATAACCGATGAAATTTTTTTATAGAAAAATTATAGATGCTGAAAGGTTTTATAGAAACATAATTACTGATGAAATTTTTGCTACAAAAGTTATTACTGATGAAATTTTTTTTGTAGAAAATTTGTGATCGACAGTGGAAAATGTTCACGGAAAACTTATGATGGTGATTTTTCTATAGAAAAATTATGACCGAAGGATTTGTTTAGAGAGTATTTTATGAATTTTTTATTTGAAAATTATGTCGGATGAATTTTCTACGCAAAATCTACGACCGTTGAAATTTTTTTATAGAAAAATTATGATTGGCGAAATATTTATATATGACGCAAAAATAACCACTTATAAGTCATTGCATTCTTATTTCATCAACAGAAGTTTTACTGTCACACATTGTTTTTTTTTTTTTACTTTTTAAAGAAAAAAACCAGGTTGACAACTTATGCACTTGAGGTTGGTGACAAAAATATCAGATTTATGTTTCGTATTCCTACTATAAATACTATACTCTCTATACTATTTTTTGCAACTCTGACAATTAAAGAAATAGAGCGGAAAAAGGTTTGGGTCAAATAATTGTAGCCTGTTTTAAGAAGATTTAATACTCTTGACGATAATCTTTATAGCAAGGTATGATAGAAGTATTTTATTTAATGGCGAAATATCCCATTACGCTGAATAGCAGTTATTGATTCCTTTGCTTTTATTTGCTTTTATTTAAACCTTTTCCAAAATGTCAAAAGAGATATTTTCCTTAACTTATCACCCCATGGCCGTAACTTTGTCAGCTCTTTTAATTATTTGATAATCCTTGGGTTCTTTAACCAATTAAATCTATTGCATTGACTTTTAATTCACTTTTGGTATTTAGTGATAAATTTAGGCTCAAGATTAAGACCAATTTTAATCCATCATAAACGGGATTAAAATTTTTCTCGATTACAAAAACTAAAATTGCAAGTACTCCTAGAGGCTGATGAGTTAAAAAACCAGAATGGCATTCTTCTCTTAAAAGTTTGTTATGCTCTCTGGGGAAGTTGGTTTTTCTCAGAAACCGGCTTTCATGTAATATGAATTTTTTAAATATATAGACTACCCTCGTACTTTAGTTAAACTTAAAAATTTAAATAATAAGCAGTGACTAGTTAAAAAATTTGTTCATTTTTTATAGTTACATTTTTCAACACATTTGCTGGCCGTATGTCTCATCAGGTTATTTTGTAATCTCCCTCGTATATTTAGCTTTTCCAATGTTAAAAAAAGAAACAAATAAAAAAACATGCAAATAAAACAAAAACTTTGAGAGAAACAATTAATTTCTATATAAAAATTAATTTTTAATTGAAAACACTTAGAACTGATCAAATATTAATTGACTGTAATTAAGATGCATTTGATCAAAAACGATTGCAATTAAATGTGCAGAAATTTTTTTAATGCAAAAAACATCGGTATGAAATTAAATTTAAAATATTTTAATTACATTTTTGAGAGAAATATTTTTCTTTAAATTCATTTATTCTTTTATTTTTAAAGAGCTGCTACAATAGTTTTGAAAGAAAACAATTGTCATCTGTTGCGTGTGGATAAGGAGCATTTCAATCGCATTCTACGTGATGTGGAGGCAAATACTTTAAGATTACAGGAGCATGGTAAAGATGTTTTAGTTTTAGAACGTGTTGCAAAACAAAGAGGACAACATTCAGCATTTAAGTAAGTAATTCCTATTCTTTATTTTTTATTGTTTTTCTTTTCCTTTTTAAGCAGCATTTTGTACGTGCACTACATTCAACTTAAAGTTGTAGATGAATGAAATAATGTTTAAACTGTATTTAATGTACGTTTTGTGGTGTTTAAATTTTCTTTGTTTAGATACACTGTCATGTCGGGTACACCTTCAAAGATGTTGGAACATTTATTAGAGACTCGCTTGGGTAGTCAAGTCAGCGGTGTGGATCCCTTTTTAGATGATTTCCTGCTGACACACATTGTTTTTATGCCAGTTGTACAGTTGGTAGATGAGTTGGCGAATTAATATCCTTTTTTAAAGCATATAAATTAAAAAAAATATTTATTATTTTCAAACATGAAAATAGTTTTAAAGAATTTTAAAGCTGTTCATTTCTTCTGTTTAAAACAGTGGTAGGCATAATACTTATCGGCTGCCGAAATTAAGCGACTTTTGAAGCATTGTGTTTTTAGATATATAAAATAAAGCTAAAAATAAAAATTACTATTATGTGTTGGTATTGATGAGGGATACGGTATACAATATTTTGATAGACGGATGATATAGATATTTAGAAATCAGAATCTCTCGATATTCTGGTTGTGAAAATTCACTGTTGTTTGCAAACATTTTTTAGTTATTTTATCTGATTTGATATTATCGAAAACTGTTATAATCCTTTTTTATTCCAACCGAGAATCTATTTCAGAGCTCAATGCCTTACAGGTTACAATAAAGATGCTTCCGCTGAGTTTATCTGTATTTTACTTATTTTTTTACTTCTCTAAAGAAAACTAACTTTTGATACCTGGTGGTTTCAGATTTTCTGAGCACTTCAGTCATGATCGATTATTAAAAAAATCGTATGAAGCATTAAAGGGATAAAATCTTATTTGCAGTTCCATTAGATATTTTTAAATTATTCAAACTTGTGTTGAACTTTAGGGACAAATTTTAAGGACAATTTACTAGAGCTGGCAAATACCTTTTGTGCCATTTTATATTTGCCTATTTTGTAATCTTTTTATTTGCCTTGTATGTTTTGCCCATTTACTTAAAAAAAATAAAGTTTGTCAGCACTTTGAATTTTAAAGTTTTTGTTTTTGTTGGATCCTGTTGATTTTGTGTATTACTGCTCAAAAGATAAAACAATACACGCTAAAAAGAACTATTCTATTGCTGCTCTGATTAATTTTTAGTTTTATTTTGTATAATTTTTTTTACAGATGGCAAAAATTTTGCTGTCTACAACAGCTGAAAATGTGACATAAAATATAACTTTATAGGAATATACTAAAGTTATTCGCAGCTACAATTATAGATCATCTATTGAAATTTTTAGTTTTTAGCTGTTACCTCCCCGAAGAGAGAAGAAGCCTTTAATATATGGACAGATAGCGATTTGAACAAACGAACGAAACTCTTCAAACTAAAACTCAAGTCTTATAGGAGTTATAAACAGGGGAAATATCCGAAACCCATTTAGTAGTTTGAACAAGTTTTACATAAGACAATTTATCTGCGTAAGCAACTTCACTAAAATGAGTTTCTAGCGTTTTCAGCAATCTTTTTTTTAATGATTTTTTTGCAAGATACTCGCGATTTTTTATAATTTTCTGTATATTTCTAAATTTGAAAGAACACAAAAGATATTTTGATAGAGTGTGGCATGATGCACTACTCCAGATAATTTCTCCAGATTTATATCAAGTTTTCTTAGGAATCGCATTATACGAGTAGTTATAGATGGGATTTCATCAAAACAGTTTAAGATTAATTTAGGGGTACCGCAAAGCTCCATTCTTTTTCCTACCCTATTTCTTATTTTTCTAAATGACCTTCTTTGCAAAACTGTCAACACAATATACTCCTTCGCAGATGACAGCACCATTTGTCATTGATATTCTTTAAATAATAATCCGGACCAGTTAGAGGTAGGTTCCAAAAGGCGGAACATGAATGATATGGTCAAGCACAATTTCGCAATCTCGGAAAGGGGTTGTCTAAATAGAGTAGATTTTAATGCCGATGCATGCTTACACATAGATCTGTGTTCGGTAATGGTGCTGCATCTGTTACTTCAGCTGATATAGGTATTACGGAATCGCATGCTCTTGATGTTCTTGGCGTGAAAATTCAGTGTGATGTTTGATGGACTAAACACATTTTCAGGTTTCTAAGAAGCTTTCAAGTGCCTTGGTTTTCTAAAACGGTGTAGCAGATACTTCACTCCATCCGATCGCCGTATTATTTATACCACCTATATCCGTCCAAAGATGGAATACAACTCTTATGTATGGGCCGGCGCTCCAAAGCATATTTTGGAGTTGCTCAACCGCGTACAGGAGAGGTCCAAACATCTCACCGAGGACGGTAGGGTATCTAAGTCTATTGATTCTCTAAAGCATCGACGCAGTGTAGTTTTTATTTCACTATTTTATCGTTACTAAAACGAAATGCTCTAACGAAATTAGGGAACTTGTTCCCGAAACTCGCACGTTCTTGCGTTTAACTCAATTTTCGTTGAGAGCACATCCATTTGTGGTTGATTGGCCAAGAAATTGCACTACGCATTACAGGGAAAATTCGGTTTTTAGCAGAACAGCGCGTATAGGGAATAAACTCCCTCCAGAGGTCTTTCCTGTCGCTTTCAATGTAGGAAAGTTTAAATTGAATGTTCATAAACATTACTTCCTCTTTTCTCCTGCTTCTTACTTGACTTTCTAGTTCTGGCACAATGCATTATTGTTATTATCATTCAGTGTACGCGCCTGTGTATTTGGTTTTTATTTTAGGTTAATTGTTTAGTTTCTTTCGTGGAATTTATAATCAGCATGTTGTTGCTGTTTTGGGGTATAAGATTTCTTGAAAAACTACGCAATTTGCAAAGGACACAATAGGTCGTTTCGCTGTTTACTAACTGCATGGCTTACTAAGAAGACTTATGTATGCAAGACAACAACAACTTTCTAGTTACAAACTGCGTACAAAAACAACAACAATCGGGTATGCTATTTACCAACTGCGTAGTTTTATAAGAAAACTTATGCATACATGGCAACAACAACTATCTTAATATAAATTACAGGAAGAAACTTTATCAGCATAAAAACAAAATACAAAAATATACACAGACCTACAGGCACCTATACATTGAATGAATAACATAACAACAACAAAATGTTATACAAATGGGGTAGAAGATTCTTAATTTTTCTACACCTCTAGTGGACAAACATAAAAGTCAGTATTTGAGCGGATAGTTTGTTAGTTAAAAAATAACCCTCGAGAAATAAAGACATGCATCTTAAGTAAATTGCATCTTAAGGCTCATCCGAAACGAAAAAAAAAATGTTTTGTGGCGATTTTTCTTTTATTTTTCCTTTTATTTTAAAAATAGTCATGGCATTAACCTGTCCCGATATCCGAATGTCTTTATTTATTGTTTTTATTTTTATTTTATTTCCTTTAATTTTATTTTAACTCGAGAAAATTATTTTAGCTTTTTAATTTCAATGATTATTTTTATTTGAAGCATTTTTTCTATTTAAATAAATTACATTTTCAGCGATTTCCACAGAAACTTTTTGTTTTATGCATACATGCTTAGAGGTTCTTCGATAAGCTTTTAAGTACTTTTAGTTTCGAAATTTTTCGTAAATGAAGGAATTTGTATAGGGTGTATTTTGTTCCGAAGCTGGCGAAGTGGTCTACTTATAATTAAATTTCGTTTTTCTACCTTTTCAACAATAACGTTTAATAACACTTATTGGCACTTGGTCAATAAGGAAACCCTTTCTGCCTAAATTTATTGGTATACTGCATAGCCAACATAACAAACGATTCACCATACGAAGCAGTTCCTTCCAAGGAGCAGAGTGATGGTCTTAATTGTATTAAATAACCCTATCAAATTTCCTTTAATTCCAATCACATGTAAAAGCTTTAGAAACTCCTTCACATTCATGAATAATTAACGACAAAGAGAGCGTATGTATGAGCAAAGTCATGTAATAGAAAACAGTTTCATATAATGAAAGTGATTTAATAATTCAATGAAAAAAAAAAACAATTTAAGAAAAATTGCATTGTGTCTTGTTTAATTTAATAATTTAAATCTTGCATAAGTAGTGATTCACCCTTTATGAGATAAAAAAAAATATGAACGCTCTACAGCATATGACTTTTTTTACGAAATAACTTTAAGCTGCATGTAAAGTATTTTATTAAAAATAATCCTTTAAAGTATTCACGTATTTTCTCATTTCCTCAGGATAAAATAAGTCACATTGACTTTTATGTACATCACGACAACGAAGCAAAAATTCTTATTGCTAACTAATGCATTGTAAATTTAAAGCCTTCCTCTGAGTCCTCGCTCTCTCTCTCTCTCCTCTCTTTGTCTCTCTCTATCACTATTCTAAAATAATAAAGTAAAACTTTATTGTAAATGATACTAATCCTTTAAGTGTATGTGTGTGTATGTATGTATGCGTGTGTGTGTATGTTTAAAATTTCAAATTCGTACGTGTTTAAACCACTCAATCTGGGAAAAAATTGCCAGTTTTTTTAAAGCATATTTTTTTGCCCCTGGCAAATTCTAATGTTTCTTACTCCAGCAAAATATATTTTCGTTTTTGTTTTTTCACTAAACTTTTATTTTACACCATAAATATTCATGCCTCCATAAATGTTCTTAGTATCAACGTTACAAGTTGAAGTCAGCAGCAATATCTAGGATGATAACAGCATAATCATCAAGTGGCAGGTTTAGTTTGGTTGTTTGTTTGTTTGTTAGAGTTTAGCAAGTTGTGCTTGGAGTTCAGATTTATGATGGGGCAAGAAAAAAAAATGTTCTCTGGAAATAAATACCTTCTTGAGTTAAAAGAATTTTAAGTACATTTTGTTTGGTTTACTTTCCTCTTCAATTTTTTTTTCTTTGCTTCTTTTTTACACTTTTTCCGGTTGTTGCTTCGGGCCGACTTACTAGATTATGGTGAATAGTATTTATGATTAATGGAACTCTTACTCACAAGGTATTAATCAATTTTGTGGTCTTCTTATGCATCAATGCAATTTTCCTTTAGCGTGTAGATGTGTAGAAACGAGATATTTGTTTATGTACGAGGGAATGTTAACAACTAAGAGTTGTTGTTGTTGATTTTTAGAATTTTTTGTTAAAGTCTTTTCTAACTTAACGATATCCTTTTTACACCTTGTTAAACAGAATATTTTGGTAGGTTTTTAAAAACAATTTAACTATTTTCTTTTCAAGCCCATCTCAATCTCAATCTTCAGAGCCAATCCTTATGCCCTAGTTACGGATCTAATTTCTTACCTACATTATTCTATCTATTACCTGCAGATATTGGTATGGCCTGTTGAGAAGTTTGCGTGATCTCACCACAAATTTTTAAAGGTCCGTGGTGAAAATATCGGCACAACAGTTAATATTCTGCTCTTCTAATCCATCTACCATATCTCTCTCTACGAAAGACTTCCATGGTAGTACGATTATAAAACAGAAAGGAAAACTTTTCCGATATCTTTCGACGGCTTCTTTATAGTCAATCCTGTTGCCAGGATGAGCAAAAAGTCCATATTTAATACTAAACAGATTACGACATTGGAATTGTATTCCCTTTCGTTAACAATTTTTCATGAGGTCAATTACTATGAAAAAAAAAATACTTTTACTTTTCATTATTACTTGCAAATTTTCGGCTTTCGCCTTGAACCTAGGATCGACTAACTCATAATCAGCCACTGTTCACACGAAGCCCTTCTCCACTTCAGTTCTCCAAGGTCTAAGGTCAATTATTTGCTACTACCACCAAGATCACGTTTAGAAACTAGATGGTATCGTTTTAATTTTTCATTTAACGCTCAAATCATGTGTTAGTACTATCAACACTGTCCAAGTACTCATTCGAGCTTTCCAGATTCCAATGTTTTAGTTAATTTTTAATTTTTTGCTTAAAGTACTTTTTCCAACGAATATAAAATAATAACAGAAATGCGATTAAAAAAAAAATACGTCAAAACTACTTCTTACATGCAGCACCCTTCAAAATTTTAATAATATAATTATATTTAAATTATTTTTGTTATAACGATCGTACAAAGATATACCCTCTATTTAAGTTTTACCTCACTGCCTTTACGGCTCAAAATCACGTGCTCTACGGATGGAAATATTTTTTCAAGAATTTTTTCAAGGAAATCTTAGTTTACCCTCGTACTTATACTCGTACACTTGGTATGAGTGGTACTTAAAAGGTATGTGTGGCTTTTTATGGTTTATGGCACTAATGCTCAATTTGGTAGACTGGGTATGAGTGCGGATATATGGATAAATTTGTCAAATTATTAAGAGAAAACTAAATTACTCACCTGAAAAAGTGGTCAGACGATTCAAGCACTTGACAAATAAAGCTTAATTGATTTTTTTGGCTCCTGGCACAAATCCATCATTTTATTAATTTCTAACTTTTCAGAATAATTTGACTAATATTGACATTCAATGCTTCAATTCTTATTTCAATTAATCACATAGAGAAGAAAATTTGTTTATGATTATAACGCAAGATTAAAGCTTAAATTTAAGGGAATTCATGACAACAATTAATAATAAAATAAAAGATATAGAGTCCACAATCTAACGTTTTTTTTCAACCAGTGCTTATTTCGTGAATGGTAACACTTAGCTCATGTTTGATTTGACAGATAATTAGTTTTATCCTTCCGCTGAACGAATATGGTTGGGTATACGCTTGAACAATGCTGGGAAATATTGCGATACCACTTTGAAAATCATGGTAATGTTGCAGAATGTTTGCGAAAATTGGGTACGGATTTTGGAAGAAGAGAAGCACTGTCACCTCCGTATGTTCTCAATTCACCGTCGTTCTCAACAATTGAACATTTCAGAGACATCATTGAGTCGAATTTTGCATAAAGACCTTGGTATGACGCCATGCAAAGTCCAATTGGTTCAGGAGTTTATAGCATTTAAAAAAAAACTTATTTGGTAGACCCTTTACTAAATTTTTTGGGTTTGTTCCGCCAGTGAATGAAATGCTGTTGTCAATTCCTCCTCTATATAACGCCTTTCTTGGCTATTTGTTCACAAATGGCGAGCGCTTTCGATGTGAGTACATCATTTTTAAGCCACGTTTTATCACATACTATTGAGTCAGTATTTCTGGTCCAGGTAATTATGCCGTTATCGCCATATCTACCTACGTAGTTAGAATATCTGCCATCTGGCATTTTATGTGGGGATGTGTTTGAGTTTATGATTCGTTTAAGTGGGGGTGAAATGATAATCACCTTTCGGTAGCTAAGCTTAACGAAAATATTAAGAAAATGTGGACCGATAATTACAATACATGAAACTTTATTTTTATTTGGATGTAATTGCTGCTCTTCGAATAATTTTTCACTTAAAATAGTACAAAAGCTGTCGGTGGGGTCTCTTTAAACTTTTCGACATGAAAAAGATCACAATAGTGCAAAATGGAAATAATAAATTATCTGACTTTAATTCCTGAACGAGCACAGCTTGTTGAGATATATATTTCAATTCAATATTTCATAATCATTGTAGGTATTCTCTCTCTTTCTCTCCCTCTCTCTCTCTCTCTTTCTGCTTGAGGTCAACAGAATGTATATTAAAACATTTTCTTTAATAGAGCGAGCTTTGTTTCTAATTTTCTAAAAAGTTAATGGAGAAAATGCTTTGCTCACGCTGTGGTCCCAAATTTACCAGCTGAGCTTTTTCTGATAAATTCCGTTATATTGTCTATTTTCATTTGTTATATATAGCGGTGGCAGCAATTTCCATCAATCGATATATCGATAAACAATTTTATTCGAATTACAAAGTACGCTTCTGTAAATGTTTTAGTTTCCAAAATACAAATTTCTTTATTTTATATAAATTTAAATTAAAAATATTTTTTTAATAATAAAAATATAAGATTTTTCTTAACTTCTTTGCACTTTTCATTGTGACACCCCCGATGGTTCACAAACTCCCGATGACCGGGAATATATTGTAAATTTCAAGAAACGCGTTATACAATTTATGCAAAAATGGGTAATGGCTGTTAGACATGCAGCCTTCGATGAGCCCAGTGTCTGTGATTTTATAGAAGAGTTGGCGGCCGAGGTTGAAGCTGATGCAGAGCTACAAGAAGAGACCAGTATTATTCATAATATTCTAACACAAATGGCACGCTATCAGGATGATCGTAATCGTAATGCGGGTCAAAAATGGAAATTGCCACCTAATGGTCAGCCCATATGTCTATTTAGTGGCAATATGACACCCTCGAAAACAGTTATAAGGCCAGATGATGACAGTGAGTGAAAATTTGTTGTTAAAGTTTATTATTGTTTCTTTTTGTATAAAAACTCTTAACAAAAGCCATTCATTCATTAATTAACATTTTTATTTTCCCAAAAAAAGCGACAACTTAAAATATTTATGAACTTCATTTGACTTTCTTTTTTTTTTGGTTTTTGTTTTTTGCCTGCTATTTCCTCAGTCATATTTCGTGTGTATTGTGCTGACCACACATACTGCACATTGCGTTTTCCATTGCATACGACAGCGGAAATAATAAAAGCCTGTGCTGCTGACAAACTACAATTGAATCGTGGCCCAGAGGATTTATGTTTAGTGGAGGTAAAATCGAATGGTGAACGTTCGGTTTTCAAGGATAATGATGTCAGCATACCAACCGGCTTGAGTTTAAATGGACGCCTTTTTGTCTCTGTTAAAGATCATCTGGATGCATTGGTAAATATGAACTGATGTTAGCTGACAACACAATTTGTTTAATGACTGTTCAATTGATTATTAATGTTTTTCTATTTGCGGGAAATAATTTGTTTTCTTTTCTTTTTTTTTTTTGTGGCCATTTTAATTGTGTTCATACACATGTAGACAGCGCTGCCTGAGCAAGAAGGACCAACGGAAGGTATTGAAATTGATTTGGAATTGCTAAGTACCAAAGAATTAGCGTATTATATTACAACTTTTGATTGGGATCTATTTTGGGCCGTACATGAATATGAATTGTTGTATCACACATTTGGTCGCCATCATTTTGGAAAGGTGAGTTATTTAAAACTAGTTTTGTTAGATTTTATTTTTATAAGAATTTAAATTTACTTTCTCATAAAATATCCAAATATCTATAATTTTCTTAATAAACTGGTCTTTAAATATTGTTTCGTTTCGAAGGTTTAGCTGAAAAAATACTGGTTACAAATTTACAATACTGTGACTTTTTTTAGACGAAGTTTTTATTTAAATAAATTAAACAATAAATAATTTTAAAAATTTATTTAATTTTTGATAAAAGTCAAGTAAATTTCAATTTAATTTTTTAAATTGAATTTAATTTGTTTATACATTTTTCTATTTCTGAAGATCCTACCGCAACGTTTACAAAAATAAAACGTATTTAGCAAAAACGAGTTATAACCACCTTTTGTATTTGCTTTTAGCAAACATTTTTTATTTAGTTAAAAAAAATTTAATTTGGTTTATTTAAAAATTTTATTAAGAGAAAAAAGATTTTTTGTAATCTCTATAGGTAAGAAATTTGTTTTTTTTAACATTTACGAAAATTTTGTTAAACATTTTTTAAAAGAAAATATTTATAAAAAAATTTTTAACGAAACTTTTTTGAAAAGCTTTTTAACGGAAAATTTTTTTTAAAGAAAATTTCTTAAACGAAAATTCTTTTGTTAATTTTTTAGCGTTACTTTTTATGAATAGGTTTTTTTAAGAAAACTTTTTGAATTTTTGTTTATTTATTTTTTCAACGAAAATTTTTAATCACATCTTTTTTATTGATTTTTATTTGAAAAAAATTTCGGAAAAATAGTTTTTTTTTCTTTAAAGTAGTTTTTTTCTGAAAATGTTTATGAGAAAATTAAAATTTTTTAACAAAACTTTTTTTGAAAAGTATTTTAAACGAAAAATTTTTTAACGAAAATTTCTTTAGCAAAAATTCTTTTGTTAATTTTTTGCGTTGATATTTATGAAAAAGTTTTTTAATGAAACTTTTTTAATTTTTTTTTTAATTTTTAACGAACATTTTTTAATCAGAATTTTTTTAATTATTTTTATTCTAAATAAATTCGGAAAAATAACTTTTTATTTTAAAAGTATTTTTTTTTCTAAACAATTTCTATGCGAAAATTAAAACAAAAGTTATTTTAATAATATAGTTTTAAGGCGTAGCAGAAGTCATTTAAAAATCAAACAAAATAGGAAAAGTATTTGGCAAAAGCGTTCATATACCGATAATAAGTTTCCTAATTTTATCAAAGCTTTTATGTATATCACCCATCACTATAAAGAGCCAATATATTAGAAGTCTTTATATAAACATATCACATTTATTCCTACGAGCAATGAAATTAATGTACTTCTCAAGACCATGTTGTAGAGTGTTTTAATAAATAAAAAGTCTGATTTCCTTTTCTTTATTTTTGATATTTTTATTAGGTATTTTCAGTGCTCAGCTTGGAGCAGTTAAAAGTTAAAAAGCTCAGCTGGGAGCTTGGAGGAAATAAGAATCAATTGATGTTGTACATATCAGTCGGATATATACCGACTATAAGAATGTTGTAACTAACTAATCTAGAGTTAGTGAGAATGGAACTCACTCATACTTAAAAGCTATTCTTACTATATTTACTATATAATCAGTATTGGTTTAACCAGCCAATCATAAATTTAGATAGTATCCCAAAATTAGTGATTGCCTGGTTCTCCAATATATTAAAATAATAATGTAAAAATACTATTAATATTAATATCCTAAAGTAGTATTAGTATTATAATTTTGGCGAAAAGCGTAATGTGATCTAAATGTTACTGTATTTATTTTGGAATTGTTTTCCCACAAAATAAATGTGTCACTTAAAACGCACCGATCAGTACAACACAAGCAAAGTCTATCTGTGGTATATTATATGAAGGCCGTTTAATCGCCGTATGCATAACAACAGCAAACATGTATGCACTGCTAGTGGATAGTACTTTGAGAAATTTGAGATAGGTGTGAATATTTATAATTTGTATTAGAATACAGAATATTAAAAGATCACTATTAAGCGTAACGCTTGTCTCATGGCTTCAGTTTCGATGAAAAATCGTAACCCAATAAACAGAAAGAATTTTGGCCAAAAATAGTGAAAATAATTCTGTAGTTAGGGCGATATCATTGAAATACAAAATATATTATACTATTTAGAATTGCAGTAGAGGTTAGATTGTAAATTGGAATCATATAGTGTTAACTTATAAAATAGAATGTATGTAAAATGTTAATTTCATTGATCTAGGATTTTTGGGAACCACAATTGTATTTTGCTTTGTTCCGCCAAAACGTCCACTACACGATTCATTCGTCAGCAAATTAATTCATGAATTTTCTCTCAGTTTCAACATCTCTTAAGAAGACAGATTCTGGCATCTATCTCTTACACTGATAACTTAGAAACTTTGCAGCGCTTTAATGGAAAAATGAGTTTTAAAATGAAATACTTCACAAAGCCGAATGTTTTAAATAAACTTTTCGCAACTTAAGCTTTTTGAACGAAAAATACTATTTATATTTAAAATAACGAAATATAAACTTTTATTTATTTAGTTAGAGGTGCGATTTTACAAAACCACAGTATTTGAAATTGAAATTTATATTTTTAGTTGAGAATAATCCTTTAAACGAAACCAGTACTTTATTTATTTTGCTTTGTAGCAAATTTTTGTTACAAAAAGTGTACAAAAGTGTACAAAAAATGACACACAAAACCTAAAAAACACAAAATACATTTGTAACAACAAATAATATAAAAATAAATCATGAAATTACAAAACATTTAAAATAAATTCATATCCCCCCTTCCTTTAAATTTTTAGCCAGGATGTCGTGTGGTAAGTTGCAAACAAAAAATAAAACCAACAAAAAAGCTAAATGTGTTTCAAAATTGCAGTTGAATGCTTATTTGAATTAAAGTTTGTTTGTAACCAAAAAAAAAAATAAAAAATAAGTACGAATTTTGAATGAAACCATATTGTGTTTTTTTTAATGTAAAACTTATTGAATTAAATTGTATTTTACGAAAAAGTTTTCCTTGCCAAGTTTGCTTAAAATTAAGCTGTAAAATTAAAATTATTTTTGTTATTTTTAATTTGTTTAAGTGACTTTGGTGCCAATTTTAAAATTGTTTTTATAGATAAATTTATTTAATTTTTTAATCAGTTACATGTTGTTTGATTGTTTTTGTTTGAGTTTGTATTTGTATTTTCTTCATAAAATGTTTTTAGTAAAAATTTTAGGCTTAAATGAAAATTATGTCTTTTTCCAGACCAATTTATTTCGTGCATAAAAACACCCAATTCGTAATAGCCACTTCGATAAAGCAATAGATAAATAATAACTCCTAAATCATATCAATAATAGCAAACAGATAACAACCAAATGTACAAAAAGAATGTGCACAGAATACAGGCAGCCATTAAGCTCTTTTGGAGCCAATAATAAAAATAAAGGAGTATGTGCACATACATGCATTTTATCACTACAGATGGGAATTTTAAATACAAATGAGAATTTCAAACATTTTTTTGTATTGTTTTTTTTTAATATAAAAATTTATGTATTTTAAAACATAAATAAAACACCATTATTTTTTTGTTTTAAAAAGTACTTTTTAAGATACTCCTCTTTCCTAGATCGTACTTTTCTAAATTTATAGCTTAAAAAATACATTTAAAAAGTACCTTTGAAAATGATTAATTTTCGAAAAGTTTATTTATGTCCTTTTAAAAGGATCACAAAATTAATAGTTTTTTGAAGATAAACTTCCAAAAAAAACGTACTTTTTAAAGTTGTTTTTTAAAAGTTACTTAATTACAATTTTTTTTTACTTCAAAGTACTTCATTTTCTATTTGAAATGCTGTAGTTTTAAGGCCTTTTTTTAAAAGAAGTTTTTAAGGTACATTTTCGTAAGAAGTATTTTCGCGAAAAAATAATTTTTAAAGCGTACCTTTTAAAAATTTACTTTTTCTAACTCACTATTTTAAAACCTATTTTTTGACACTTTTTTGAGTTTTATAAAGCTAATGCTACGTCTTGCACGGCTAAATTTTAAGATAACGGTCTTAAAATTTATGTTATTTTAATGTCCATTTCTGAATTAAATATTAGTTAAAATACACTGTTTTCTAAATAGTATTTTCTTAAAGTACACTCTAAAAAGTATTCTATGGCCCATTAAGCTGCATATTTTAAAATAGACTATTTTAAATTGAATTTTTAAAAACTTTTTTAAAATGTAATTTTCTTAAATGTACTTTTTGAAAATGTACTATTTGAAAATGTGCCATTATAAAATGTACTTTTTTGAAGTACTTTTGTTTACTCAACAATATGTTTTTAAAATAAATTTATAATAAAATTGTAAAATGAATTTACAATGAAAGTATTCAGAAAAAAGCAAAACTAAATATAGTCTTTTTTCCATAAATTTTAAAAGAGACTTAGAATAATAGATGCATACTATTTTAAATGATACTATTTTCAAGAATTATTTTAATTACACTTAGAATAACTTTCGAAAAAGGACTAAAGTTAAAAGTGCTTTTTTTTAATTTACTGTACCGAATTTTACAGGTACCTTTGTCAATTCATATTTCAGTGCTTAATTCAAGAAGGTAGGCAGAGTTAGTTTTTTTTCAAATAAACCTTTTTTTGGAAATACGAAGTGAATAGAAAAACATTTTAATATTCACGAAGTAACTAAGCCCCACAATAATAAAGGGAAATATTTCTAAATAATATTTTCTTAAGATGGCAACACTTTTGCCCAATGAAAAAAAAACTATTTTATTTAGTTGGCTGTACACTTTTGAAGCTTTGTCTCTATTTAGTCCACTCTTCCATATGGTACCTTTAAAAAAGGTAATTTTAAAAAAGTGCCCTTTTATAAGGTTCTCTAAATGGTTGTGTTGTTAAAATATTGTTTAAAAGTCATTGATTATTTTTTTTTTTTAAAACTATCTTTGCAAAAACACTTTTAAATAAATCGTCCAAATGTACAGGAATATATATAAATATAATGTAAATCCCTTGCGCTTGTTGTTCCGTTAGGTTAAATTTATTTTACAAAATAATTGGCTTTATGTGACACTTTTAAGTTTTTTTTGTTTTTTGTTTTTCTTATCGTTTTGAGAAATTGCTGCCATTTTGCATTGTTTTTTGTGTTGAAGTTTGTGCCGTTTTCGTTGATGTTGCCCAGTTCCAGTTACTGAAAAATGTTTAAATTAATTTAAATTATAAACGAATACAAATTTTTTAAAAATATTATTTCATTTATATTTAGATAACGGCCAATTTAGATGTGTTTTTACGGCGTTTTAATGAGTTGCAGTATTGGATTGTAACGGAGATCGTTTCCACATCTAGTATGAGCAAGCGTGTGGGTTTGCTCAGAAAGTTTATTAAGCTGGCAGCATAGTAAGCATAACAAAAAAATATAATACTAAAAACAAAATGCAATATAATTAAAAATTGAATTTTAATTTGATGATTATTGATCTTGTTTCTTAATTACAGCTGCAAGGAATATCAAAATTTAAATGCTTTCTTTGCCATTGTTATGGGTTTGTCGAATATGGCGGTATCGCGTTTACAGCAGACCTGGGAAAAAATACCCTCTAAATTTCGGAAACTTTTTCAAGAGTTTGAAGCTCTCATAGATCCAAGTCGTAATCATCGCGCCTATCGGGTATTTGTGGGTAAATTACAGCCACCTCTAATACCGTTTATGCCACTTTTGCTCAAGGATATGACATTTGCCCATGAGGGCAACAAAACCAGTTTAGATGGTTTGGTAAATTTCGAAAAAATGCACATGATGGCTCAAACAATGCGTACTTTAAGATTTTGTCGTTCTAGAAGCTTGGGTAAGTTTGTGCGTGTACTTTTTCTTAAGCTTAAAAGAGAATTTATTTTTTTTGTTTTTAATTTCTTAGGACTTGAACCGCCATCACCTAAAAGTGAAGGGGAAGTACGTTCCTTTATTAGTTGTCTACGTGTTATAGACAATCAACGGGTTTTAACAGCCATGTCTCAAAAGATCGAACCAAATCGTAAAATCTAAATTTGCAAAAAATTTAGCTATATTAACATACCCTTAGGCAAATTTGAACGTCAAGCCCTTTAAGTATGCTTAGAATAGTTTTTAAATATGTATTTTAAAAGTAACGAGTAAATATGTTTATTAAAATTTGAGTAACACATTTCATCAAATTTGAACTTAAAGGAAGACGTGTTTTTTTTTATTACAAATATTGTATTGTTGTATATGTTCATTAGTCATTTAGTCATTTATTATATATTCGTGTTTAAACTTTTATAAATCAAATTGTATTTTAAACTATTTATTATGTGATAACAGAAAAAAAAGGAGCAAAAGCAAAAAAAAAACTCATTTTAAACGTAAAATTTCCTTCAAAACATCAACAAAAACATATAAGAGAAAAACTATTTTTTCTTGGTACTTTTTGCATTCCATTGCTATCTTAAAAGTACTTTTTTCTATTTACTGCTTAAAAAGGGTTTTCTTTGGTAAAAGAAAAAACAAAGCTTTGCTTAAAGAAGTTGTTCCATCTGCAGTTACTATTATTGAAGTCTTCTTAAAAAGTTAATTTAAAAAAGTACTTTCACATATTTCTCTCGAAAAGTACTTCTTTAAAAAAAACGAATGTTTTTTTATTTTTCAAAATATCCCCTTGAAATATTCTCTCACATTTATATATTAATTTTTTTCAAAGGTACTTTTTCAATAACTGATATTCTAAAAAAACTAAAAATAAAATATTAATTATTTTTTTACACTTAATAAATGTTTAAGTGTTCCTTTTTTCAACGCTCATTTCATATATTAAAAACTTTAACTTTAATAAATTCTTTAATATTTTTTTGAAAAAAGACTCTTTAAAATTGTTTTTAATTGTTTTTAATATTGTTTTTTATATGGTTTCCATTCATCATTTATTACAAATTGTTACTAAATATATTTTCCAAAAGGTACTTTTTCCATAAAAAAAATATATGTTCAAAAGATACTAAACATTAAAAAAATGCTAAATTTAATTTTGAAAAAGTACTTTTACTTTTTAAAGTTTGTTTATTAAGTCGCTTTAAAAACTCGTACAAAAAGAATATTTTTCAGACTGAATATTTAATAAACTCGTTCTTAGTACTTTTTTATAATAAATTAAAGGTACTTTTGTATTTTTTTTTTTAATATGCACTTTTTAAAAATTTTTTTTGGCACTTACATGTTTGTTCAAATATTTGACTTCATTTATAAAAATTATTTTGAATAAAGTTATTGCTGTGTGCTACAGGAAAAAAAGTACTTCTTTAAAAACATTTTTCTCTTTATGTACCAAAACAATCTCTTCTTTATCACCCAACATTTTAAGTATTATTTCCTTTTCCTTAAAAACGAAAAAAGAACTGTAAATACCTTAAATTAATTTATATCTAGTTTAAATTTTTCTCAACTATTTTTAAAATTTTATTTTTAATAAGTTTTAAAATTATCCTTTATTTGAAATATTTGTTTGCAACTGAATTTATTTAAAATTTGTAACATTTTTTTAATATAAATAACTTTAGTTATAACTTTTTATGTAATTTTACTTTTTAATTTTTAAGCAAATCATATTTAATTTTATTAGTATGAAACCAGAGAGTTTATTTGCTCACCATTTTTGCTTATTCTAACTCATTCTTATGTCATTAGTTATGAGATAGTACGAGCTTTGTTTCTTATTTCTTCACCGCTCGTGTGTGGTTGTGCATGTTTTCTTATCTTTTTCGTTTGACTTTGCACATGAGCAAAATTTAATTTACACATTTCTTACACATGAGCAAAGTAATGTTCACAATATCATTTAATGAAGAAGACAAAACGGAACTTACATCCACTCGTAGTGGTGAAAAAAATAAAAAACAAAATAGATACTTCCACATGTTCAGTGAGCATGAGTGAGTGAGCGAATGTGCATCTTGTATGAGACTAAAAAAAATTATTTTATAAAGAAAAATATAATAAATTAAAATTTTTCAAATTTGATTGAATTTATTTTCACTAATTTTTTGAAGTGTTGCCAAAACAAGTTATTTATTATAAATTTATGTTAATAAAGGAGACGCATAAGTGTTCATTATGATTTGTCAATGCTTGTTGCAAAAACGAAAACATCAGCGCAGCAGAATTATTTCGAGTGTGAAGTAGAGTGAGTGGCTACTAAAGGTCGATATCAGAATTTAGTCGTTCCGAATCTTCCAAATTGTTCAATCAAATTAGATAACCGAAGTTTTAGCAAGATCCGGGCACGTTAACACGTGCCACTGGGCCATCAAAGTTTCGAAGAGTACAATTTTTTGCCTGTTTGACGGCATCTTTTGGCCGTAACAACTGAACGACCAATATCTATCATCGTGGTTAGTATTACGTTACTTTAAGTTCAACTGAGATATTTGAGCTATTTTAGTCCCCCCGGGGGCACATTGATATGTTTTGACGGAATCTCACCGTCATTACATGTGTCAAGGGGGGTAAAAGGGAGCCCAGTCCCCTTCAAGGCTAGTAGGAGCCAACTAAACAATTCCACTATATTTCTACGGGAATCAGTAAAGCCCCAGAGTTTAGCTATTTGTCTTTTTAGACTTTTTTCTCTGACTGATTATTGAAGTTAGCCCTTCGGAAGTATCGGTTTAAGTTGTGTGGGTCGGATCATTCACAATGAACACAATGAATGGTTCAGGTGCAGTAAGCATGATTGCGGTTGTGTTCTTAAATTTTATTAAGCTTCATGCGTTCTAAACCAGGAATTGGATAGTCTCCAACTCTTCAGCAAGGAGTGAAGGCTGCGGCCTGCCACGGCCTTTTGAAATTGCAACTAGGAGTGACTGGAGGATATACGTATCTGAAGCCCTTCTAGGGCGAATATGACGCTATATTTCATCCACAGTGGTATGATCCGCCATCTGGTTATGGCTTACATAGCTAGGTACACACGTAAATCTTATCAAGCATGAGCTTTTTTAGTACAAAACGTCGCCCTAGTGTCTTTTAGAACACATTTTCGAATTATTTAATCATTTTGTTTTAGTGACGATGATGGAAAGCACATTTCGATGCCCATTATCATATGTTATAAAGGTATGTTAGGAATTTAAAGTACAGTGACCTAGAAAAGCCTTCATCTATAAACAAGTCATTTACATTAAATTCGGCAAACAGCTAGCTCTCTTTCTATATTGATTTCAGGTGAGATCAGGTTTAGTAAAAAGGTGAAATTTCAATATTTAAATTAATTCGCTAAAATTACATTCATTTTAAGTAACGATAAAAGAAGACGTGAAAGGAATGTTACACAATATAGCTGCTAGCCCGGCTTCACTGCATAGAAAAATTTAAGTTAACAAATTTTGCTTTTTTAATGTTTATATCGCCTTAATATTTAAACTAGGAGCTGCTGGGAATTTTCTTCATATAGATGAAAACTTTGAATAATCACAAGCGTCTAGATACTGGTTAAACAATTTTATTATTACGCTTAAAAGTTTTTAGTTCCTTTAACGCTGATGTTTAGACGTTAAATTAAGGATTAAAGATGTTATCCATCTTACATCTATTCTATTGTATTTTCCGTTCGTTTAACGATTAATTTAAAATTTAAACGAGCTTATTTACGTAAACTTGTGTATTTAGTAAAAGAACAAGTATTTAAGATTTTAACAAAATATAAATTCTTGTCTTTATTTTTTTAACATTTTAAACACTGCACAATAAACAAATTGTGTTTTGTGGTAAATACAGCCAAGCACAGCAAACGGTATTGCCAGTCGCTGTTGTTAAACTTCTTAAAACGTTAATTTTTTTGTAAATAAAATAATAAAATTTAAACTTTCAAAATGGAATTAGAAAGGTACAATATATCCTTATCCAAACAATTTCATTTCCCTTCTGAGACATTTGTATATATGTATTAAGCTTAAATAACTACCTATAATATCTACAAACAAATTCCTCAATCAAACAATATTTGAAATAATGTTCTTAAACAAATAATATATGTTTCTTCTGATTTTTTCTCGGAGTTCTATTCACACACAGAAATTTTAGAAACAAAATTTAGTTCTTTTGTTTAACAAACAGGCTCTTTGGGTATGCATCACTTGTTGTTACTAATTCTCTCTACTCTAGGCTCCGGTTAGAATTTGATTCACCATATTTTTCTTGATTATTTATTAAAAGTCATGTAGTTAAGCTGCCTTTGCTTTTGGTGTAATAGTGTTTAACATTTTTTAATAATTACAGGCTTTTATTTTTTCTTTCAAAAATTATACCTCTGTCTCTTTCTTTGTTTCGCTCTTTTATCTTCATAAGATCCTGTGATAAATACTATTTGCCGTATTATATTCGTATATATACATATACACACACATATGTTAAAAATATTCTTTGAATTGATAGTAATTTTAAACAACTATTTTAACTTAGCTTATTGTTCAATTAATATTAAAACCTTAAAAAAATTATTAAAATTTAGACAAACGATTAATTTTCTTTGAGATGTTAGAAACTGTTTTAAGAAGGTACAAATGATTAAAAGAGAGCTTTTTATGAGCTTAAATTTTAGCTTAAAATTCTTTTTTTTTATAAAAAAAAATAAAAACTTAATCAAAATATTTTTGTAAACCCATTAAATAAATATTGCAATAAATATAACAACAAACATACTGGAGAGGGACCTTGTTACATGTTAACATACAAAAAAAAAAAAAAGAAAAAACCAAAAATAAATGTATATAATGTATTTTGTTTACATTATTTAAATAAATATAAATGTTTTAATATTAAATATAAATAATAATTACGTATAAAAAAAATATTTAATCCAACGAGCACACTTTTTATTCTTGACTTAAAAAAGGAAAACTAAATTAAAAACGGGTCCTTAAATTAGAAAATTCCTTAAACTAAATACAACAATCTATAAACTTGATGGTTAAATTAAATCAATAAATAAATTTAATTAATTATTTTTTTAATCGACCTTTTATATCTTAAATAAATATGTATTATTCTTTTTAACGTTCTTTTTAATTAAATTTAACAATATATTTTTTCAATATTTCGCTTTCCTTTTTGCAATAACAAGCTTTCCACAGAAAAGCAAAATATTGAAAAAAGAATAATACATATTTATTTAAAATAAATTTATTTATATTTTTTCTTTAATTAACTGCATCTAAAACAGGGTTAGACAAACCTTAATTATTGACCATGAGAGAATCTACAAAGAGAGAAAACAATTTTAAAAATAAAACCTGCATTCATTAATAAAAATGTCTCTAAAGAGTGGGAACTCTTTTTGGTAAGAGAAAACCGCCTATTTCAGATTTAAGGAATGTTTTAAAAATTTATGAGCACAGTTTACTATTCGTTAGTTTCTATTAATAAAAAAGATAATTAAACAATATATTTTGAAAATTATAAGGTTTCTTAATAACAAACGAATTTTTTATACCAACCAGGTTTGAATAAAAATTGCACTTTTTTTAAATAATATTTTTTTACAAAAAAAAAATTATTTCAATACAATTGTTTCAAAACATAAAAAAAATTTTAAAACTTAATGGCAACTTTTCTTCCGCTGCTTTTTTAATTCGTTACTCGAACGTTTTCGCGTTTCCAAGGGGTCAGAGAGTCCAGTAACATTTAATATGAGGTTACTTGAATGCAATCTACGTAGAAAAGAAAACATTGTGGTCTGAGTATAATTGAGCTGCTTTACTCAGTAATTCTCCAAACAGTATATCTGACACAAAATTAACAGTTTATGCCCCTTTAAATAATTATTGGCTATCTACCAATAGCTACCTATTTAAACAGACTGTTTGTTTTGATTCAGGATATCTCCATCTAAGGCCCTGCACTTTTACACATACACAGCATCTTAAATAGAAGCCTTCTTTCGCTTCAACTTATTCTAAGAGAACAATTAAACAGAAATTTTAGACTGAAGCAATTTTTGTTAATCCGACTACAATCTCCCTCTATAGCCACTAATGGAGAGAAAACAAAGGCAGAAGAAAAGTTGTAAATCTTATTTCTGTATCATAAATTCATGCAAATAAATCGAATATTTTATGTAAGACCGAAAGAATCTGACACAATACTAAATATAGGTTAAAGCTTAAATCAATCAATCATTCATTACCTGAAGAAAAGTACTTTTATTGTAATATATACAACATAAAATAACCAGCCTTTAAATCATTACTTTAACAAAAGAAAAAATCGTTTGAATGAATGAATGTTTCCTTATAAAATTAACAAATATGTACACGATAACTTAGCTTAACTTAAAACAAAAAGTATTTATTTAAATATTTATTGCAAATAACTAAATAGTACTCGGGAAAATCTATATTTGTTCTATTACAAGTTCCAGAGCACATACAAAAAGCCGCCGTTTCGTTTACAAGTATTGTCAAAGAGTTTAGTTTTAGCGAATCCCTTAAAATTATTCCTCGTTCATCATAACTTTAAAGAGCGAACCAAGTTTTGAAATTTTCATTTTATAGAAACAGTCAAGAATTAATTTATCTAAACTTTTGACTAATTTTTCAGAAAAAGGTTTATGAATTACTAATTAATTATAAATTAATTTTACATTTAAATGCCACTTTAAAAACATAACTTCATTAAAACACATTAGATAAGTATTTCATTTTTTAAATATTTGCTCCGTGTCTCTACACCTCTTAAGTAGTACCGAAGTTTCTTCAAAAATCTGATGAGGCTATTGATTTAAATCAAAAGTATTTAGATCATTTTGGAATGTACTCTTGAGCATGTAATTTTCGAACAAGGTTTCTGAATACTTTTGTTTTTGTCTTAATCGCAAAAAAATACTTACAAACAAAACACACGTAGAAATTAAATGTAAAAATACTTGAATAAATATAAGATTTAAATGTGATTAGATTGGACAATCTTTAATAACAAAACAAATAATCTAAACGAAACAAATAAATTTTTAATGAAAAGCCAAAAATATTTTAAAACTATTTTTCTCTAGTAAACCACAATAAAAACACTCTAATTCAATCATACAAATTGTTTAAAACAAATTAAATCAAATAAAAAACTAAAACTAAAAGAAAATTATTAAAAAAACAAAAAAAAACTCACTGTAAGAAGTTAAACTCCAATTAATACTTAAGAATTTTACAATTACACAAAATACACAAATTTACATAAAAATAAAAAAATAAATAAATAATCTTAAATGTGCAAACAGGTGGAATGAAGTAGAATTCAATTTGTGGTTACACTTTCTTTTCAAAAAAACCAAAAAAAAAATTTAAATATAACAAAAAATTAAAGTGTTTTATGCATTAAAATTCTTTAAAAAAAATTTTAAAAACTTAAATGCACTTTAAAATAAAAAGAGAGATTAAGAAGTGAAGTGAAGAGAAAACAAATAAGAGAAAAATTTATAGCAATAGTAATCTTTTAAAGAAATATAAAATACTGTTTAGTTACTTTTAAAAATAAACTTAAATTATTCTTCATTAAAGTTATAAATTAATAAATTGATTGATTGTAAAATGTACCAAAAAAAAGAGCTTTATTTCATAACTTTTAGCCTATGTGGTAAGCTGAAATTTAGTTAGACTAACAAATTTGAGTCAGAGGCACAGAGAATATCTCCTTTTTAGTGTTTTGTACAAAAGACGATTTTTACAAATTTTTGTGATATGATTTTATTTATTATTGACATTAACTGAATATTGATATTTTTTGTTGAATCCAAACTATAATAAGCCTATCTAGCACCAGCTACCCTCCAATGACAGCACTGAAAATAAATAAAGCTTTTTGGCTTTTTGGCCTATCTTCCCAATGCTAACCTCTTCTAAAGATGTTAACATAACAATTGTTATTGTTATGATTTCAAAAGAAAACACTCTCACAAAGTTAAAAATTTGATAACAACGGGTGTCCGCCGGGAAGGTATACTTTTTTGTTTATAATTTTTAATTAAATGAAAGAGGATGGATCTTATATTGATAAACGTATTATTTAATGTCGGCAGTTATATATGGAATACAATAACAGATAAATGCCCACCTCTGTTAGCCTCACAAATGCCAACCCTTGTAAATATATATTTTTCTATACATTCTCACACGATATTTCAAGCGGTATTTCGTTAATTTCATTACGAATATATTGTTTGAATTGCTCAAGCGTTTCTGGTTTGTTTGCAACGTTTGACACTAAGTGCGGTTTTACACACTTCTACTTTTGTTACTCAACTGTTGTTTTTTCCATTAGAAAGAAAGAGAAAGCTTTATGCCCATTCTCTTTCTTTCTAATGGAAAAAACAACAGTGGATCAACAAAAGTTGAAGTGTGTAAAACCGCACTAATTCTCTGTTCACACGCTTCAACTTTTGATTTTTCCATTAGAAAGAAGGAAAAGGTATAAAAAATGAACATGTTTCTATTTCACTGCAGTATGGAACTCGGGAATTTCGTTTTGTGTTTCCATTCGTAATCATATACACAAAGTTATATTTTTTGCATTTTTGACATTCCTCTTTATTCCCTGTTTCATTGTTAAAAAGGAATGTTCAAATTTCTGTAGTAATAAATATTCTCCAATATTCTTTTAAGCTAAGTAAATTCCCGTTGATGAAAAGAATGTGTTTACAGTATTAGGTTATTTACAATTACAATATTGTATGATCTTCACAACTGTTATTTGTTCTTTTTTTGTTAATGTATATTTGTTTGTTGGTATATGACTGTACTTTGTTTTTAATTTTATTTTTTAAATCGATTTAAATTTATGTTGAACATTTTTGAAATTTGTGTCTATGTATATTTTCATTAGTTGAAAACTTTTGATGAAGACACACAAAATTGTGAGTAATTTAATAATATTTTTAAACTTGTATTATTGTAATTTAATATGTAATATTTTGCAGTGAATAAAACATTTCGTTATCCAATTGAATGGAAAAATCGTTTACTTCAATAAGTCTTCGTTTTCAACATTTTTTATTCAAATTTTCATAAAGTTTTTGGAATTAATTGGTGTCCTCCGTCCTGTTTTTATTTGGAGAACCAAGTTTTCTTTTTTTTGGAAGAAGTTGCATTTGATACTGTACTGCTTGTGTTCTCATTCAAGGTGCGATTTTTGAAAACTTAATTAGTTGCGATCAGACTAAAAAATAATTCGTTAATGAGAAAAAGTAGAAGACTTCAAGGACTTTCTCCGACAATGCCAATGATAAGATCTCCAATTACAACTAACGTTAGCACTCTTCAAAATTCTAGTGATAATGAGCCTGAAATTGTGTGTGCTTGTATTGATCCAGAAGGTATGCACCAGACGCAAGAGAGCCAAGAACAGGTAACGTCTCAAATTAGCAAGCGTTTAGAAGATATGCAGATTCTATTGTTGAATCAAATAAAATCTATACAATTGGTAATGGAATCTAATAATTTAAATACCCAGAACTCAATTACTGCTATAAGGGAAAACTTACGAATTGTAGAATCAAATGTTGCACGAAATTCTCTGAACATATCAGAGGTGACAGTTGCATCAGCTAATAATATTGCAACCACAACAAATATGATCACTCCAAATAGAGTTTTTGATTCAGTTACTTCAACTACAGCATGTGCTTCGTACTCAAATACACACATATTTGATTCAATTCCCTCTACTTCTGCGTTTGTAAATTCTCATCCTATAGTTCATGCTTCACCGTTTATCTCTTGTAACCCGCAAGCAAGTTTATCTCAATCCTTAATAAATCATCGACAAAAGAAAATTTACCCTCTACCAAAATTTTCGGGTTTACCGGAAGATTGGCAAACTTTTTATGAATCATTCATGACTTCAACGCAAGAATTCGAGTATTCGGAGCTTCATAATATAATGCGTCTTAGAGAAAGCCTTGAGGGAGATGCGCGAGAGTCCGTGGAATCATTATTAGTCAGTTCGAAAAATGTAAATGCAGTCATTGATACTTTGTCGGAGATGTTTGGTCGACCTGAGCAATTAATAAAATCGCAAATTCAAAAAGTAAGATTATTGCCATCTGTAGGCGAATCGGACTTAACCTCTCTTATTCACTTTGCAAATAAAGTCGGTAATATGAAAACATTCTTAGAATCAGTGGGAGGAAACTATCATTTATCGAATCCATTGCTTCTGAGCGAGCTTTTAAATAAACTACCCATATCTAAACGCCTTCAATGGGCAGAAAAATGTTTAAGCCTGGATCGTGTTCCCACAATATCAGATTTCTCAATTTGGCTATCCAATCTAAGAAAAATATCTAACATGGTTAACGATGCCACTCCATTACCGGATATACGAAAAGATAATAAAAAATATGCCTGTTTAGTTATAAAGAAAAATTGTAAATTATGTGATGGTGAATGCAAGTCTTTGGAATTTTGTAAAGCCTTTTCAGATTTGTCTATTGATTCAAAATGGCGAACAGTTATCTCATTGAAGGTTTGTTTTTGTTGTCTTAAATTTGGTCACCGTGTTAAAAGTTGCTATTCAAAAAAAAAGTGTGAAGTAAGGGGTTGTGAAAAAACTCATCATAGTATTCTGCATAAAAATATTTCACTGAACCAAAAGTCAAATATATCTAAAGATTGTTTAAATTTAACTTATCAACGAGCTCGAAGCTGTCTAATGGATGTTGATTCTGCTGATGTTCTTTTCCAAATAATGCCTGTTATTTTGTATGGTTCAAATGGTTCTGAACAAATTTACGCATTTGTGGACAATGGAGCAAACGTTTCTGTAATAGACTCTGAAATTGTGCATAAGTTAGGAATATCCGGACGAGAGGATACATTAGAAATACGGTGGATAAATCATCAGGTATCTCGAGAACGAACTCAAATAATTGATGTTGTGTTAAGTGGTTTAGAAAACAATAATCTGATGTACAATATGAAAAATGTGTATGTATCATCTCATCTGGATCTTCCTTCTCAAAGTTTAAATATGTCACAGTATGATTCAAAAAATTATAAATTATCTGCAAATATATCAAATTTCTGTTATAATCATATTAAACCTAAGATGATAATAAGTTTGGCCCATGCTTTTTTAACCGTCCCAATTGAAGCACCGCAAGTTCTTTCTCCAAGTGGATTAATAGTCACTAAAACAAGGCTAGGCTCGATAATTTATGGAAATTTAAAGAATGATGATTGCCCACAGAACTTATTTTCATGTCATTTTAGAAAATCTAGTGGAGATATTGATGGTAATATTGAGTTGGAGGTTTTAACGAAGAGTCATTTTAGAATCGAAACTTTTGGAATTCGGCATTGTGAATCTATATCATCTGCAGAAGAAAAAATATCTTTGGAAATGCCGAATAAAACAACAAAAAGAGCTGAAAATAAGTTTGAATCTAGTTTACTCTGGAGACAAGATTTTAAGTCATTCCCTGCTTCTTACAATATGGGATTAAAAAGATTGAATATGGTTGAAAAAAAAATGTTATTGCATCCGCTGTATGCCATGGAATATGGTGAAAGGATCGAAGAATACTTAGAAAAAGGTCGTGCACGAATTCTTACTGAAGAAGAAGCATCAAGACATTTTAACGAACCTTTTTATTTACCGCATTTCGGTGTTATGAATAAAAACAAACTACGTTTTGTTTGCGATGCGGCAGCAGAGATTGAAAACATGTCTCTAAACAAGGTGCTTCATTCAAGTCTACATCTAAATCATCCGCTTCATATGATGTTAGTCAAATTTAGACAAGCTCCTATAGCCGTTTGTGACGACCTTAAAGAAATGGTTCGTCAAATAGGTATTACTTCGGAAGATCAAGACGCATTACGATTTCTCTGGAGGAAAGGCAATACTTGTGAAATACCTAAGATTTATGTTATGCAGAGAATGATTTACGGAGCTGCCTGTTTTCCAATTACCGCACAATTTGTAAAGAATCGGAATGCAGAAAATTATGTTGAAAAATATCCTCAAACTGCAACCAACATTATAGAAAAACACCGTGTTGACGACTACGTCGATTATTTTGATTCGGAACCAGAAGCAATTAATGTTGTAAAGACTGTCAAGTTAATTCCTATGACAAATTCCGAAACTGTTGCAAAAGAACTTGAAATTTCAAATGATGGTGAAAGAAAAATAAAGGCAGGTAGAATAGAACGCATTTTAGAGATACATTGGATATTCCATTTAGATTGTTTTACTTTTGTATCAAAGTTTAATAAAGTTCCAAAATATACACTTGTATTAAAAACTGTATCATCAAAAAGGCAGTTTCTAAGTATTGTATATATTGAACTTTATTTGTTTTGTGATGTTAGCGAAGAAGCGTTAGCAGTTGTTGGATACTGGCGTGTTATTAGAAAATCAAGAACAAAAATCATTTTTATAATAGAACAAACAGCTTGTGCTCCGAGGCGGTTTCATTCAATTCCAAAGTTAAAACTGCAAACGGTTGTATTGGCCGCACGTTCAAAAGATATAAAAGTGAAATTTCACGCTCGACTTAAACCAAAAGGATTTATTTTTTGGTCTGATTCTTACACCGTTATACGTTGGATTAGATCAGACCACCGGAAATATGTTGGGAATCGTGTATCAGAAACATTAGATAGTTCTGAAATTTGTGATTGGCGTTGGTGTTCATCCTCAGAAATCCTGGGTCGAAGAACTATAAGAGAAGGTAAATGGTGTCTGCCAAACTCCTCTTTGCAAGTCGGCCAACTTGTCTTTATTTGTGATGATAACGTAGCAAGATCTAAGTGGAGGCGTAGCCGTGTTATACGAATTAATACTGACAACGGGGAATGGCAAGATCAGCTGACATAAAAACGTTTGATGGAATTTTGAAGAGACCAGCCTCCAAACTTGCCGTGTTAGATGTTATAAGTGAGTGAATTTTCCTGGTAAATTCACGGGGGCCAGAATTTGTTATTTGTTCTTTTTTTGTTAATGTATATTTGTTTGTTGGTATATGACTGTACTTTGTTTTTAATTTTATTTTTTAAATCGATTTAAATTTATGTTGAACATTTTTGAAATTTGTGTCTATGTATATTTTCATTAGTTGAAAACTTTTGATGAAGACACACAAAATTGTGAGTAATTTAATAATATTTTTAAACTTGTATTATTGTAATTTAATATGTAATATTTTGCAGTGAATAAAACATTTCGTTATCCAATTGAATGGAAAAATCGTTTACTTCAATAAGTCTTCGTTTTCAACAACAACCTTTTTTATCTTTTAACACATATTTATCACTAATAATAACGATTAATGACAAATATATTTAAAACTATATTTATATAAGGAAATTATTATATGTTATTATGTTAGTATTTAAGAGAGACATTTTGGAAAATTTCGTGATAAGATTTACATCTGCACCTGGTCGTAAGCCTTAACCAGATGGTGATCAAACCACTGGGAAATAAAAGCAACGGCATTCACACCCTAGGAAGCCGAGGACTAATTCTAGCAACAGGTCTTTCCTAGTTGCAATTTCAGCGGTTCAAAAGCAGGGTTGCAAACCACTACTCCTTGCTGAAGAGCTGGAGACTATCCAACTCCTGTCCAGAACACATGACTAGCATGCTCACTGGATCCGGATCATTCACCCGTTGGTGTGATTAAAGGCGAAATGATCCTGACCACCATAATCAGTTCATGCTTGGGGCCGTAAAATCACAACTACCACGATACTCCCGAAGGGCCAACCTCAATAATCAGTCAGAGAAACAGCTAAAAGTCTAAAGAGACAATTATTTTATATTAATTTTATAAAACAATTTTAAACTTTATGTTTTATTATATTTCAATATTTCGCCAAACCTTTGGTTAGCATCTTCAGGATAAACAAAAAAGTATACAAACAATTAATCAAAAAATTAAAAATTTGTTGACTAACAAATTCAAAACAATCAAAATTTGTTTCACTGTCATCAGAATCCCATTCAATTATTTCTCCAAAGCGTCAGTTATAAAGTCCAGTATGTAAGTTTTTTCTTTTACATCCACTTTTTTTAAGAAACCCTTTGTTTCAACTCAATTTTTTCACAACTTGAATGAAATAAAATATCAAAAAGTACGAATTTTGAGGCAAAGCACAACACGAAAATTGGTGACACAAATTGCTGCGTGTAGACATTACGTTAATTTTATAAGAAACAATGAGCAACAAAAGTTGAAGCGTGTAAACAGGGACTAAGACAAAATATTTAAAATTTTGTATATTTATTATTACTATCAATTATTATATCCTTTTCCTAAATTCCAAATGTGTAAAAACATAACTGTTAAAACCCGCCTCTCTCGTTTGTATTTTTGTTTTCTGTAATTGTTTTGGGAATAAAGCAATTAATGTGCGTGTCATAAATAAGTATACGACAATTTCAGTGTGTAAAACAAACATTTTGTCTTTAAATTGATAAAAACTTACTATTATACTATTATAATTATATAGAGCGAGCAATTTGTTTTGAAAATTTGTATGAAATGGCTCGTAAGCCTTTTTTATTTTAGTCAATAAATTATTCTTTTTGGTCCAGTAGTTCGTGCAGTGTTTCTTAAACTCTTTTTAAGGCTCTTTGAAACGTTATTTCGATTAATTCTCCGAAGCACATTTCGAGACATTTTATTAAATTGCAAAGCATAATGCTAATTGTTATGAACTTTGCGTTGCGGACTAAAGGCATTGAACTAACAAGTCTAAAAACTAAGACTTTATATTTAGCTGATTTTTCTGTGCTTTCTTCTTCCAGTGCGAACTCATTGCATAAAACCAATTGCTTATTGTTAATTATTTCATGTTATGAAAAAAATCTAGAGAAAAATTAATATTTTTTACAAACTTTGGATTGTTCAGTTTTTCATTTCTAAAATTGGCAACCCAATTCCATTAAATACTTCAACGTTCTATTATATGCAGACGACGTAAAGAAATTTCGAATATATAATCGACACGCTGATCACGTTCTTTTGCAAAAGGACTTATATGCATTTAATTCATGGTGTAATATTAATATTATGGAGTTGAACATTAAAAAGTGCAAATACCATGTGTTTCTTCCGAAGATGCCATACAAACGTGCAGTAAATTATAAGAGGCTACGAACTTGACAAACTGAATGGAGTTTCAGATCTTGGTATTTTACTAGATGCTAAATTAAATTTTATACAGCATATTTTGTTGGCCGCTAACAAAGCACGTGCAGTTCTTGGATTAATAAAATACTGGGCGAAGGAGTTTAGAGACCCATATGTCACAAAACATAGAGAAAAAAGAACACTGAAGATGGCACATAGCCGAAACCGGTTTGTTTACAAAGCAAATTTGACGCGGTCTAACGTAAAATCATACCCTTTCTTTGTACTTCTCTTGTCAGACCTATTCTGGAATATGGCTCAATAATGTCCAATTTATGAAGTTCAAAGTTATGAAGAATCCATAGACTAAATATAAAAAAAATCACAATATTTATTTGCAGTGTCAAAAAATATGTTTGAAGGTTTCGTTTACAACTCTTAAATATGTTCATGCAACTTATAATACCTAGAGTAATTTTCAACACAATCGCATCGCAACTGATCGTTTCGTATGAGAGAGACCAACTCTGGTTGGCTAAAGTTTCTTTCAAGGTATATTTTTTTTAGCTAGTTGCGTCCACCTAGCTGCTTTTTTGTCACTTGTTATTATTACAAACTCAACACGAGTTTTTGTTGTTGGCATAAAATTTGAAATGTTAACAGTGTATATATTACGTTTTTTAGGCTTTTCAAGCAATTATCTTTTATTTGTTTTTGTTTTTAAACTTTTCCAACTCTAACATAACAATAAATAATGTTATATTTGTTAAAGAAACGCTGTACTACCTGGTAAAATAAATCTTCCATAGTTACTTTCTCGTTTTTCTTAATTAGCAATAAATTCAAGCAGAAAAAACTTTAACATCAACTTAATAAAGCACAAGAATGACATCACTCTGGAAAGCTTAAAAGTTTTATATTATTAAATTTTTTTCAAAAGAGAGAGTGCTTTGTATAGGACTGCCATGACGCCACATTTTTAAAAATACGAAGATTTAGAAAAATTTTATATATAAGGCATTTTAATATTTATGTGCTTGATTCCTTCAAATAAATATTTCATGATATTCTCACAAAATATTTATTAAAAAATATTTATTAAAATATTCACATAAAACATTTATTCAAATATAAATATTTGAAATGCATTACTACGGTGGAGAGCATATTCATATTGCAATTTCACAACTGCTCATCAGTGAATTTTACCTCTACTATTGTATAGAAAACCTAAGAGTCTTATATCCAAAGCCAAACTGATTCAATGAGAATTTTCATAAAATCAACATAGCACAGACAAAAAAAAAATTATAAAAATTTGAATTTTCTATAATTTTTAATACAATTTTCTCGTAAAATAAATAAAAATCTGGTTAAAATTATTGATTTCTAATATCATCATCAGATGAGATTACGCAAAAAATTACATAAATATAGTTTAACCAAATAATATACGTATATTACTATATGTTTATCCAATAAAAATTCATTCTATTATAACAATACTTGTCAAACAGTCTAAGCTTCGATACAGCAATTTTTCTTGCACACATTCTATGCTTATGGCACTTGAAGAGTATTTAAAACTTATTTTGTTTAGACACTGGTATTGATAGAAAATTGTTAAAAGAATTGACTTAATCAGTCAATATGATAATTTAAAGCTTTGAATTAAGGTTTGAGTTTAAAAACCTAGGGTTTTTTTGTTACAACAAAAAAAAAGAGATTAAAATATATTTCTAGCTAAAACAAATGCTAATGGCAAATTTCAAAATTGCGCAACTGATTTTACATCAACAATACGTTCCAAATACAACTTTTTAGATTTTAAGTCTATCTCGCAGACAGCTTTCGTTTAACTAATCAAAAATCACCATGGGTTATTAAATTGTATTAGATAGGGAGGTGCATTCAAATGACTCAATCAAAGATTTTAGATTTTTTTGGTCATAAAAATTTGGAAGTGTTAAAAAAATTATCTATTTTACAGCTTTACTCCTTTCCCTGTGATGTTATGATGATGCGCTTTGGAAACACGAATTTTTATCGCTGCGAAAAAAAACTGATACTGTTTTAAAAACAAATTCTTTAATGTCATCTTTTTGTTTATTAGGGAACAAAAAACTATTACGGGTTCTTGGCAATCCTGGGACACAGAACTTGTTTAAGGTAAATTTGAGTTTTTGTTTTTAATGTTATTCACTCAAACGCGTTTTTTATTTAAAATACAAAAACAGGCATTAGAACTATTTGTAGTTGTGGCTAAGTATTTGATAAGTTCAGAGTTAAAGCAATAAATAAATAAAGAATTTTAAAACAAATAAAAACAGAAGATAATAATACAGAATAAAGTCATTTCAAGTGCATTAGCAGACCGGTTTAGAAAAGCAAAAAAAATATGTCTAAACTGGCACCTTGTGTAAAACTTAGCAATGGCCAAGAAATGCCAGTGGTTGGCTTAGGAACTTGGCGTAGTTATGAAGCCGAAGCAGAGCAAGCTGTAAAAGATGCTATTGATGTGGGTTATCGACACATTGATACAGCTTTTGTGTACGAAAATGAACATGAGGTGGGCAGTGCGATTAGAAGCAAAATAGCAGAGGGTAAAATTAAAAGAGAAAATATGTTTGTGGTTACCAAATTGGGTGGCATTCATCATGATCCTCAACTAGTAGAGCATGCCTGTCGCAAAAGTCTAAGTAACTTATCATTAGATTATATCGATCTCTATCTAATGCACTTTCCTGTTGGCCAAGTCTACGATGGTGACAAGAATGTACATGGTACCAATCAATTGAGTGATACTGACTATTTGGATACTTGGAAGGCCATGGAAAAACTGATTGATTTAGGTTTAGTAAAAGGTATTGGTCTCTCGAATTTCAACGCCGAACAAACCGAACGAATCTTACAAAATTGTCGCATACGCCCAGTTGTCAATCAAGTCGAATGTCATCCTGCCTTCAATCAGAAAAAACTTATTGCATTTTCTCGTGAAAGGGAAATTATTATAACTGCGTATGCACCATTAGCTAGGCCAAAACCTGATAAACAATGGCCACCATTTCTATATGATCAAACTTCACAAGATTTAGCTAAACGCTATAATCATACTCCAGCTCAAATATGTTTGCGTTATTTAATACAATTGGGTTGTATTGTTATACCAAAATCTGTTAAGAAATCCCGTATTGCTGAAAATTTTGATTGTTTTGATTTCGAATTATCTTCTGAAGATATGACGTTAATGGACGGTTATCACACTGATCAAAGGCTCATTCCATTTAGCGGAATGAGTCATCATAAATATTTTCCCTTCAATACAGACTTTTAAAGGGTTTTTTCAATATTTTATTACTTTTTAGTTTTATTTTAATAAAGCTTTAAGTATTTAATAAAAAACAAAAGATATTTTTTCTTAAATTGATATAAAACAAAAACAAGTTTATAACTGGATGCAAGAGTTTTTATTCAACTGTATTAACTTTATTCGTGCACAGCTTCTATTAAAAAATAGGGGCGAAAATTATAGATTTTGCTCTTTTGTTCGAATAAACCTCTCAGTAATCAATTAACTTCAAAGCAGCAGTTTACTAATCTTTTTAAAATTATTAGTAAATCAAAAAGTAATTAGTGTAAAAATATAAAAAACTAATTAGCAAAGCAAGAATGAATTAAAATATGTGAAACAAATGATTTTGTTCGTGCTTGAATTCGGCTTTAATAGAAAATGGCATTTAAAGGAATCCAATTATTTATTGCTGTTTTTTTAAATTATTTGCAAAATAAACAAATTGCAGACTAGTGTTTTTATAAGACATTTCAATACACAAATTTTGTTTTAGATTTATTCCAAAATCTACAAAATTTATTATAAGCTTCAAATAGAAAAAATATGAAGTTTTAAATAAAGTAATAATTATTGTTCCTATAGAATTTTACATCTATTCAGGCTTTTATCATTATCATTAAAAATTTAAATATAAAATGACATAAAAACATTTTTGTCATTTTCTATATTCCGGGATAACTTTTTTTTTATTGAAATCTGGTAACATTGAATAAAAGAAAATGCTTTAACATAATCACAACATTTGGAAAATAAAACTCCAAACATCACAAATTAACTATTAACATTTGAATACATTTTTACACATTATACAAAATTTATTATTTTTTCTTAGTTGAGTATTCTCAGTTAGTATAACAAAACTAAGATAAGCTTACATATATAGTGTTGCCAGATGTTATTTTTGAGTCATTGATTTTTATCGTATGAATTGATCTGTATATTATATTGTTGATCATGTAAAACTGATATATGTAGTTTTTGGAAACTTTTTTATTTATTTTTATATTTTTCGTGGCTTAGTATTAAAACTTTATTTAATACTAGTTGGAGAACGTATTTTTACCTTGAATTATAATTAATTATTCTTCCTGAAGCTATCGGTTTTATTAACCAATCTGTTTTTTGCCTAATGACTTTTACATCCAGATAAGATAACGAATTTTCCTTTTCTTTCCCAATGGGGAATTTTAGTTTGCAGGGGTAGTTGTTCAAAATACCCAAACATTTTCCTAGCGTTTTGTTTTATAATGCCTAATAGAATAGATGTTAAATTCTATAAAAAACTACATTTATAATTTTAAGAAAAAGATCAAGAAAATTATGTACCTTATAATAAGTAAAAAACAAAATTATAATATAATAAAATAATAATTATTTGTTTTATTTTTAATAGCTGGTTTTAATAAAATTTTTATTTCACTGACTGCACAAACCGTGTCATTAAAACATTTTTACCCACGTTTTTAGAAAAGCCATAACCATTCTTAAGTACTAAAACTTCAAAAAACAGACTGAGAATTCTTTGTAATGACCAATATACAAATAAACTATGTATGGTTTTAACTACTTATCATATTTTTTATAACCATGTCAGCTTAGATTCACTTTTATATTATGTAGTTGCAGTGTATTTATAGTCATGGATAACAGTATAAATACAATACAGATCGTACTTAACAGTCTCAGAAGAGTACCACGCTTAATCTGTAAAGGCCGTTTGAAAGCTTCTATACTTAAATAGAACTTTTCGCCATAGGAGTTATAAACTTTTAGCACAGCTACAAACCAAACACTTTACTTTCATACAAAAACAAAACAAAAGCTTTTTTTTTAGAAAAATTTTCAATTTTCCTAAGAATTTTATAACAAAATGAAAATCAACCACAAAACCAAATGATAAGTGAAAATATACGAAAACAAAAATATTTAGAAATGAAGAACAAAGAAAATGCCACCAGCGCACAACAGGGGTGGTTGTTTTGTTTTGCCAGTTGTAAAGGAAAATCGTGTGTAAGATGTGAAAAGTGTTTAGTTGTTTTCGGTTTTTTCTTTTCTCTAGAAATTAAAATTATATACACACTAAATCTTAGGAACTTAAGTTTAATAAAAATTTTAATAATAATAAAAATACAAAAGCAAAACAAAAAAAATAAAATAATGCTTAATAACAAATTTATGCCGTTCAACAAATTTAGTTATAAAAGTGTTAAACGTTAAAATATGTTTGATTTGTTTTTTTTTACTTTTAATAATAAATAAATTCTAGTGAAAATAAATACGTCCCTCGCCTACCTTTCGCTGAAAGCAAAAGAATAAAAAAAAAATTGTAATAGTAAAACTCGATAATACGGTCAAATGGTCGTTACGTATGTGGTTTATTGTTAGTAGAAGGGGAATCACAAATCGTTTATCGGGTAATAAATTTTGAGTGAAAAAAATTAAATAGTAAAGAAAAAAATATTTCATTAAACGGTGAAGGAATTTCTATTCCGGAAAATTTGTTTATGCTACCAACGCATGTAGTTCAAGGTCAGTGTTTGTCGCGATCAAGAAAAAAGCAGTAGCAAAATTATTTAGTGGCAAATTGTGCCACAGCCATTTGTCTCCCTGCACACAGCTAAATAAATGGCTGGTGACATGTCTTCGATAGGGTGTGCTGCCCTTAAAAAATCATCCAAGCTAAAGTTGGCAAATGATAAAGAAAATAACGGCAGCATTTATAATTCGGGTGGAGGAAATGGTGTTGGACGTAAGGAGAACGGAAGTTTGGGCATGAAACCGCCAAATGTCCCACCACAGAATATGCGTGGAGGTTTGCGTGTCTACAAAATTGTTATTTTAGGCGATGGCGGTGTAGGCAAATCCGGTAAAAAAAGTTTCCATACGATATAGATTTTTTTTCTCCATGTCCAGTGAAAAATCAATAAATTTTCTTTTAAATTGTTTTTCTTTCTATTTCTTTTTATCATTGAATTTCTTTATTTTTGTTTTGATGACAATTGGTTTGTTGGTTGTTGTGTCGCTGTTGCCGCTCTCTTTGTTTAATGGCCAAATACATTTGATTCGCTTGTTAACGTTTCGCTTTCAATTGCTTTTTTGGGGCATCTGTTAAATTTTTGGGTGTGTGTCTGTGTGTTTGTGCGGGTACGTGCGTATACAAAACACAAAACAGCTGTTACGTTACAATTTGTTAGTCACAATTTTTTGGATTATCATGACCCTACAATCGGTAAGTAATTTTAATCAATTTATTTATTTTTTAATTCCTGTTAACAAAATTTTTAATTTAAAAAAATTAATAAATTTGATATATTAAAACAAAAATTTTATTATTTTTCTTTTCGAAACTACATTGAAGTTATTTTTATTTATTCTGATAGCAGGTAAAATATAAGTTTTCTCAAAGACTAAATTAAAATTTAGCATTAAATGTTATTGTTCCAATTCATTATTATTATTGTTATTCTTTGTAAAAAAATATTTGTTGCAATTCTAAAAACTAAATTTATTTTACCAGTTTAGTTCTCCATAATGTTTAAATTAGGCCAATCTTTTTATTCAAATATCTTTGCAAGATTCCCTTTATTTATTAGGCATTTTGTTATATTATTATTATGGTAACAGCTTTTTTTCTCAATACATAAAAAATAAATGCATATACAGTATTTTGGAAAAAATTAAACTTGATAAGAGACGTTACCCAACCATTATCCAATCTTCCAGCATAGACTGCCGTGAACGGCGTTGGTAACCACCTGGCTCTTAACGTTTTAAACCAGCAATCCAGCTATATTTCCTTTTAACAACCATTGGATCACAGTTATAAAAATCAGAGACGCTCTCATTGGCAACACAGATAAAATCCGAATACATTAGATCCCTAGTCGTATTGGTATTTTGGGCAAGGAAAGAGCCGTTATTACAGCAAAATTTACCTCTTATGCACAAAATGTTTGAACCTACACTTGCAAAAATAGATATCCGTCGCCATATTAAAAACTTCATAAGTACTAAAACTAAGGAAAATTAACAAACTTCTTAGACTTCCCTCGGACACACAAAATTTTTCTACGAATAAAGAATTAACAAAACCAATGCACCAATATGTTCAAGATGCAACAGTAACGATCATACACATTCTCATTGAGTGCCCATCATACAGTGGCCTAAGAAGAACGAAAACAAACCAAGCTAAGAATCAGACCTTCGCTTTTTAGTCTTAGAATTACTTCGTTAGAGTAAAAAAATAAATTAAATTAAAATAATCTAAAAATACTTAAAACCCATAAAAAGTCGGGAATAAAAACAATTCAAAATTTGTGAGAAGTTCCCTTAAGCACCCAGTAAGCATTAGCAAAATGAGCATCGAAACGTTATTTTATTAACAATAATTAATATCGGTGAAAATTATGTAATCGGAAAAATCCGAAAAATATTTAATATTAATTAAAAAGCATGAGAAGTTGTGGTAACGCCTTTTTAGGAACTTTAAATCCAAACAGGCCTACTTCGCAATATTGTATTGTCAAAAAGAGATCCTATGACAAACGTAAATTAAGCATAACCTAAGCGTCAACATGCTACAAAAAATCAATTTGTACAGTAATTTTTAGAGATCACACAACAAGTTAATTATTTATAAATGAAATTGTTGATATACAACCATATTAGTAACAAAATATTTTTTTTAAAAAAAGCCCACTGTGTTAATTATAAAGGAAATATAAATAAATAATTATACTTAATTGACCTTTTTAATATTTTAACAATAATTTTTCAAGGTCTTTCTATATAAACTAAAGAAACTTTTTTTTTATATTCAAATATTACTCCACACCATTAGGTGGCAGCTTCAGGAAAACAATTGTTTTCAAACAATAAATTAAATTTTTGAACAAATGTTCATTTATTAATGAATTTGTTAAATCGTTTATATTCTTTTCCTGAAGATGCCATATCAGTAACCATTAGTAAGAATATTTTATTTTTCTGAAAAGCCCACTGTGCACTATAAAAAAATATAAAATAATAATTATACTTAATTGATCTTTTTAATATTTTACCAAAAATTTTTGAAGGTCCTTTCTGTGAAAATTAAATAAATTTTATTTTTTAAATTCAAATATTACGCCACACCATTGGGTGGTAGCTTCAGGAAAACAATTGTTTTCAAACAATAAATTTTTGAACAAATTTTCATTTATTGTTGAATTTATTAAATTGCCTTTACTCTCTTCTTCTCCTTAAGATGCCACCCAATGGTGTGGGGAAATATTAAAAATAAAGATACAACTTTTTTATAAAGGCCTTGTCTTTAAAAAATGTTTACACAAAATATAAAATAATTTTTTAAATAGTTAATTTACAAAATTAACCATTTCTCATCTTTACAGAGGATTCATATCAACAGCAAGCGGTAATAGATGGTGAAGCAGCATTACTGGACATACTCGATACTGCAGGTCAAGTTGAATTTACCGCCATGCGTGATCAATACATGCGATGTGGTGAAGGCTTCATTATTTGTTATTCCGTAATTGACCGTCATAGTTATGAGGAGGCCTCTGAATATCGTAAATTAATACAAAGAGTACGATTAACGGAAGATATACCGGTAGTGTTAATAGCCAATAAAAGTGATTTGGACTCACTAAGAAAGGTAAATATTTTTATATATGTGCACGAGTATAGTCTTTCCATAAATATTTCTATAACAAATTTCCTTTAGGTAACTACAGAGGAAGGTCGCAATTTAGCTAATCAATTTGGTTGTCCTTTTTTTGAAACATCTGCCGCATTACGTTTGTACATTGATGAAGCATTTTATGCTTTAGTGCGTGAAATACGACGTAAAGAAAAACAGAAAGCTTTGGGTAACGGCACCAGCTCAGAAAAGTTACACTCAAGACGACGTAGCCGCTGGTGGCGCATACGTTCTATATTTGCACTCGTTTTTCGACGTAGACGTAATTTAAACTAAAAATGGTTTCTTTATTCTTTTTTCAACCTCAATTGACATGTCTATGGGCTTTCATAAAACTTTAACTTTTATTATAAATGTTTTTGAAAACCTGTTAGAATTTTTATCAATTGAATAGACTTAATATCAGGATTTTTTTGTGCAAACTGTTGTGAAAACTTATTGATCTTCGATCATCACATTTACTTCATTGTCGAAGTTTTGTTTAAACTTTAACTCCATTTTGAAAAAAAAAATCGTTTTCAAGCGTTTGAGAATTTCTACAAAAAATAAAATCAACAACAAAAAAATTTTATTTTTAAAACGTTTGATACCGATTTTCTTTTTTTAAAAAATGAGGGTCTGAAACACGAGTTATTTGTTTGTTTAGTAAATTTAAGTTAAAATGTTACATAAAGTGAATTTTTTTATTGCTGTAAAAAGTAACTAAAGAAAGTGGAGAAAGTGAGAGAGAGAGAGAGAGAGAGAGTTAAAAAACTTAATTTAAAAAATATAAGAAATTTTTATTGTTTTGATAATAAGTTTTCTATTACCAACAAAAAATATGAAAATATCTTAAAAACTGTTGAAAGTATTTTGTTAAAAACCTTTTGCTGCCGCTCCAGAGAAGTTGTAAATTAACTTTAATTAACATTTTTAAACTTGGCCTAATTAAGAACTTAATTAAGTTTAATTTTACAACAATCTAGTGCTGTATTGCATGGTTCTTGTAGTTAAGAATGTTACTTGTCAAGAGGTACATTTGTGATGCCTAAAATTCAAATATGAAATTATATGTTCCATAACACGAAAATATTTTTTGTCTCATACATACATATATACATACAATAATTATTAATTGAAAGTAATTAAGCATGATTTATAGTGTTGATTATTAAATATTTTTAATGTAATGTATAAAAATTAAAGTTGTAACGATCATGGATTATATTAATTATTTTGAAGATTTTGTTAGAAAAATTAGTAAAACGGCATAACTAGAATTATCACAAAAACAAAATGTCCTTTTCATTAAAAAAAAAATTAATGCTTCTGACAAAATCTATAAAATGAATTAATTTGATATTGATAAACGATACAACAACTCTCCTGCAAATCTAAAGAATTTATATATAGTTGATATATTTTATGTATAAGATTAAGAAGAAGAGGATCCATAATATAATAGAAACACACAAAAATAGTTTTAAAGTTCCGAATCATCAAATCAAAAACGTTTTAAAAAGTTTTAAACATCAAATTTAATTCCTAAAAATCTATACAAAATGTTCTTAAGTTATTTAAATGTGTTAATCCATACTCAGATTTTGTTATAATTTATAGTTTTTAAACATTATTTATTTTATAAATTAAAACGAAATAGCTAACAAAACTCTTTATATATGAATAGCATAATATAGTTTTATATTTCATTTCTGTAATTAAAGTGTGAAATTTTTAATATGAAAATATTGTAGTCATATTGTTTTATACCGGCTGAGCTAAGTAAATTCTGAAATTTTTTATTAATTTATATTGTAAAATTTATAAATTACTCTAACACGCTCTGCGGTCTAAAACATGCTCAATATAATAACTACATATGAAAAACTCTCTCAAATTACAGAATTGAGACACTGGTTACAAAACAAGGCGAATTGCTTAAAAACGGCAGCCTAAATTTGTTATATAAAGTATTGCGAAATGATTAAAAAGTTGGTGACAATGGCGAATGCAAATCAATTAAGACCACTACTATCTATTCAAAACGATCATATGATTTATTCGTAAGAAAATCTGATGAAAATCAAAATTTTGTGTTGTTTAGAAATGTTTGGTGTTTGAGCGCCACTTTATCACACGAATAAAGATTTTTTAAAGATAAAAAAATATGTCAGATCTGCCAGAAAATTGTAAAGCTTGTTATACACTATCTCACTTTTTGAGCACTTTTGTCCTTGGGGGCTTATGAATTCGCCATTGTTGTAAGTGTTGAACTTGGTATACAAAAATTCTTTATAAAAGCCTGCACGTTTTTTACTAGTGTTTGACCCTTTTTTTCTCGGACCAGCACTCAGGGAATGACTCCTACACATGCAATGCACTGTGCCAGAACTAGGAAATTAGGTTATAGGGCGGAGGAAAGAAGAAGTAGTGTTTGTGGACATTCAATTTGAACATTCCTAAATTGGAAGTGACTGGAAAAGCCTCTGGAGAGAGTTTATTCCACATATGGACTGTTCTGGTAAAAAACAAATTTAAGCAGATGACGAAAATAAAAGAAATTCACCATTACTATCTGCTGGCTTTTATTTTGCCTTAGAATTTGTCATTTCGAGACTAGATGAACATAAGTGAGTTCGCCATCGCTTTTGTCTGGTGAATCCGGTTTAATTATAATTGAGAATAAGTAAGTTAAAATTGTTTGCATGTTATCAATTATTTTTAAAAGACGTTTATATGACATTTTTAAATGTTTAAAATACAATGGAAGAATTCACAGACAATGCGTGATTTGATTTACATCTGTACCTGGCAGTTAGCCCTAACCAGATGGTGATCAAACCACTGTGAATGGTATGTAGCGCCATTCTCGCCCTAAAAGGCCTTCGAATCCGCGCATTCTCCAGTCACTCCTAGTTGCAATTTCGAAAGCTCGAAGTAGGTCGCAGCCTTTACTTCTTGCTTAAAAGTTGGAGACCATCCAACTCCTGGTCCAGAACGCATGAAGCTTATATAATTAAGAACACGACGGCATTCATACTCACTGGACCTGAACCATTCATTGTGTTCATTTTGAATGATCCGACCCACAAACTCTCACGAGGGCCTCGAAACCACAACCACCACGATACTCCCATATAGTGGTCAACCTCAATAACCAGCTAGAGAACAGTTAAATGTCTAAAGAGACAAATAGCGAACTCTGCGAACTCACTGATTCCCGTGGAAATATGTGGATTGTCCAGATGGCTCCTACTAGCCTTTAAGGGGCCTGGGCTCTCTTCTACCCCGCAAGACACCAGTCCAGATGGAATAGTAGGCTCCAAAAAGACTATCATGTGCCCTGGGGGGAGTCACAGACAAATATGATGGCAAAATGGAATAAAACAAATTGGGTGCTTGAAAAGATTTTCGTAATCTGGCGCACAGTACTGGTAGCATGTAAGCCGCCATTTCCTTCTCTTTAGCAAATAGTAATGTGTAAAGTATTCATTGCCACTTCGTCAAGCCAATGCTGTGTTAATAAACAAGTTCAGCCAAAACATAATGTTTATTGATTAAAAGTGCTCTTAGTCCAAACTAGCAGAGAATCAACCGATCCGTCACCAAATGACAACAAACGAAAATATAACGGCGATTAAAGGTATGTTAATGGTATCGTTAAGATAATAAAATACTCATAATTTGTGAAGCAAACTGGGTTTATTTCGTTTCAAAACAAACTCTCCAAATGTTTAATTTTTCTTAGATATTTTAATTAATCAAAAAACAACTGCCGACCTTAAAATTTTTTATGAAATGTTTTTTAAGGTTTCAAAAGATTTTATTTTAGTTTTTTTGTTTAACTTTTAGCACAATATTAACAATTAACACACTAAACACAAATCAAATCTTTCTATAATTAACAAAGTTCCTTTATTATTTGCTCATCTAACAAAGCAAATGAATTATTATTATTTCTAGTTTTAATATATTTTTTATTAAAACAATATTAAAAGTATAATTGTTGCAAAAAAATAAGAAATATTTGTTATTAATATTTATTAAATATTGTTATTATTTGTTTTTGTTTAAAATACACATCAATGCAACAGCAACAAAACCAAAACCAAAAAGAAAAAGAAAACAATATTATGCAAACAATAATTATTAGAACTTATTAATCAAATAGTAAAAAAAGGTTTATTATAAATAATTAAGTAATAAAATTAACAAAAAAAAAATACCATTATTAAAAGTTTTAATGTTAGAAATCTCATTGATATAAAAAAATAAAATAAAAAACCAAAACTAAATGAAAATGAAAATGTATTGAATGTAAAACGTTAAAGTAAAAACAAATATTGAAAAATAAAATTTATTTAAAAAAATATTCCAGAGTATTTTCCTTTTTTTTTAACGATATTAAGGAATTTTGGTTGGATAAATGAAAAATTTGCGTTTGATATATAAATCGAGTAGGTGACAGTTGGTTCACACGTAAAAAATTCCGTACCATGTAGAAGTGCTTTTATTTTAATTTTATTTCTTTTACGTAAATTTGTGCTATTACGGTTCAACTAAGGGAAGTATATGTAAAAGGCACTATCGGCACGCCCTTCATATATTTTAAGTTTAATTTTTTACTTGCACTTATACCAGGCATAGCAGCAAATTCCGAAACTAAGGTTTAATTCATAAAAATGCGGGTAGACACATCAAATTTGCATAGTGTCAGGTAAAACTATTTATGTGTGTTATAGAAATAAGCACTAAAATATAACTTTAACATTAAACGGTGCAGTGGCGTAATGTATGTGATTAGGTTTACCTCAGGGCCTGGCCATTTAGCACCAATCTGATGATGGTCTTACCACTGGATGTAGGAAGAACGCCCACCAGGATTAGTACACTCGCCTTAGTAGCAATTATCGAGTGCACGGTAGCAGGTCCCTACTCCTTGCTGAATTGTTGGAAACTATCCAACTCCTTGTACCGTTGCGTGCGCAAGCTAGAACATTGTGTTAACATCTCTTCGAAAGCTTTTTAAAACTAACCGATTTAAACTGAAAGGCACCACGTTGCTCCTCAACCAGCAACCAGAACAGGGCCGTAACCCTGCGGGCAACAATTTCCCGGGGTGTATGTGTTAAGTCACTGGTCGAACTTCAAGAGTGCTAGGTCTCCTGCTAGCCTAGCCGACTGATGCCGCCTTTTACCCCGTAAGCATATATTCAAGATGAGGAGGATACCCATCTAGACTGTGTGCCCCCAGGAGGGTGTAGTGGCGTGATATTCACATACGTAGTGTTGTGTGCAACAGGCAGCCTCTTTAAGTTTTACAATTTTTATTTTCGCTATAAGAACAATCCGACAGACAAACATTATAAAAAAAACATGAGGATTACGATTTTACACGTATTCTATCTAAAGTTAATGAAATAAATTTCACAAAATCCACATGGTGAACGATAAACAAACATCCCTGTTTAACACTATTTAAAATTTTAAACTGACTTCAGCCAAGTATGCATTAGTATGCCCTGTACGTCCGTTGTGAAGTGATAAAAAATATAATAAGAACATCCATACATAGATACATGCATAAGTATACATATATATTTATAGTATAGAAGAATATTTGACTTACACAACAGTAATTGACAGATTAATATTTTTAACAGAATAATTTGTTTTAGTAGTTAATTATAAAGCACTGGGTCACTATTTAATAAAAAGTTGTTAAAAACTTTTATTTTTTATTATTTCTTCGATATTTCGCCACACCGTTGGTTGGCATCATCAGGAAAAACAAAAAATCAAAAAATTGTTTCAATTTGTTTGTTCATTATTTTTGTTTTTCCTGATGATGCTAACTAACGGTGTGGCGAAATATCGAATAAATAATAAAAAATAAAAGTTTTTAAAAATTGTTTATTAAATAGTGACCTAGTGCTTCATAATTAACTACTAAAAAATATTAAAAAGGTCAAAAAACTATAACTATTTGAATAATTTATTAATAAAAAAATAAACACATATTACTAGCACACTTTTTTAAATTAAATTATTTCTTTTATATTGTTCTATATTTTTTTTTTGTGTTTACAAAACAATCAAAACTTAATTTGGAGAAATTACATTGAGCTATTGGTAATTATCTGCATTTCTTTGCAGCTTGTGTCTTGCAGTTGCCTATGTGCTTGCATAAGCCGGCATTTTAAGTTAACGGCACAAAAAACCCAAGCATACATAAATAATTTAAACTTTTTCAATCTTCTTTTTATTAGAAAATACTGTTTTTCGCATGTGTTTAGTAAAAAAAACTGTTATTTTTAAATATATTTATTGTTTTTAAACACAACCGTATCATTTATCTATTTATTAACTATTTTAACAACTTCTTTTTTTAAGACAACGCACTAGTGAGCCCTTCGTTTCGACGGCAAATTTTATACTAAACATTGCACTCTAAAGCAGGCATTCAATTGCTTGGATATACATATGTATGTATGTATGTATGTAAGTTATCGAATGATATGTCATATGCTAAGGCGGAAAAAAGAATCAAATCAAAACTAACTAAAATATATTTATAAATATAAAATTAATTAAACATCTACAGAAAGATTAAATTTACACAATTAAGAAGTTTTATTAGCAGTAAAGATTAGTTCGGTTTGTTTCTAAGAGATTCTGGATCTTTAGAATTTTTCAGAGTTATAGGTCTGTTTACTATCAGATTAATATAAAAAATGAAAAGAAAAATACAGCTATTCAGCGTGATTCAATCTATGATCTAGCCATTAGATCTGCCAAAAAAATGCATACGTTGAAAATGTAAGTGTAACAGATTTTAAAACAGTCTTATCCGTTGTTACACTTTGTGCGATCAGTGTTGCGTTTTTATGCATTCGTGTGGCACCTAGACCCACATTTTTTTTCGATTTTTCCAAGTACAACAGACTTGTGTTATATACGATTATCTAGGAGAAGTTATTATAACCTTGAAGTGCTTATGTTTGTAGAAATTTATGTTGCCTATAATCCAATTAATAAATGATTGAAATGTTATAGGAATGAAAATTTCGATTTTAACGAAAAGCCACGCCCCACATATAAATACAAAAGAATAGTACAAAATATTTCAGTTATTACCTATTGAAAAATTCTTGCAGCGGACTGCAATTAGAAAAGTTTATTTTCTAGAAAACCATGTTAAGCCACAATTAGTAAACATAATGGACTGATTCTTATTACTACCGATTCGTTTAAGCTGCGCAATGTAAAAAAAAATCATAATGTAAAGAAAAACTGGTTTCGGCTGGTTTCAATAGTTCATGGCCTCAATAGTTATCAATTCATTAATCGCCATGACATGGCCACACATCAATCTTTTTCGCTTAACCTCTTTCTTTTTGATTATGTTAGTCGGAAAAAATTCACACCTATAGTTTGACAAAAAGGAAAGTAATTTTGACGTGGCGGCTTTCTTTATTTTTTTGCGCTGAAGCCATATTAAAAAACTTTACAAAAAAAAATTGAGGTTAAGTTCGATCTTTCAGTGGTCGACAATAGCGATGGACATCTTTAGTTTAATTTGTTTTTTAAAATTTAGTTTCGAAAAGACATCTACTTTTATTTAAGATTTCTTAAAACAGTGCCGATGTGATGTTTAAGTCACCTACATACATATATAGCTGCTGTGAAAATTGAATTTGCACTAGTTAATATCGGCATATTTAGGATTAAAAATAATACAATTAATTGAACTAAATCAAATTTCTTAACCAAAAAACACCAACTGAATCTTTAAAATGGGAAAACACTTCATTCTATTGTCACTACTTTCGTTATTTAACACAACCATGCTAGACGATTTAGTGCTGCATTAGCTGTCTTGTGACACATAACCTTTAAAGTAAAAAACAACTCCTTATTTATATTTTTTATTTTATTTTTTTATGGTTTTTATAGTTTGTTTATTTTTTTTATTATATAATATGTATGTATTAGTAAAATATTTTTTTTTTGTTTTTATTGTAAGGAATATTACGCATATAGCATAATCATTTTTTTTTGTTTTTTAATTTTTTTTTTACTTTTGAAAGAATTTTTGTTATAAATTAAAAGAAGTAATAAAAACGAACACCAACTTTATTATACCGATATGGAAAAGAACTCAAAATTATTGTTACTTGATATTTAAATAAAACAAAAATTATATTTAAAAAAACAAAACAAAAAATAGTTTTGACAAGACACAAAAAATTGGAACAAACCTAAAAATGTAAAACAGCACAATATATTTTTTTAATGTTTAAATAGGAAAGTTAACAAAAAAGCTTTAATTTCGTATGTAAGATTGTGTCGTTTACAATGCAAATAGTTGTAGGAGGTGTAAATGAAAGTTTTTGTTTTTGCTTTACAATGGTTGGTTTTTAAGAAAAATTTTTTTTGTGATTTTTTATTTTTTAATATTTTTTTATTTTACTTCTTAAGTTTTTTTTTTATTATTTGTTAAGAAAAAATATGAATGCAATATTTGTGGTAATTGTTATAGTTGTTTGTTTTTAAATATATTGGCGGTTTAAATGTATATTTTTTTTATTATCAAAGTAATCTTTAAAAAAATATCAGTTTATTTTTTGTATAGTTTATTTCTTGTTTTACTTTGTTAACCTTTTGGAGAAGCGGTTATACACATGTTAGACATTTAGTTTTGCTGTATTTAAAATAAAAGGGAAGATTATTTTCTTTTATTTTATAACCCAGGATACAAAACAGGTATTGTGTGTATATTAGATAGGTGGTCAATAAAAATAAAATTTTCTTTATTTTTATTGTAAAACTTATACAAAATCTATTTTTTTTCTTTAAGGATGATCAAAATTAGTAAAATAAACAGAAAAAAAGTCGAAGCAGCTTCAGTTGGTAGTGTTTATATTAAATATAAATGTATATTTCTTAATTATTTTCTTTTTTTCTCACAAGTTTGTTTCAAAGAAGTTTGTTATTACATCGATTGCGTACTATAAAATGAGTTGAATGTTTCGTCTCAAATTGAAAAAAAAATATTACATTTTCTTTAAAACTTCTTTTACTTGTTGTTTTATAAAATCAAACTTTCGTTATAATAAAAGCAAAGAATAAAAACTAAATCTTGGAATCATAAAATATTTATGAAATTATTAATGTAAATAGCGGTTCGATTAAAAACATAAAATAACACGTTTTTTCTATTAAACTATTAAAAAATTCTTTTTTTTTCTCCTTGATGTTGTTTTTAAATATATATATTTTTTTTAATTTTTTGATAAATTTCCGTGTGCTGTTTAATTATTTGTTGTGTGTAGATTTTGTTGTTGGTATAAGAAGTAAATTTCTTTTGTTGTTGTTGCTGTTGGTAGTTGTTTTTGTTTGTATAGTTGTATCAACTCTTTTAGAGCAAATGGCATTTGGTCCTCTTCCTCTTTTTAACTTGCAATGCAGCTTTAGTAGCTGTTTCGAAGACTTCTCGAACACCCTCCTTGGACTTGGCCGAGCATTCCAAATAGGCAAAGGCATTAATTTTTTCAGCCATAGCACGTCCCTCTTGTGGCTTGACTGGTTCCTGTTTCATCTTTGAAAGATCCTTTATAAAAAATAAAAGTTCGTTAAATAAAAATATGAAAATTTTTAAAGTTTCGGTTTACTAACCCGTATAGTATTTGGATCATTTCTTAAATCCTTTTTGTTACCCACTAAAATAATGGGAACATTTGGACAAAAGTGCTTCACCTGAAAATAATGAAAAGAAAAAATATTAAAACGAATTATTAATACAAATTTAAAAAAAATTATTCGCATAAATTTAACAATTATTTTAAGAGATTTTATTAGCGAAAACAGAATAACACTAAACACTGTTTTTATGCCAATTCAAGTATTTTTGAAATGCGATAGACTCTCTGGGGCACAAAATGATCGTCACTACATATAAAACCTATGGGTTAATATTGGATGATCGCAGAAAAAAAGAGCTTGAGATAAATAAAACCGTAGCTACCTTAACTGAGTAAACAGCTGAAATCCAAGAGTTTTTGACCCATTTTGTCACCATGAATACAACAAGAAGCATAATGTGTTCTATTTGCTCTTGATTAAGATCGCAGGTTTATATAGATCTGCTCGAAGGGTTACTTGGACAACTCTTAATTTAAATTTTTCACATTTTATTTTCCAAGTCTTAGCTTATTACGGTTCCAAAAAATGAGGTCATATATAAGGAAATCGCATTACTATCGGAATACCCCTCACTTCGTTTTAATTTTTTGAACTCGTTCTAATGATAGACGAATCTGTACATGATCTGTACAAACTTCGAACGTCTGGCCTTAGTGATTTAAAAGATAATTCGAAATTTTTTTAATATCACGACTTTTTTTGGGGGTATTATTTCTACATACTCTCTGCAAATTCCTCAAGCCTGCCACTACGACAACAACAACATTTATATTTGGTTTTTATTTTTTTAGTTCTTTAGGCGGATATAAAAATTATTTAATTTTAATGTATAAATCACATTATTATTGGAACGCCCTTTGATAAAAATTTTTATATTTTCTACTTGTTGCTATATCGGTTATAGCTGTTTAATTGACTGCGCAAATTTGACCGGACTGCCTTAGACAAAATTCAACAATAGTTTTATGAATATTTTACCACTTTCGAAATGCTCTTTAGTTATTAGTATTTATTATTACATCGTCTGTAGTCATATAACTTTTGTGCAAATTTTAAGACTCTACCAGAGAAAGGACAGACATATTAGGGAAAACAATATGGTGACGTTTTTACAATTTCTGTATGGAACCATAAAAATTTGGTAGCAACATTTAAAAAAGTTTTACAAATTTATATTTCTTTCCATGGAAGCGCTGACTTGCCATCATCATATTTATGTAAATAGTTATTTATAATAAATAATAATAAAATAAATAATAATAATAATAGTTATTTTCGACTTCGAAAACCTTTGCTTAACACGAAACACTTTTTGAACAATATAAGTTTCTTCAATGTAGTTCTTATCACAACGATTAAACGTTCTGCGTTGTACTTAAAGCATATTTACCTCTGGTGTCCATTTTTCAGGAATATTTTCTAATGAATCTGGTGAATCAACAGAGAAGCACATTAAAATAACATCTGTATCTGGATAACTAAGTGGTCGAAGTCTATCATAATCTTCTTGACCAGCTGTATCCCATAGGGCCAATTCAACCTAAAATAAAATACAAAAGAATATAGGAAATTAATAATTTAATCAAATCATAGTCATGTTAGTTTTTATAGACGACGAAATAATGTTAGAATTTTGATTGATGTTTTTTTTTTCCATTATTTTGCTATGACTGTTCACCGTTTAAAAATAAATTACGATAAGAAAAAATAATCAATATACAGAATATATTATGATAGTAAATATTTAAGTTTTTATTACATTATGAATAAACACAAAACTATCAAAATACTTAAATACATTTTATTGCTCTTTCATTTTATTTTCTGGAATTCTAGCACTTAGGAATGAACTACTACAAGTATTAATCATCGTTGATAGATTAGCAAAGGTTTTTGTTTCAACACATAAACAACAAAAATAGACGTTGATTACAATAGACAGAGTTAAACATAATAATTGATAATTTAGTCATAGAATTTAACTCAAAAGCAATTAAAAAAGTTGCATAAAATTAAAATTTTTTGGGTACACAAGTTAATCATGTCGATTTGGACAATATATAGCATAACTATCATATATGGCTTGTCAATAACAACAAATGTAGTATTTCGGAGGGGTTGAATATCTGTCATTATAATTCAGCAAACGTCTGCTGAAATTTATCGATTGTTGGTAGAAGCTTGAAGTCAACATGCACCAACTCAAAAAACTTATAAACGATGGTTTGTGGAAAAAACTTGAGGATAAAGAATTAGAAGCATTACTGTACAAAAATTTTTGTTAAATGTAAGAATAACTTGCATTATAGTTGGAAGTCACATAAGCCATTTCGCTACGTTTAAAATTATTGCGATTCTTTAAAAAAAAAAGCAAGCAAATTGGATTCCATATGAATTAAAGTCAATAGATGTTGAAAGGCGATTTTGCATATCGGAAATGATGCTCGAACGATAGAAAAAACAGTCCTTGTTTTCATCGTAGTGTTATTGGTGATAAAATTTGTGTACGTTAAGAAAACTCCATGCGCAAAAAAAAAAACATTTGTAAAGCCCGGTCATCCAGCAAATACTACGCTGAAGCTAAGTTTTCATGACGCCAATGTAATGCTCTGTATTTGGCGGGATCTGTGAAGCTGTTTTGTATTTTGAGCTTTTGAAACCGGGGTCGGACGACCACAGGGGACCTGTACCAAAGACAATTGATTCGATTGAAGAGAGCATTTCATTAAAAACAACCAAATATTCGACCATAGACGAAGCCTTAAACTTCCGTCATGACAACGCTTGGGAACTAAACTATTTGGAAAACAGTGGATGGAAAGTTTTGGCTCACCCGCCTTATATACACTGGATTACGAGACTTTTTTCTATACAAGTTTTGCACTATGTTTCACTACGTTTTTTTTCTTCTTTCAAGAAAAACGCAATCATTCAAATTCAATTAATTTGTTATCTCAAAGGGCAACCAATGCTGCAAAAACGTTCATAAATGTTATTACTGCAAGATTGGTTGGTAAATTTTATTTAATGAAATCTGAACTTTATAAACTCAATTGTTGGAATGGTGATAGCATGCAGACTCATACCCTTCCCTTCCTTTACCACAAGATCTGTATGAGCAAGAGCTCTTTAGCATATTGAACTTGCACTACAGTCACTATACTCAAATTATACACGCAGGTGAACGGACAATACCTTAAATCTGACTTTTAAAATATTTCCTTTTATTTATCTGGAAAGCAAATCTCTTGATTTAATAATATTAAAGGACATATTTTAATTTAACAATAACAATTTACACATTTTGGAAATTAATGTTTTCAAAAATTAAAAAAATTATAAAATTATGGAATGCATTATTTATATTGATATTTTTGCCATATAGTCAGTAATTCATTAAAAAAGAGACAACGTACAAGTTAATCACATGGAAATATTTTCCTACCACTACGATACGAATCGTCTTGACGAAATCAAGGCAAATAAAATAATAATAATAACAAAAAAAAAAAGATTAAAATGAAGTCATGATTCGCATGTAAGTATGACGTGTGAGAGCTTTTATGAGTGTGTGTGTGTATTATTTTATTATTTTGTTTGTCTACTTATTGTAAATAAACAGAAGGAGAGAAAAAGAGTAGCCGGTATTACATGCACATACTTTTTGTTGTAGAAAGAAATGAAGGTAAAATTATACTTTTTTTATCAAAAAATCGTTATTTGAAAAGAAATTACGACAAAAATGAAGACAGAATTACATAAATATTTTGCCTTAACTGGCATTCTACGATTAATTTTATACTCTTTTTGCCTTTAAGTCCAATTATAGTTTTAGTTAAATAACAAAAATCAACTGGCTGCTGATCACTTGAATAACGGGGGGAAATTGCAAGCAATTTGTTTAATTAATGATAAAGCACATAAGTGGAACTAGCTGTGATTCAACAGCTTACGAATGTCTTTACACATAAAACTGTTAAGATTTGGGAACATTGTTTCTTGAAACTTGGAAATTGATTGGTAAAAACTTAAAAGTTGTCATTATTTAATTAAATATCTAATAACAGCTAAAAGATGGATAAAAATAGAATCGATAAAATATTAATCACCAGTTTCGGGAAATCGCCTATAAATTAAAATCTTCAAAACTTCATGGTACTACAACGCACAAGAACAAAATGTCCCCAAATTAATTTTCTACTGGTAATCAAAGTTGTTTCGATGCTTTTAGATTGTATTTGCACAACTGGACAAGAGAAAGCGTCCCTTATAAAAAGAACTATTAACTTTTATTGCTGACATGTGGCATTAGTGTTGAAAATTTTTTGACTGTTTTGACTGAAAATATAAGTTTCGGCCACTATCGCTGTGGGACATTTCTTTCGGCTACCATAAACAACTTTTTAATAGAACAACCTAAATCAGCACGTTAAGCGTAGCGTTCCTCTTGCGCATAGCTTTTAACCAACGAAATTACATAAAAGTAAAACACAGACAAAATTGTTTATTTACCAAATAAATGTATTCGTAAATATTAATGGGGGAAATTAAATTTACTTATTTTAGTTTTAGCGTTTCAATGCCTTAAACCAATAACTAATATGATATTGTTTTACTTGGAAACAGGACAGTGTTTCTTATATATGAAGTTTCATTTCTATTCGTCCTGTTTTACGATATCTAAATAAGAGCAAAAAAGTTGTTTCATAATAAAGACAATTCTTTAACTTTAACTAAACTAGGACAAGAATTTTGAATGAATGCTAATCATGTGCATATAAATGAAGAGTATTTTTCTTTACTGGCTATTTCTATTGTAGTTTTTATTTTTAGCAAAAATCCGCTTAAAGTATTGCAATTTATTACGATTGTATAATAAATGTATTTCCTTTTTATATCGACAAGTAAACGACATATATTTTATGTTTGTATTTTTATAAATTTAAGTGCGCTATAATAATAACAATCAGAAATAGATTGTTTCGCTATTGGGAGCTGATACTTCCTCTAGGTAAGTGCCAAAGTTTTTACTTTGGTGTATTTACCTGACAAATAATACCATTTACCTTGTTTGGAAACTTTTGCCATTTAGAAATTTTCTAAACACAAAATTAAAAACATTAATATATAATTTCAATTAAGTATTTTCTATATAAAACAAGTACAAGCTACAGCCCTACGCTGCTTATTGAAAATATCAAAATCGAATGATTGCAGATTTGTTTTTAACAATTTATAATTAGTATTGCACAAGTTTGTAATGAGATGAATATCATTTTGGTCAACTGGGTTGTTGCACACTCAACACAAACAAATATCATCTCGCAAACACATCTCTTTCCCCGTTAATTGCCACCTAAGTCCCCTTCCTAACGAATTTTATTGTGAATATTTCGATTTGTGAGTCGATCTCCTCTGTACTTTATTTATCATTTATCTATTTAAACAACCAAATTTAAATAAACTTGTCTGCGCATTTTATAGAGTAAAAAGTGTTGTGGTTATTGTTGTTTCTATTTCTGTGCATTGTGCATTTTCGTTTTGGCTTTGAGTCTTTTCCTTAAAGTCTGTTTAGTTATTTTTTATACTTATTGTGTTCGTTGTTCTATTTAAATATTTAAAGTATTGATTATAAATTTAATTCGACCTCTTTTTTTATTTATATTAAATAAATATGTATTAATCTTTTAAACGGGGTTTTTTAATTAATTTTAACAATATATTTTTCAATATTTCTGGAAAGCTTCTTCAGGAAATTAATTTTTATAAAAATGTTTGTTGTTAAAAAGATTAATAAATATTTATTGATTATATTTAAAGTTTTAAATAATAATGAAATAATATAAATAATTTTCATTCGCAATCTATGACCTGTTTTATAAAATTTTAAATAATAATAAACAAGATTTAAGAAAGCAGATAGAGTTTGCAAATTATACATATATATTTTTTTTTATTAATAATAATAATAATAATAATAATAATAACATAAACTATGGAAAATACTTCGGATTTGTTCTGAAAAGTTTCGTTCTCAAACTAATTGAACTAATTTGAAATTAATTTGGTTATGCAATAACCGCGTGCTTTCTTTGTTTATTATTCCTGGATTATTGGAAGCAAATGAATTTATAAATATGTACTCAAACGCAATAATAAACTAGGTACTCGACTTTCGGCGCCCAAATACCTACAAAACTGTTCACATAGAAAAGTCTCTTTGTGCCAACAATAATTGAGAGCTGAAAGCCACAGTAGTTCCTGACACTTTTAATCATTGGCCTGAATTTAAGTCCCTTAAGATGACCACTAATCTTTAATGCAAGATGACTAAAACTAAACCATTTCCTTAGTTTTTATTGCTAACTAAATGAAGTGAAATTATTTAAAATTTTATTTCCCATAAATAAATAAAAAAGTTAAAATTTCAGTGGTATAAATAATAAAAACAATTAATTAATCTAGGAAAATTTGTGTTCGCATAAAAGACTCAGAAGACTTACCTGTTTGCCTTCTACTTCAATGTCAGCAACATAATTCTCAAATACAGTAGGTACATATACTTCGGGAAATTGGTCTTTGCTAAAAACGATCAGTAAGCAGGTTTTACCACAGGCACCATCGCCAACAATGACCAACTTTTTGCGAATCGTCGTCATTGGTTCTAAAAAATATAAAAAAAAATATTTTGTTTCAACTTTTTTTGTTTTTATATCAACAAAATAAAATAAACCCACTGTCTGGATAACATGATGCAAGTGACATTTCTAGTTTTTAATATTTGGCAAACTTTCTGAAATTTTGCTACAATAAAACGTATTTCTTGTTGTTTGTAGTTTAATATGGCAACTCTGCAAAATACCTATTCGAGACGATGATGGCAAAAATTAAAAAAAGAAAAAGTTAATTATGACTTTATTAATTCCCTTTCATTGTCTCTTTCTAGTACGATTGCTCCAAAAAAATCAATTTTTTTGTTTACAACTTATTTCCAAATAAATAATGTCTCTTTTGTGATCACTTTTGCTTTACACACTTTGATTTTTGATCTTGTGTGCGTTTGTAAATGTGTGTTTTTAAGGTTGACGTATTGCAAAGTTTTTTTTTTCGTTATATTTTTATTTTTGTTCTTTGTTTTTTTTTTCTAATTGTATAAATTGCTTAAGCACACCAATTAGACGATCAACCGTCTATCAGGTTGTGCGCAAATGAACTAAAACGAATTAGGCAAAACAACTCTATAAATTATCGGCTTCTTTTTTTCAACGTTTCCTTATTTTCTTTTAAATAAAAAATATTTAACATTACAAAAAGAATAATGTGTAGTGTCAAAATTTTAAACTAAAACACCAATTTTCTTAAAAATTATAACTCCAAATCAAGTGAAAAAAATTGAAAAGTTGCAGCAGGCAACACCCTGGTTATGAGTGCCCTTCCTTTTCCACAGGAACGAAAATAAACGTATACACATATACATTCCACCTTAATTATTCATTTTTTTTCATTTCTCATTAAAGACAATATACACAACACGCTCCAGCACGCACACATTCACACTTATCAAAATAATTTCTAATTAAAACCTTTTCAATAATCAGAATTTCATGTATTTTATAATTTACATTTTTCACGTCATGCAAGTTTTTGAATCACATCTTTCAACAAATTTTATTGGTTTAATTTCTTTGGTACCTACATTTTTTATATTTGTTTGATTCCCTTTCGTAAAGCGAAGAAAAAAATCTGTTGATTTGTTTAATACTTAAAACGGTCGCTTCTACTTCAGGGAATTTTTTATTCGTTTTTAATGTATTTCGATATTTATTTAAGCACTTGTTTTGCTTTCTATGATTAAAATAAAAAACAAACTCTAGATTTTCTTCTTCTCATGCAAGTCTACTGAAAAATTATGATGACAACGCCTTGACGTCCGATGTTATACGAAGAAAAAAAGAAAATGGCGTTAAGTCAAAAGCATTGCCAACATTGAAAGCAGGCGTGTTTCTTATACACAAAATTAATTTTCATAGTTAATTCGAGTATGTGCACACTATATCAGTTTTTTTCATGATCGAAAATTAATTATGTGACCGATTTCTGACATTCAGACCTTGAAACATATTTTAGACAAATCTGTTAAATTTCCAAAAAAAAAATTAAGCAATGACAAACAATTTTTATTGCGGAATGAGGTAAATCTATAAACAGTAAACATGTATATATGTAAGTATTTACTAAAAAGGATAACAGAAATAACAGGATGATTCTGCTATAGAAAATTTGTAACGGACTACATTTTATGTTATGAATTTACTTTATTCACACGCGTCAACCTTTGGATTGAAAAAATCAACTGCAGATTCACTTTATTTTCCTTTTTTGTTTTTTAATTAAGACTTGCAGGCATATTTGACGTTTAAAATGAAGATTTGAAAATAACAACGGATTCTCAGTTCACTGTAAGTTAGGGCGATCAATATATTTCAAAAATTTAAATGGTTAAAAATTTTTAAAATACGCATCTTTGCCAATAAAATGAAAACTAACAGAAATTAAGGAGGTAAGTTCGGTGACTTTTGTTCACATTTTAAAAGTTATGCAGTATACTTGAAAAAAAGAAATTCGAACAAAGTAGTAGGATTAATACACCATTCACCGTTGCAAGTTTTAAACTAGTTTATGCTATAAACTTATTTTATTAATGCAGACGCAGTCACCTGCTATGATTTCGCTTTGAAAACATTGTTGTCATAATACAAAAAGATATAATTGTCAAATTTATCTGAATGGATCAGAGAAACTATGTATTTTGCAAAAAGACGGATCAGTACAATTGAGCCAGTTCACATTGGATTAGTTGTGCTGGCAGTTTGTTGGCATTTTCGGTGAGGGGGGTAGTTTTTGGTTGAAACAATTTTTCTATCAGCTTCAACGCCGCACAACGAAAACAAAACTAATACACATGCATTTATGAAAACACAGGTTTTGTGTGTTTTTTTTGCAGAGCGATTTTTAGTCTTCAGTTGGCTATTGTAGTGTAAATATGAATATGAATTTAAAAGTAGATAAATAGATTTTATGCTATTTATTTTTATCTCTTTTACTATTTTATCTTTTTTATTATTGAATTCAAGTTTTTGTTATAATATTTTTATATTTTACAGAAAATTAAATATGTGTTAATCTTTTAAACGTCTTTTTAATTAAATTTTAACGATATACAGTGGCTCACAGCTTATTTCAACCAGCCTCTTTTAAAAAAATATAACCCATATAATTTCGAAACGAAGCAAGATACTGAAAAAAAATTAATTGGGGCTTATAGATTAATTTCTAAATTTAAGGAAAAAAGTTTCATTTAGTCTTTAAGTTCATTTTTTTAAAACTTACAAAATAAAAACTATAAATAAAGGTACATAAGTAGTCACAGCTCATTTCAACCAGCCACTTCTATTATCTGTTAAATAGACATCACTTGGCGAGTAACGAAATTATATGGGTTATATTTTTTTAAAAGAGGCTGGTTGAAATAAGCTGTGAGCCACTGTACATATTTTTCAATATTTCGCTTTCCTATGGAAAGATTCTTCAGGAAAAATTAATTTTTAATAACAAAAATTATTAACAAATTGAAAATTTTTTTTTTTATTTAATTAAAATAAAAAAGGTCGATTTAGAATAAAAATAATTTTACATAAAATAAAATTAGAAACAAACATTTCATCATCACTTACAGCCATATTTACTTTGTAATGCGTATACTGTGGTGTATACCGAACGAAAAACAAACATGAAATGAATAAAAAACACTAATACACACAAAGATGTGTATACGTATAGAATTTTGTGCTAAAATAATTAGTCTAGTGTGTTTTGGAAAGAATAAAGTTGTGCAAAACAAATATTAAACCAATGTGAACTGGCCCATTGATTCTACTTTTCTTTACACAAGGAACATTTGTCATAAATCTAGAGAGATCACAACAACGAACTATCATATATATTATATTCACAGAATTGTAAAAAATGGTATTATCTTTAAACATATTGGGCAACTTCTGTAAAATGTGCCACTACTTGTTTAAGAATTCTAATTCTGCACGTTTTTATTATTTTAAATTAATTTCGTTCCTCGAAAAAATATTTAAATTAGAAGTTTTATCATACATTTGGCTAAATTTCTATGACAATGAGTTCTTCGGTAAAAGAAGACGAAAATTTAAGAAAAAGATTGCAAAAACTTTTTCAACAACAAGTTTTAAAACAGCCGACAGCCGGTAAAGGTGGCTCATATAGACAACTGCCAAAAAACAATATGACAAAAATTCGAAAAGCCAAAAGACAAGAACACCAACACATAAAAGAAAATAATTCTAAATCAAGTAGATTTATTTCCAAAAATAATAAAAAACATCTCCTATCCCAGAAAAAAAGTATGGATGCAAGACAGCATAAGGGGTTTATGAAAGCATCAGAAAAGAAAAACCCTATTAAAAAAATAGAGAGTACACAAGGATATGTGTCCACTAAAAGAATTTATTTACAACAAAAAAAAAGTTTAGCAGGAAAAAATATGGATGAATGTAATGCTCCCAATAATAAAATGAAAACACCAATAAAAGCAGCGAATTCGAATGTAGTAAAAAATAGCCAGAAGTTTGAAAAGAATACTACACAAAGTGCTGCAGAAATTGATCAATCACCAATTTCGAAGCATAGCATTTTAGGTAAAAATGGGCACAAACAGAACAAATTCAATAAAAGCCAAGAGAAAAAAGGAAAAAAACGTTCGGTCTCAGCAGTTAAATCAAACAGTAGCTCCTTCGTGTCAAAAAAGAAACAAAAAATATCTAAAAAATCTTCTAATAACATAAATAAAATTCCTGCAGATTCTAATCAGGAAAATGATTGGTCTTCATCATCTCTACAGTATAATAATAAAAACAATGTCAAGGATATGAATGGTTTTGTACGCGATGGTGACTTTGATACTAATTATGAAGAATATTATATGAATAAAAGCTTTTCGTCGCAAGAGGAAAGTGTAACTGAAATTGAATATAGCTCTGATGATAATTCTGAAAGTAATAAGCCCATAAAGAAATTAAAAGAAAATTATCATTATGATCTTTATGGTGGTTACAATGAATGTTTTGGCAGCGATGATGAGTTTTTCGATAGTGAATATGACAATGATACCTTTGATGATTGCTATAGCATATCTGAAGGTAGAAGCTATAGCGATATTAATGACGATGATTGCAAGGACGACGAAGATAGCTACAATTCTTTCATCCATGATGACGATTTTTTTTCTAATTGTGAAAGCGACATGTTATATGATAGTGATGAAGATTACAAATTGCCAGACCATGTAGTAGAAGATTTAATAATACATAAAGGTATCTTTAAAACGATTTTCATTTTATTCACACATAAAAAATTTTATATTGCAAAACAAAAACAGCTGCCTTTAGGTTATTCATAGTTTCTAGACTTGATTTTAATTAGCTAAATTTTTATATGATATATCTTTGCCATTGTTTCAGAAATTGATCTGCAGATTTTTCTTTTAAGAAACTATATCACGATAAATTCTTATATCAAAATTTAACAATGACTATTTAATTTCCTAAGACTAATTAAATTTCATTTTGTAGAGTTTAAAATTCAATCAAGTGAATTTTCATTAATATATCCTGCTTAATAATTACAATTTTAGGAACTGCTACCCAACGTGACTTAAAGCCCGAAGATAATGTGTCCTTCAACAGTGATAACGAACAATCTCAAATTGTAGAACTGGAAACTGACCGGGCTATTAAAGTTATATACCAACCGCAAGCTTACGAAAGAGAAGAATTATTAAAATTAAATTACGCAGAAAAATCTTCAAGTTCAGCTACACTGGCCAACAGCGATTCAGAGGATTGCCCAGCATTAGTACCAATTCTAAATGACGACGGCTTTCACCTGTATCATACAAATGACCAAATATATAGCGAAGAGGAAACAGAAAAACGGATGACTAACGAACAATTAGTAGAAGTGTATGATAATGATGTTATGTACGACATAAGCATGGATAGTGAATATTCGGAAATAAGTTCGGCTGATGACGATTCGATGTTATCAGAAGATATAAATGAAAAATATTTTACAACAGATTATAAAGATGATAATAGTGATAATATTGACGAAGAGTTGTGGACAAAAAAACACAAAGCAGACATAATTGATGCTAGAGATTGTAAATATGAGACTAAAGTTACTAATCCCAACGATATTTCTAATATTAACTTAAGTGATGATATAAGGCAAATACCTTCATTTCAACTTTATGAAAATGTTGATTTAAAGACTGAAAGTACGATTTTAAGTATAACAATAATAGATAATCAAACTAACAATATTGACGAAGATGTTTTTGTGAAATCGAATGAAATACAAAAGGTAAAAAAGTCTGAATCAGAACCGAACCTAAAAACTACTTTAACACAAGAAAAAGAAGTCATGGATAAATTGGAAATGGAAACAGAAAAAATAACTGAATTTTCATCAAACATTACAAAATCTGTTGGCCAAAGCCTAGTTAACTACAATACAAAATTTTTCAATGCATTCGATTCACATTTAGTTATGGTTCATCTTAAAGATCCTTTTTATATTTATGGTACACTGCGTTTAACTTTACTGGCAGGCACCGTTAAAGTTTATGGTCATAATCTTACCTTAAATACAGAAGTTGAGATTTTTTCTCCTCGTGGCTGCAGCGTGATAGAAATTTCTTCCTCTAATGAAAAAAGGAATATTTCCAATGAGAATTTGGAAGAAGCACTAAAGACTTTGGAAAAACATTTTGCCTTAGACGATTTGAAAACAATAGCCAGCTTTTATAACAGTGAGACGGATGCAGTGCTTTTGTTAAGGCGAAATCAAACACGAAAAAAAATTGTTCAACAATTTAAAAAATTTATGAATGAAAACATATTTCCTAATATTAACAATATTAATGTGGATCGTCCTTTATATAACTCGGAATATTTATTGCGTTGTATGATTAACACTTCCGCTCAGGAACAAAAATGTTTACGTTTGCCCGAACATTGGTCCCAGTTTAATATATCTTCAAAATCTCGGGTCATGTTGACAGGCGGTAAAAGTGTTGGAAAATCTACTTTATTAAGGTATTTAATTAATCGTTATGTACCACAACAACAAGTAGTTGTAATCGATTTGGATATTGGCCAACCTGAATTTTTCTTACCACAAACAATTTCCTGCACAATTGTAAAACAGCCGGTCTTAGGTCCTGGCTTCTTACTAAATCTACAACCTGACATAGCTTACGCGGTGGGCCACACCAATATAGCTTTATGTGCTCATAAATATATTGTCGCTGTACGCAGTTTAATAGCTCACTGTAAAGCTCAAAAAGAATACCGAGAACTGCCCTGGCTTATAAATACGATGGGTTATAATAAGGGTTTCGGCTTAGAACTTATTTCTGTTATAGCTCAAGAACTTCCTTTAACCGATGTCATACAATTACAAAGCAACAAGGATATCAATAATTTTGATAGCCTTTTAGAACCTCATGTATTATGTAGCGTGCCAAAGATTCTATTCTCTGAAAATGATGGGGATGAGGAAACCACCAAAGAAGAATTGCACTACCGTTTACATGTTTGGCAATCGGCAGTTCAGCAAGAGTCACGTTTTCACAAAGAATGGGAAATGAGCGCTAAAGATTTACGTTTTGCCATATTGTTAACTCGTTTAAGTGAAGCATTGCAAGGACATGCCGATTGGCTAACAGATGTTAAACCTTTAAGGTAAGTTATTTCTGTTTTTCATCATGTTTAGTTTTTTTGATATTTTCATTTTCGAATTTAAGTGCTTCCTTATATGAGTTAAGAATTGTCAATTTGATGAATAACAATTCTTTGTCTACTGTGCAAGATTTGCAAAAATCTTTAGAGGCGAATCTAGTTTATTTATGTCATTATGAGGAGGATATCAAACCTTTGAAATGCTTAGGAATTGGTAAGTAAATTTATTAAAAGAAAACTATTGCTAAATTGATCATTTCCTTATAGCAATTGTAAGAGCTATTGATTATCATCTCCAGCAACTTTATCTGGTACCCGCTTTGCCATATACTCAACTAAAAGATGTTAATTGTCTGGCCATTGGCGATATGCCTCTACCCACATCTCTGTTTACAAATCAGGGTCCTAAAATCAAAAATAAAACTCCCTTTGTTTATGATACGATATCAGATAATAATTCAAAAGCCATCAAACAAATTTATCATCGTCCTGATAAATTTTTAACGGGTAAACATAAGTCTTTCGAATGAGAATCTGTTGTCATGTTTGTATATTAATTTATTAGAAAGTAAAATAAATTATTTCATCACATTTGTTAATGTGACAAATCATAACGACCTTTTAAAATGCGTCTCATTAGAACTCTACGACCTGTTGATGTTGACATTCGGGCATCCCAACCGTGTACTTTGATACGCTTTACCTCTCTGGGTTTAGGAAAGTGGCAACGTACTTTACACTTTATCAAAGCTCTATTAAAGACATGAGCTTCTCGAGAAAACATCATTTGCCCATAACTGCTAAGAGTCTGACAGGTTCTAAACAAATATGTATAATATTGAGAATAAGATAATTATTAAAATATTAACTGAATGGGTTGGTTACCTTTGCAGTATATTTGTAAACATCTTTTAAAATACACACTATTTTCAAGTTGTCTTCACAGAGTACAAAGTCGTCGTAATCCTTGCACGTGCAGCTGATCGGAGTATGTTCAGTGTAAACAAAAGCAGAGCTGTTATAATGCGTATGAAAATTGAATGAACAAAGCTAAATTACATAATTATTGTTTGAAGTTAAATTATTTGTTTGATTAAAAGATTAAATTTATATTACAGAATTATTAGCTTCAGGTTACAATTTAAATCACTTAGTTTTTTAATACAAAAATTATTGTTGTTAGTTCTACGATATTAACTTACATTTAAAGTAAATTTTTCTTAAAAATTAGAAACGAAATTGAATTTGCGAGCAAATTAATAGCTTATCATTAAAATTGTTTATATGCAATTAAGGTAATACACGTCTAAAATATTATTAAATAATATATGTAAAACAAATGGCAATAAAATCCATAATTAAGGTCTGTAGTCTAGTCTTAACATAACATAAGAATACTTTAACAGTAAAACATTTTGCAAACCTATTTACTATTTTAAGTACTTTTTTATATAAATAATCTTTATTTTTTTGGACTTGTTTTATTTAACGCATTATAAAAGAAAATAAATTAAAATAAATCTAATATGCTCAACCTCTATAATGTGGGTAACCTTGTAATCATATGGATTACTAAATTTTTTAGTAAATATTTTAGCTAACTGGAATATTGCAATGATATCTTCATAGTAGGCTTGACTGAATATGAAAACTTTCAAGCTATTATTAAGTTTTAAATATTTGTAACTATATATTTTTTAAATCTTCACTTTTATGTCGAATTTTTGTTTTAAAGAGAAATTTTAGTACTTTTCATGAGTTAAATATGACCAAGCACACGTAAGTCTATGCACTGACATAAAAACATCATAAGATGTAGATGTCCCACCTCTGGTTGGTAGTGCTGAAAAGTGTTATAAAATCCTTTAAATTTGTCTAGTTATACTGTTCTCAATATACAAAATACCGTTTTCTCTTAACTTAACTAGTGTGGTACTAAAGCATTACTAAATGTATTTTTAAACAAAAGTATGGAAACAGCTGTTAGCATATAACAGCCACAAAAATGGTAAAGAAAGTAAAATTTGTTAATGAAATTTTTTATTATTATAAAGTGTTAGAAACTAAATAGAGAAGTGTAAAATTACCTTTAGGTTATGGCGCTAAGCGCATAACAAAAACAAAAAACCAAAGTAAATAAAAAAAGTAATTAAGAAATGAAAAGTAAAAAGGCAGAAGTTATTAATATAAAATGAAATACATAAAAATAACTAAAAAATGTAAAGTTAAATTCTCTTCCCTTGAAAGATAGAGAGAGAGAGAGTGAGAGAGAGTTCTTTATTTTATTGCCATTTTAGTAGTAGTGTAATTTTCTGGTAGTTGTTGGTTGTCTGGCTGGCCCTAGCTGCATTTACTTTCCAAAGTGATAACCAACCATTCAATTACGAGTTGTGCGTGCTCCAACGACTACGTTTATCTTTTTGTACGCGTGGTTTTTAGCCAGAAAATAAATAATTTTTATTTTTTTTAATACGAGTCAAGTCAAAAGGAAGCAAAAGATAAAAGTGAATTTTAATTACAACAAAACCAAATTCCTTTAGTAAAAAAAATGCAAGAAATTTTAAAACTATGAAAACCGTTTGAAAATATGTAATTAATTTAGTGGAAAGCTAGTGTAAATGTTTTAACTATTAAAGAGTGGCTAAAAATACTATAGCTAAAAGAAAAAAAGCACAATTATAATCGGAAAATTTAAAACTGTGTAATTGGATGCAAAAAACACAGGCAGTAAGAGCCATAAAAAAGGCCAGATAGATTTCCTGCTAAAGTTTTAAAATAGATTTTCTGTTTTAAGTTGTTCAAAAAGTATTTATTATTTATTCATCTGCTGCTGGACTCTAGACATTCTACTTGCACATAAAAATCCCTTTAAGTTTCCCCACCATTCAACATACTTCACTAGGTTTGGGCCCGTTCCATACATAGAACAAATTACACGTAAAAAATAAGAAAATAGAAAACGGTAAGTAAATAGTGTGTAATGAAAATACAAAAAAAAGAGTAAGAAAACATAAAAAGTCGAGTCTGCATGTTTTAAAATAAACTGACAGATTGAGAGTGCAAGTTTTGAGGAATAAAACGGCAAATACACAAAACAATTGTAGTAAAGGTGTATGAAATAAACTCATTTCATAGTGTTGTGAAGTGTTTAAATATGTATGAATAACAATTTTCTTTCCAAATAAACAACTTAATAAAATAAATATGATGTTTTTCTCATTAATACAACAAAATAAAAATTTGTTAAAAATATTTCAAATCACTCGTGGTAGTTTAACAAAATAATAATAATAAATAAATTAATATCTTTAGGAAAGTTATTGATTTTTGCGTGCACCGCATGCTTGCTTTTATGTATTCCTTTTGTGTTTTCTGCTTTTTATTTTATATTTTTGCTGCTGTTGTTGTATTGTAATACTCCCCGGTATTTACTAAAACTGTTTTTGTATGTACTTATTGTGTTTTCTTTTGTCGGTATGTACTTTTATAATCATATTTGCCATTTTAGCAACAGGAATTGTTGTAATAGGAATATTGGGAAGGCTTTTGTGTATGCTGTTACGTTGTTGTTGTTATTTGTTTAATTTAGAATGTGTGTGCAAATTCAATTTTAACAACACGGAAGTTGAAAAAATGTTTATATTGTCTTTTAACTTTGTGGTGGATGCGAGTGTGTGTGTGTGAGAGAGAGTTTATGTTACTGGTTACATTAACCCAACAAACATAATAATTTTTAAGGACGAAGGCCACTGTAGCCAGTTCCTATAATTATAATTATTAATTTGTAAATTTATTTACTGTTAATAAATAAATAAATAAATAAATAATTTTGACTATGGGCAATTTATAATTACGGTCCTTATTGATTGTCTAAAATCCAAAAATGATAAAATATGTGCTAAAAGCATTAAAAAAACCAAATAAAAAATAATATTTTGAAGAGCATTTCTATAAAATTATGTAACGAGCGCATGGATGTCAAGGTTAAGAATGTAAAGTTAAAAATAAAGTAACTAAAAAATTTATGGAAAAATCGGTATTATTTTCTGCTAATAAATTTTTAAAGATTTGTTTAGCTATTTAAAAAAAAAACGAAAAACCAAAAATAAAGACTATTTCCTTTTTGCATCGGTGCCATGCTACCTTCAATTGGCAAAAGTGAACAATGAAAGATGGTTGGTGCTTTACCGTTCAGCTATTTCTTATTCAGTGTAATAAATTTTCCTTTACGAATTCCTTAACGGTTTTTTTATATAGAAAACTATGCATGATTTTTTTTTAAATAAATTTAAATTAAAAATACATCTTTAAATTTATGCTAATTAAATTGAACTTAAGTGTGCTAAAATATGTATTAAAGAATTTAACATTACCTTTATGTATTATATTAGGTAAAAACATAACTCGATAACAATTCCGCTACCTTCTACTTAGCTCTTTAGGCAACTTTTTAGTCTAAACAATTTTACTAAATAAATAATAAAGTTAAAAAAAAAAATAAGCAGCGAATGATTTGTTTACTTTATAACTAACAACAGCACTTGTGTTTGCTGGGCTGGGACAACCTGAGACATTTGTATGTATAAATCTGCAACTATAGATACATGAGAACATGTACTTTGTATTTTTAAATCTAATAACTAAATCTATAAATAAATAAAATAAAATCACCCTCTACTTGTTATTAGAAAAATCGCATTTTTGAGTTGACCAAAAATATGCCAACTTAAAGGAAATTATTTAATTAAAAGATATAACATAAATATTTGTTAAAGAGCATTTTAACATTGCAATTGTTTTTCTTGTAATTTTTGGCAACTCCTAACTTTGGTGAGATGCCAATTGTAAAATTTTAACATTTTTGACCATAACCTTGCTAAAAGAAATGTTTCTTTTTTTTCCACTTGTGTGGAAAGAGAGTTGTGTGCTCTAGGTATTGTATCTTTGCATAAATTATTTGTTTATTAACATAACGAGTGTTAAGATGACAATGAAAACTGTTTTTTATTCGTCGCTATACAATGGCAACTGTTATCTTGTTAGTCTTGTTAATCCTCTAGAAATTTCAACATTTTTGACCTTAACCTTGCCAAGAAAAAAAATTCTTATTGTTCTTTTCATTATTCTTAATGTAATTAAAAAGAAATAATAGATCTTACTAAGATTTTTGTATTATATATGGGCCACCCTTTAATTAAGGCTACCAGACAAGACTTTTGTGAAACACTCTTTATTTTGAATTTTATTTTATACAGCCGCCATACACTGTCTATATTTTAAATGTCTGCAAAGAAAACAAGTTTTGCATTTATTAAAAGTTTTATTTGTTTTTAGATTGAAATTTAAATAAATTTTTAATTGATTTAATTATTTATTTAATTAAAAAAATGTTTTATTATTTTTTATTTTAAATATTAAAATTTTTCAACATTAATTATTAATGAATTAAATATATAATTGAATCAATTAAAAATTTAATTAAAGTTTGTTATCCAAAAAAAAAAAATAAAATTAAGAATTACCGCAAATGGCTATGACGATGTTACGGATAAGGATACTTAAAACTTACTTCTCTATGGGAATTACTTAAAATTTTGGCTTAACTTTATAATTTGTTGTTATAATGACCATACGTAATGCGATTACTGTGGTAATTTCCAGTCTCAAGTTATTACATTTCCCAAAGGTAAAGACCTCTGACAAACGGACTAAACTTGTAACAATAAGAAAATAGATGTTTATGCGACAGTCTAATGACTGTTGTCCTTGTTTTGTTTGCTGTAGAAAGGCTTAAAATTTCATACTCTGTAAATTAGATGTCTTCAGACTTTAAGCCTTTTAATGAGGATCATTTTCTTCAATTCACTAAAATTTAGCAAAATCTGTAAAATCAGTTTAAAGAAAATTGTGCTAGTAAATCATTACAGGCGGTGACACTCGAATTTATGCAAATGAGTCTGAAACTAAATACGAGGCGATGAACTGATACAGCAATAGCTAGTTGTTCTTGAAGCGCCTGTTATAAGAGCAACATGGTTAAGATGGATAAAGAGCACAATGAGAAAAACAAGTCTTACATATGTCAATTAATTCTTTAACAATTGTTTTCGTTTTCTGTTTTCTGTTTTTGATTTTTCTATTTCTATAATAAAGTACATACAACACTTACAACATGCTTTCTTATGTTTTTTCGAACATTGTGTGAAGACAGGAAAAATGAAAAGCTTTAAAAGATTTTGTTTTACTTCAAATATGTTTAGGTGGCATTTAATATTGTAAAACAAATAACAGAAAGTAAATTTGTTAAAAGTAAAGTTTGTGAGTGACTAAAAAGTAAATTAAGACTTGAAAGTTGTTTATTTTTAAATTTTTATTATTTTATGTTATAAAATAATAAAATTGAATGAGTTTTCCATAAGCACTCACTATAGAGAATTTATTTGATAGTTCTGTAACCCATCTATTAACACTAAAGGAGTCCTTTTACTTTTTGGTTGAACAGATGTGTGATACAGATTAACGTCAGTACCTAATCGTGAAGGTTATAAACCTGACAATGGTAAGACCACCATCCATCAACGCCCTTGTGTACCAACCATGAGTAACAATTCGACACCATGCTTTTGGTAATGACAGCGCCGTTGGATTGGAACGGAGTGTATCTAAAACTCCTGTTGATCTTTGGACTACGACACTCGGTTGCAATGCAACTCAATACCGAGCCTGCGCTCTTTCCGCGATTTGGGTTTAAATCAAAGCCTCCACGCAACTACTCGAAAGGCCACACCATTGCCAGGCTGGAACCAAAGTTACAAAATCTCCTGACTCCTGTGGTACCAGATTAAAGACTTCGTAGTAACCGGAGTCAGATTGGTAACCAGTTGCTGTCAGTTGATCCCCAAAAAGCCCGGAACTGGTAGCCCGTAAACCCACATTCACACCCGAGACATACATCATACACACATCAAAACAAAGTGCGGTAGGGTTCATAGTTAGCAGAAAATCTCAGGCTGTCTTTATCGGTTTAAATGGGCCTGCCTGTCAATCTTATCGCGACCGCCACAACTCTTATCTGTGCCACCTTATACAAGTCGCCTTTTTTATGCGTGACTTTGCAAGTTCTTATTGTTCAACATTAGAAGATTATTCAAACTTCATCTTCCAATTAGCTTACCCGTATTTTCACAGATTTAATGCAGCGTCCTCTCCGACAACTGGACAGATTTGTTTGCCATGAGTACCTTTTAAGTCCCCTAATTATCCTTATCCAAGTTTAACAAAAAAAAAGTTCGAGAACTGGTTTATCCATATCCCCCGATAGACACTAGAATAAGGAAATTGTTAGACTTTGAGCCATAGTTCTCTATGTCTAGAATCGTAGATATCAGGTATTTGAAATTTCCATAAAGGGCGCCTGACCTCTGCAACAACAAGTGATAAAATGAAGTTAAAAATTAAAAAGTGACCTCTTTTCTTTAACATGACTTTATTTTTTTTACCTTATTTATTTATTATAACAGCATATTACTATTTTATTAAAGATTAAAGGGTGTTCCCACACTGACGTTAACTTCATGTCTTTAACCTTTGCTCCGACTCTAAAGCTTTTAAAATTTATAAAATTAAAACTTAAAGGGTTTCGCCTGAATAGATCTGATTTTGACGAATGAATAATAAAAAGATAAAAACTGAAAATAAGCAGAGGCATTTGTGGATGAGTTTAAGTTAATACTTTGTTTATTCATTAGAACCTTCTACGAATAATACTTGTGCTTAAAGTGGTTCAATATATCGTCAAATGAGTATCATGAGCAATTCAATATTTTAAGTGCTTCAAGAGAACAACAGCCAGATAAGACGGGAAATAACAACAGTGCTTTAAAAAAATTTATAATAAATATTTTGTGTGCTATTTTTTGAAATACCATAATAAAGTTTGATTTTAATATTCAAACTTCAACTTTATTTTTCTCAGTATGTTTCTTTTATTTAATTTCTAAGAGAAATTGTATAGAATACATGTGCGATTTTTTGTAGATAATTTAACGTTTGCAAATATCATATTTTTTTATCGATCCATCCATCCATCCATCCATCTATCCACATTCACTTTTATTTATTTTTAAGGACAAGAGAACGAACACACTTTGTATTTAGAAAAACTCTGACAGTTTTAAATTGTTACTTAATGTAACATTATAAGCTGCTAATGTATATGTAAAACATACATTTATGCTCTTGAATACCACGCAGTATATATTTACATGTTGTACATATAATACATCTATTTACACACATAACCTTTTGATGGTGTTTTACGAGTATAAGAAATTTGATGTTGCACAATTTTGTGATAAAAGGACGCATGTTTTTAATGTGTTTTATGTGTGCTCATTGTGTATGTGTGTGTGTGTGTGTATAGGTTGTGAACATCAGGAGTACAAAAAAAAGTAAATTGTATTTTCGCCCTTGTCTTGTCCTGTCTTCTCAATCTTTTTGCAATATGTGAGTATCTGTTAAATACCATTTCATTTAGCACAAGTGATGGCTTTTATATTTAAGAAAAAATTGAAATATTTTACGGTTTGGCTTTAGAGTTGTTCGCAAAATTATACTTAAGGGATAGCGAGCCGGTTATTTGAATTTAAACTACAAATATTTGGTCATGGTACAATATATTACTTTTCCGAAATATAATTTTCTCCCAGCACCAGCCAGCTTCAAACGGAACATAAATGTTGTATACATTTCCGCTCTTATGATAACGTCGATAATTTTTGTAACAATTATTTTCATTTCCTCGAAATTAAAATTAAAAATAGAAAGTACGCTTCGTCACAAATTTTTCACTTTTAATTTTGTGTGGATGTTAAGTGCAGGGTAAATAGACTTTTCCGTAAAAAATGCACTCGACTTTTGAATGGACTAGCAAACAATTTGAAATGAGATAAGTTTGTTGGGAACTCAAACAAAAAATTTTATAACACAATTAACAAATGAAGGATTTCAATAAGAGACATACATCATGATAAATCAATTGTACACAATAATTAAATTTTAAATTTTTATTGGCGAAAAGATAGAATGTTTCTTTTTTTTTAATTTATTGTACAATATTTCCATAGAACACTTTTATTTGTTAACGCATAAGCGATTGAGTAAAACATTACAACACTAAATTTACACAGTCTTAAGTAGTTATTGTAACCGGCTGACTGGCAAGTAATTAAACAACAATGGCAAACAACGATAACGACTACAATAATAAAAACAACTACTCTTACCAACTAACCAAACAGCCAGCCAACCAGTATGATTGTAATAAAATGATAAAAATGTTTTCCAATGAATCTTCGGCGTTAACTTCACATCAATTTTATTAATTTTTCATTGTTGTTGTTGTTGTTGTTTTTCTTTCATTTTAAAATTTCTGCATTGAAAAATAAACTCATTTATGGTGGGCGTCTGACTATTTGTTTTCCTCTTAGTCCACTTCAATACGCTTCAATAGTAAAAAGTATGACTTGTGAGAGTACAAAATGTTTATTCAATGATGTTCACCGGCTGTTCAATGTTGCCAACATAAATGTAAGAGATCTTGTGTGAGCGAAAGGGAGATGATGTACAACTATATACATACATACATAAAATAAAATTTTTGATATGTTCTCGTATATTCGAAAATAAGGAATTTATTTGTTTAAAGTTTGGAGTAATTTGTTTTAGTGAAAAGAGAGATTTGAAACAGAGAAAATAATAGTTTTTGTGCAAAACAACAAGTTTTTCGCAAAGACAACAATTTAAAAAAGGGATTTTTTAGTATATAATATAATAATATAATAAATTAATATAAAATCACTTAATTATTTTTTTTTAGAATTTTTTTTTTTTAATTTTTAGAAATTCATAGTTTTACAAAAATAAAAACTTTGGTTTGCTTTAAATTAGAATATTTAGGAAAAATGTATTTATCAAGATGATTCAAGAGTTTCGAAAGTTGATATTTTGAATTTTTAAAAACTTTTTTCTGGCAGTTTTTAAGAAACTGCATTTCTTGAACAAAACTATATCCAGGGAAGATCTTTTGTTAAAATTTAATTTTTTTGTTCGTTTTGTGCATGAAATATATCGAAAAATTACCTTATTCTAATAATTCTCGTTAAAGTATTACAATTTTAAATATTTCATTCTCATCTCTGACTTAAAGGTCCGTGTTCTGGAAACAGAATTCAATCAATTTACGAACATTATAAATTTCATGGCTGCAATATGTTTTATATCATTTTGTTGTTGGCTGTTGTTGGCTTATAAATGTTTTATGAATTTATTCAACCCGCAGAACAATGAATGTATTTGTTTTTTTTTTTATTTTTTTTCCGTCTGTGTTATAGGTTGGTTAGCTGGATGGCTTGTTTGGTTTGGTTTGGTTGTTGCTCGCCCTATCACTCTTTCCAATCGTTTAGTTGATTTTTATTATTAAATTTTTCTCTACGTGTGCCATACGCATTTAAAATCTTAATTGCTTTTGTTCAACTAACTTTGTTGTTGTAGCCGTAACAAATTTTGTTGCAATTTCTTTTTTTTTTTGTTTTTGGTTTTTTGTTTAGCTATTGTAGACTCCTTCTTTTTGTTATTGTTGTAATTGTAATTTTATTTTGTCCTTTCTGTGTACGACAACATTCATCTACCGGTGTATTACATTTGTTCATCCGTCTACTGTTTGAGATTTCATCAATGACGACGACTAGTATGATGAACAAAACTGCAAAACTACTTTGATGTTGAATGGCGTTTTACTCTTTTTTATATCGTTTCTTATTGTTGCTATATTTTCTTCTTTGACAGTCTGACTACACAATTCAGTTAAAATAAGTTTTTTTTTCTAATTTATTTAAAGTGAATTTTTCATGCATTTTCAGATTTTTCTCTTCATTTGTTTGCTTTTTCTTCATTTTACATTTTGTTTTTAAATGTTTATACTTATTTAAATATATGTATATGTATATGTGTATGTGTGTGCTTAGGTGTAGGGTGATGTTTGACAATCATCTTCATCTCAATGACTAATATTTGCTTTAATTATTTAACTTTTTACATATGAGTGGGCTGTAACTTTTTGAAATTCAAAGCCGAAGTGTAAGAAAATAACAACTTAATAGATTCTAAATATCTTTTAAAAGTATTTATTAAACGAATTGTTAATAAGATCTAAAATTTTTTCAAAAATTCATAATTTTGTCAGCACGTTGTTTAATAAGAAGGTATATTTCTATATTATTTTTTTTTATATGTTTTGCTTAAGCATCCATACGTCTTTTGCCAAATACTAGTTCCATATGCAAAAAACGAAAAAAACGGCGATAGCCAGACGTATTGAAAATTGAAGTTTGAAACTCAGAATAATTTTGTGTTTAAAAAAGTAACAAAATTTAATAAATACGAGGAAGTGACTTTTTGAATGAAAAACAGTTTTTTTTTTGCAAAACAAAAATTTATTTTTCAACATAATCTACTTTTAACGTTTCTCCAGCTTTTGTATCCCTTCCAAAAAATACGATTTTGCGAGGTTCTTAAAATAGGCTTTTTTTCATCAATAATTTTATCGTTGGACCTAAATCTCTTTCCACCGAGCCATTTCTTTAGGTGTGGAATTAGGAAGTTGTCACTAGGGGCTATATCCGGAGAATATGGCGGATAAGGTATCAATTCATAGCCCAATTCATAAAGTTTTGCCATTGAGACTACAGAAGTCACGGGTGCACACGTGTGCAGTCTCAATGGCATTATCTTGATGAAAAAGAACTTTTTCCCTGGCCATATGGGATCGTTTTCTTTTTTAAAAAAAAATCCAAAAGGATAATTTAAAATTAGTTTTTATTTTAACTGGTAACTAACACTAGACCTCCCTATATAAATAAATAAAATAGATAAATAAATTTTACAGCGTTAAAGATTTTCAGTACTTAAAAATTACGAAAATAAGATTTTTGTTTAAGAATCAAATTCTTGCAGAGAAATTTGTTTTTTTTTTTTGAAGTTTGTTTGAACAGAAACTGCAGCGGAAATAAGTCTCTCGGATGGGACAAAACTTGTTGAACTCTTTAATAATTTTTTCAAATGCTCTTTAAAGTTAAGTAGTCGTGGACTTTTCAGAGCTACAATAAGGTTGAGTTTCTCTATTAAGCACATTGTTGCTACAAAAGTGTACTAGTTCTTGTATATATCAAGGATCAATACTCTTCTTACTTCTAGACAATCAATTTATTATATTTTTCAATATTTTACGAAAACCGCGAGCTATCTGAATGACATTTGATTAAATAGCAGCGGCCTTATAGCCTTTTGAAAGTAAAGCATAGTTTTCGGAATTTTAAAACCAACTTTTCATCCTTATCGAAACGTCAGTAATTTAATTCTGTGGCAAAAAAAGTCTTTTAATATTTTTTTTTGATTTTAAGTTAAGGTATCCTGCAATGAAGTATTTTTTTTTAGACCAGCACTCATGCAATAGATTGTAATAGAACTAGGAAATTAGGTTACGGGGAGGAGGAAAGAGGGAGTAGTGCTTATGGAAATGCGATTTGAATTTGTCTATAATGAAAGTGACAGGAATATAAATAAAATAGATTTAAAAAGTCCCTAAAACACCATTTACTTTAATCAACTTTTTTAAGCTGCTGCGTTAAGAACAATTTTGAATTAAATGTTTTTAAAATATAATTATGCTGCAGAAATGGCAATCTTTTTTAATTTTTTAAATGCCTTTATGCTAAGCTTAACTGAGTAACAAAAAAAATTTTTTTTGGGAACTTGATAGATTATGGATGGACAGATTATATTTCAAAATCTTCTTGAAACTTCCTTGCTTCAGAATTCAAAAATGATTTAAATGAAAGATGTTGTTTTTTATAGAATTATAATATTTTCGCCCATTCCATAATTTCATTTTTAGTTAATAAATGAACCCTTAAAGTTTATCATTTCATGGTCTTCAATGTGAGTGCGGATGTGAAGTTTAATTTAACCAACTTTTCTCTATTTCCTTTTTATTATTTGTTATTTACTTTGGTACTTTTTCATTAAAACACTTGACCTTTTGAGCAAAATTTTGCATAACCTTAAATACTAGAATAAAGGTATTGCGAAGTAGAAAAGATAGTTATTAAATTTAGAATAATTCTTCAAACTTCGTTATCTTTGTTATCTTATGCTCGTGTCTTTGAAAGTAAATCAAAATGTAAATTTTTTAAAACACATTTTTTATGACAATCAGAAAACCCTTTTAAAGAAACATAATTAAAAATAGCTGTTAAATAAGTTTCTACACATTTTAAAATTTATATTCTCAAAAAAGCTTTTCTAAAAATCTAAATTTAAGATATAAAAATTTTTATATTAAATTTATCAAACATTAAAAATTTGAGCACCTTCAATCAATAATCGTAAAATTATAAAATGCCCATGTATGTGTGTAAGTATGTATGTATGAATGCATGCACATCTATCACTTTGAATAGACCACACTTGTTACAACACACACTCTCATGAACACATTCCAAACATAGTTGTTGTTAATTACATTGTTAATAAAATCTTGAAAAAAAAACCATTTTGTTTTTACATTTGTATTCGTTTGTTACATTTGCATAATCATACATGAATTTATGCATCAACAATTTATATTTTTAATTCAATACAAAAAAAAAGAAAAAAAACTTTATATTGCTTTTTCTAATACAAAGGTTAAGAGGTTATTTCTAATTGTTGATAATATAATCAAATTCGATTTGTATTTTTTTTTGTTTGATTTTTCCAAGTGTTTATTACTTTTGTCAACATTCAGTCAGATTTTTCGTATTCTATTTCTTAATAAAAAAATACACACATACATGCATATAAAATAAATTACTTCATCAATAACAAATTTGTGCTTGTGTTAAGAAAAGATCTGAAAAAGAAAATTTTTAAAGCCAAATGCACTTTGAGTTACCGGAAGTTTATGCTTAAGTTTGTTTCTAAATCCACAGCTGTATGCGGGCACGATCAATAATTAAATATAGTTTCGAAAAAGCAAACAAATTATTAAAATTTTTAAATTATGTTATAAAAATATATAGTTTTTCACTTGCTAAATATTAATATTAAGGTTTCAAAAAGTACTTTTTTTAAAGAAAATCCGTTTAAAAAGGCTTTTTAATGGCTTCTTAAATTAACTTATTGAAACAATAATTTTAAAAATACTTTTTTAAGAAATACATTTAAGAATGCTGCGTCTTAAAAATATGCTGTTTCTTAATTTTTCTTTTAAGGTACTTTATTTAAAATAACTTATTTACAGGGCAGTCTTAAAAGAGGTACTTTAATAGATAAACATTGCCTTAAAGTTTATTTGTAGATATTGTTCTAAAAAAAACTTCCTTGTAAGATAATTTTAATTAACATATTTGTTGGAAAAGGTACTTTTTTAAAAAAATACTTTTTACAAAGTGATGATTTTAAAAGGTAATAGGTAAAAAGATTCTTTTTAATAAAGTACTGCTTTTTAAATTTATCTTTTTTAAAAGGTAAGCTCTTTTTAAAAACAATTTCCTTGCTCTTATTTCAAAAAGTACCTTTTTTTTAATAGGTATTATGTATATTTTCTATATGAAATTATTAGAATATGTCCTTAAAATAATTGTATAACAACTTTAAATTCTGCTAAAGCGTTTCTAAAAAATAAAAACAAAAAATAAAACTAATAAAACAAAACAAAATAATAATAAAAAGCCTAATAAAAGTGGTACTATTTTCAAGAGTATTTTTAATTAAATAGAAATGCGTTAATTGTAAGCATGCTTTTATTAGAAATACTGTTTTTTTAAAGTACTCGTTATTAGACATACTTTTTTAAAAGTTTTTTTTTTTTTTTACAAATACTTTTTAGATGAAATTTCAAGGTACTCTTTTTTAATATGTTTGAATAAGATTTTTTAAAATTGATATTGTTTTTTCTTTTAATTCAACAAAATTTATTAAAAGTCAATTGTTTTATAAAGATTTTATATACACCTTTTCTTAAATAAAAAACTATACACTGCTAAAAGTGTTTGTTTAAAAAATTAAGGTACTATTTGTTTAAGTTCTATGCCATAGGGTACTATTTTCAAATAAATTAAAAAAAAATTTTTTTTAACTTTTTAACGGTACGGTTTCAAGTTGTAAAAAGTTGTGTGTTTAATGTACGACGGGAAATGGCAATATTACATTTTTTCCCTTTTTATGGTACTTTTTTTAAAAAGTACGTACGTAAAAAGTACCTTTTTAAGGTTATTTTTTTTACATGTGCATATATTAAGAACTTTTTTTTGATAATGAAAATAAGCAGAAGTCTTGATTTATTTTAAATACTTTAAAGAAGCCTCGCTAAAATAAATTATTTCAATGAACCTTTAATCGTCATGTTTGACAATAAAACCTGACGTTTACATACTTATATCCAATGTAACCTAATACGCACAAAATGAAAAAAAAATCCTAATAACTTTTGCAACAAAATAGAAATCTATAAACAAATTTTAAAATAAACTTAAGTAAAGTAAAAAGTATCCGCCAGATCTATTTAACATGTAAACCGGTATATTTAATGTAAGAAAAACAAAAAAACAGAAGAAAGAAGAAATAAAAGAAATATTAGCAAGCAAGTTATTACTTTTAAGTCGTTTTTTGTTTCTTAGATTTAAGACAATTTCGTCATGACTCATTCTAAACATGATTTCTCTCTGTTGTTTTATTTTTCATTTTAACGATTTATATCTTTTAAACGTTTTATACTTTTATTGTTATTTTCTTGAAACTATGTTTTTTATTGTTATTGCTATTATTTTCTTCTTCATTATTCTTATTTTTGTTTTATTCTTGTTTTGGTGTTCATTCTATGTTAGTTGTTGCATCTACGTTATATGTGTAAAATTGTATGTTTGTCATTTTGCATATTAAATGCTCAACACGTACAACTGTAATCTTCATTATTTTCTATTAGAAATAAGAAATTCTTCTGCATTCTTCTGTGTTTCTTAAGCGTTTGTTACTTTTGTTGTTCCAAAGTACTTTTTACTTGTAGTTATTTTATAGAAATAATGAATCTGCCACAAAATACAAATAAAATACCTTATTTCTGCCCCCAACCCTTTTCAAGTTGTGGTAGTTTATACTCGGTTTAAATACACGCACATTTACATAATTTCTAGTCATTTTTCTATTATTTATGCAAGAGTACTAACTCTGCCTGTACGAACGAGTACCTTAGAGTGCAGTAACTGCAACTAAAATATATGTTTATCAGGTCACTTGTGGCACTTTAATCAACATAAAACATACTTTATTGCGGCGGCTATTTAAGTGGAAAAGAATTAAAAAATGCTGCATGCAGACGTTAAAAAAACTATAATTTAAAATTATTAATTTCTTTTTAATTGAAATTCGCATTTACAATTTTAATCAGACTGGCAAAAAGGAAACCGGGTTCATAAATTAACCGTACTCGTTTAGTTAAGGAGAATATTAATTAATATTTAAATTTAAATGGTTTTAATTATAACTGCAAATGCAAGCTTGCTATATTTAAATATGTGCTTGGCTTTTCCGACGGACCTCGACGAGGGTCGACGGAAAACCGTACCCAAATAAAATTGTTATATTTACTTAAACTAAGTTTTTTACTGCTACTTCTACTTCTACTGCAGCTGTACTGTACTGTACTGTAGCTGTATTTTCTGTCAATTTTTTGCAAAAAGTGAAAATGAAAAATTTTGAGTTGTTTTTCTTTAAAGGAATTAAACCGCTTAGCTATTCGCCACAAAATTTTTTAGTAAGAAGAGGGTGCCTTAAAAGTTGTTTCGTTAACATAAAGTATTCTATAGTTTTATAAATTCATTTCTATAAAATACTAATCACTTTGCAATTGCTATTTTAACGCACTGTTAAAACAATCAATCCTTTAAATCAATTATCCCTAAACGTTCAAACTAATTTTGTATTTGTTTCACATATTTTATGCATACTTTTTTCAAAAACTGACTAAAAGGATGCATAAGAAAAGATCTGAAAACTAAAATTATTTTGCACTTGGAAATCAACATCAGACAGTTTATAGTTTTGGAAAAACTTGTGCAAATCAGAATACTACACCCGTACTTTTCACAATATAATAGACTAATGCGATATTTGATATATTTGTGGCATTATAATTGTAAATTATATATTATTCGAAATTATATTTTTTTAAATCTGCAATTTTTTATTAGGCTTAGGTTCGTTGTTATATATGTTATTGCTATTTCATTTTTAAAGTGTTCTTTTAGGTTTTACAAAAATAAGTTTAAAGGTATTTTTACAATAGTACTTTTACAACCCCGTTTAAAAGAATATATATTTGAAAATCTTTATTTTTTTAAAGTGTTTGAAGTAAGAGTCTTCAGCACAGTTTTCTTCAATGAATTTTTTTGAAAAGTAGCAATTTTAAGCAAGGAAATTTTAGTCGGACTTATGCTCATTTTGAATGTTTGAAATCAATGCGCAGTCGCTAGCTGCTAATAGATGTTCTAGATCTGCTAATAATAGCTGCAGCATGTAAACACGTGTAACACTTAAAATTAGTTACTGCAATACCAGATAATTGTCTCTTAAACTGGGGTAGCAATTAGCCAAGTCAGCTGTACAGTGGTCGACAAAAGCCGACTGTGAAAGCGGTTGGGCGAAACCATATTGAGATAATTTAACTAAAGTAAGTCACCTTGTATATCAAAGATATGCAACTAATTCTTTTATTTCCACTGAGATACTTTTTAAGGTATTTTACTTTTAAAATAATATATTTTGTTAAAAGTTAAATTGTGGTTTTAAAAGGTTAATTACTGGCATTTTTGTATGTGCGTAGACAGATTGTTACGTTATTATTAATAGATAGACGGTGATGTCATTAAGGAATACTCATTTGAAAAGCCATTTTTGGCATATGCATTCTTAATGACGGCATTATATTGTTTGTACAATTATCTACAAAATACAGCAGTCAACTTTGGTTTCTCTCTCTATCCTTTAGATTTTAAATTTTCTCTCGCAATTTATTTATGTATTTGTTTTCAAAATTAGTGAAGCAAATTAAAAAAAAAACCTTTGAAATAAAAAAGAAACACTACAATAGAACTTAAAAATGTCAAGTGGCACGAGTGATGAGTGTGACTTGAACTTTTTCGAAACAATAGAAATGACGATAATTTGTAGTTTTCTATGCTGTCTCTCTGCCTTCATGTGCTGCATCATTATCAACATTAAATATGTATTGTACTCTTATTATTATTTCATTTATTATTATTATTTTTTTTAAAGATGCTGTCAAACTCAGTTTAGTTATATTTCAGTCTTCAAGTACAAAATATACAAATTTAATGTTTTGTAACAACAGCAACAACAACAAAACACTTGAGTTAAGATACAGCACTCAAAGGTACTTAAAAAATTAGTGTAATTATTACAAACATAAACAAAAAAAAATTTGTAATGAAGACAATTTGAAAGTTTGTTTTTTAATTGAAAGAGAAAATATTTCCGTTAGTTTTTTTCTTTAACATATTTTATGTGCGTTTTTAATCAGTGTTACCACTGCTTTTTTAAGTTTTCTAGCCAAATAGCTTGTCAAATATCGCTAATATATAAAAATATGTAGTCTTAGCGGTAAAAAAATTTGTGTTTAATAAATACAAACATTTAAAATTAAAAATATGCTTTCATTTGTAAAAGTTCTATTGGTGTTTTATAAAAAAATTATGAAAATATGCAATGTGCAGTATACAATTTATATGAGAGCAAAATAGTATATTAAAATAAAACAAAAATTATTACTGATGACCGCTGAAAATTTTCTATATACAATAAATGGTCGATTAAAAACTACTATATAAAATTTATGACTGGTTGAGAAGTTTTTATATAAAATTTATGACCGATGTAAATTTTCTATATAAAATTTATGGCCGATGTAAATTTTCTATATAAAATTTCTGACCGATGTAAATTTTCTATATAAAATTTCTGACCGATGTATATTTTCTATATAAAATTTATGACCGATGTAAATTTTCTATATAAAATTTCTGAACGATGTAAATTTTCTATATAAAATTTCTGACCGATGTGTATTTTCTATATAAAATTTCTGACCGATGTAAATTTTCTATATAAAATTTCTGACACATGGAAATTTTCTATATAAAATTTCTGACCGATGTGTATCATCTACATAAAATTTCTGACCGATGTGTATTTTCTATATAATGTAAATTTTCTATATAAAATTTCTGACACATGGAAATTTTTTATATAAAATTTCTGACCGATATAAATTTTCTATATAAAATTTATGACCGATGTAAATTTTCTATATAAAATTTCTGAACGATGTAAATTTTCTATATAAAATTTCTGACCGATGTGTATCATCTACATAAAATTTTTGACCGATGTGTATTTTCTATATAAAATTTATGACCGATGTAAATTTTCTACATGAAATTTATGACCCATAAAAATTTTCTATGTAAAATTTCTGACCGATGTAAATTTTCTATATAAAATTTCTGACCGATGTAAATTTTCTATATAAAATTTATGACTGATGAAAATTTTCTACATGAAATTTATGGTCGAAGTGAATTTTCTATATAAAATTTATGGTCGAAGTGAATTTTCTATATAAAATTTATGACCGATGTAAATTTTCTTAATAAAATTTATGACCGATGTAAATTTTCTACATAAAATTTATGACCGACGAAAATTTTCTATTTAAAATTTATATCTGATGAATGTAATGAAATTATGACCGATTAAAATGTACAATAGATCGACGAAAATCCTGCATAGAAAATTATGGCGGATAAAATTTTTTAATAGAAAAAGTATGAACGATGAATCACTTGAGCTAAAAAAGGATTTTTATAGAAGGCTTTAAAAAATGTGACGGTCGGAAGCACTCTTAGACTGTTACAAAGTACAAATAACCCAGATTCTAAGCGAACGTTGTAACCTTCGAAGCTTTTGCTTTAAACGAAAAAAAAAACTAGCGCAGTGCACGAATTTGAGTTAGTATAATTGTAAAATAGAAAAAATCTTTAAAGCAATACGGACGAAAAACTATTTGATTTATTTCGAATGCACTTTTATAGTCTCTGTTGCCTATGGTTACTCATCGAACAAACTGTTTGTATAATTTAACTTTACAAATTGTCAGCAATAAAATATTTAATATTTTTTACACTGTTTAGTCATCGTGATAAAATCTCTAGTTTTATAAAGTGCTTTCACATCTATCAAAATTTTACAAAAAAACAAAAAGTAAAACTGTCAAAATGATTTAAGAAAATTTAATATTTAGACAACAAAAACAAAAAATAAATAAGAAAACATATTTTGAAGATGTTGAAATAAATCAAAAAGTCTTTCTTCTATTGGGTGTTATGTAAATAGACAAATGTTGCTTGTTATTTGTTTCTTTTTGATATACAGAACAGAATTCATATGCACACATTCTTGCATCAACTACTAAATCCCTAATGGCAATTTATTTTATTTACAAAATAACAACAACAACAACAGTAATAGGAGAACATGCTGAAAACAGATATAGATTTAGTATAATACCATAGCCCTACAGCACTCTGCACTACAAACAACACTATTCAAAACTAAAACAGAGTCGAACAACAACGATCAACTTCAAAAACCAAAAAAAAAAGGAACTAACTTGGCAATGTGAACGTATGTGTGTGTGTGTGTGTATGGGTGTGTGCCTTAATAACATAAATAAAAATACTGAAAACGAAAATTGAAAATGACAAAAACATGGTCATAAAAATAAAATCATACATAACAGATCTGGAAAACTGTAAAATTCATTACTTTTAAAAAAATTCTGAAAAACCACAAGCTAAAGAAGAGACTTTAAAATAATAGTTTTGTTAAAAATGGTCAAAATATAAAATAAAAAACAAACAGTTTAATAACTTTTAAATACCAATAGTTTAGAATTCCCATATAAAAAAATAAAAAATAACTAACATTTTTCAAATAGTTTAAAATGTAATAACTCCGTGAAGGTGTACTTTTCCTACATAACGGAAGTGTTCTGCTTTAAGGCAATGCACAGTCGGGAAAGAAAAATTATTTTGTAAATCATTCAGCATTTTTAAATCATAGTAGTAGCAAAGGAGTGTTCTAACTCATATTTCGAATTTGTCAAAACCTTTTAAGAGCGCAAGAATAGTTTCACAAAGTGGTGTTTCTCAGATAGCCTTTAAGGCTTCCTAATTTTTGTTTTCATATAAATTTTTTTTACAACCAGAATTGCCAATAAAGTTATTATTGACAAATAAATGATTAAGTATTTTATTTTTAAAGTTAAATATTGTATTGTTTACAATAGAATAAAGTTTTACTCTTGTTAAGCTGTAGTCCAACGTGCTGATTAAGCTGCTTTCTATTTTGAGTGATATTTTTCCCAAGAGTTTCATCAATAAATATGTCGCGATATAAGTAAGATCTTATGGTATCACTACTAGTATGCAAAATCTTCATTATTGCAATGAAATTTAGGCTGGACGAGCTTTATTTTTCTTTGCTATTCATTTCATTCTTTCATGAAGAATAAAATAAACATGAAGAAATGAGTCGAATTAAAGGTAAAAATAAGGACATGCCAACCGAATATATCTAAAAGTAATTATAGTGTTTATTATTTACGTGCCCACAAGCACTAACAGACTATTTCGTTTTATGACACAGTTAAGTTGTGGTTATTGTTGTGGTTCTAAAATTGAAGTGTGAAGTGAACTGAAAATGCTGTTGTAGATTTAAGAAAATAATTTAATATTTCATAAAAGTGCTATTGAACAGTTACCAAAAAACAGTATTTTTTGTTATTTATTGTAACGCTGGTTTTGATTTGTTACACCAGAAAATTAATTACTGTTGTCATTCCTTTTGGTGAAAGGCTTCGTCACTCGCTGTTTATTTGGTGCGATCGGCAAGAGCTTTCGTCTAATTTTTGTTGATTGCATTCTGTGTTATAAAACATATTGATATTGAAGAAGTAATTTCCATCTCTGGAACAGATTCTATCTCAAGAAGCCTAAGAATTTGTTCCTTCAAAAATAATAAAAAAAAAAATTAAAAACAAATTTAGGCAGGCACTTGAGTGGCCAATGTTGAATGAGTAACTGGCTGTATGCTGCATAAATAATTATCAAAAATATGATGACGAAGATGATGAAGAGCAGTGTTAAATAAATACTTTTCGTTTAAGTTTTTTTTACGTTTTGGTTTTTGTAAAGAATTAACAAAAAGCCCTAAAAATTATCTTAAAATCATAACAACTAAAAATATTTTAATTAAAATCCCAGGGTAACACAGGGAGAAGTGGAAAGAGTTAATGTTTCTGTTTCTGTTTTGGTTTTAAAAGAAAGGATTTTTTCTTTATTTTTTCTTTTTGTTTTTCTTTTGTTGCTAAAAAAAAGGGGAACAAAGGAACTTAAATGTTTTTAAATCCGAAAACAAGAACATGTTGTATGTAGAAGTTGTTAATGTCATTGATGTTGATATTGTTGTTGCTGCTGCTGTTTAAACGTGCAACACGACAATAAACATATTGCTAATGTTTTTGCTGTTGTCGTCCAAAGAGCACTATACACATAAACAGTTCATATAACAAAAATTCATCCACTTCCAACATCAAGATCGAAGAACAGCTCTTCTATATATTTTTTTGTATTTTAAACAGCTTTTGTTCTTTTTTTTTGTGTAGTCTTTTCTGGCGTATTTTATAATTTTTTTTCTGTGTGTTATAGCACAAAGCGACACATTGTCTCGCTAAATACTGAAATTACTAAAGAGTAAAAGGGACCAAATACTTACGAAACTGGATAAAATCATCAAATAAATAAAATACATACAATACATCCAAAATATTGTACGAAAATTGATGCACTGTGAAAAACAAGAAGAAGGAAGTCGGTCGGACCGTAAAAATTATAAACAAAAAAAAAAGGAAAAAAGAAAAACGAAAATACAAAAACTTAAAAAAAATATAGTTCGAGTATACAGACAAAAACACTGACGGAAAAAATTAAAAAATGGGCAAAAGTTTTACTTTACAAACCAAAAGATGCATAAAAGTTATGACCGTAAAAGTTAGAGTGAGAGAGGGAGAGAAAGAAAGAGAGAGAGAAAAAAAAAATGAAAATCTTAAAGGCAAATGAAAGAAAGATAGTTTTATGAATAACATACATAAATACTGTAGACTTCATCCTTATTGAGTATTGGACTTTTAGGTTATTTATATATTTATTTTAAGGCTTTAAATGGTTTATTTAAGAAAGCTATAATAAAATATTATACTAACCTTAATTTATTACTTAAAATTCTTTTACATTAATTTTTGAATTTAGTTTATATTTGTTTTGCAAAAAAATCTTCTTCCATGAAAAGTATTTTTTTTAAATATAATAGTTATAGTTTTTTGACCTTTTTAATATTTTTTAGTAGTTAATTAGAAAACACTAGGTCAATTTTAATAAAAAATTTTTAAAAAACTTTTATTTTTTTATTAAAATTGACCTAGTGCTTTCTAATTAACTACTAAAAAATTATTTTTTTTAAATAGTTGAATTTGTTTTATTTTTAATAAAAAATGACATTCATATAAATGCCGTTATTTATTACATAGATTTTTTAGAATAATTTTTAATTAAAATTTTAATAAATTTTCCTTAACAAATAGTAAAATGCTATTTTTGTTCTTTTGAAAAAGTTGTGCTTTTTAACCAACTTCAAGAAAAAGAAGGAGTTCTGTATTGTTTTTTGTATACTAATTTATTTTAACGAGAGGATTTGCTGTTGGTAATGCCACTTTAACTCGATTTTACACTTTTCATTTTATTTTCCCATTTATTGTATTAACAATAACATTAATTCATATATTATTTTTCATATATTTATATTACCTTTTTATTCTTTTTTTACATAGAAAGATATTGTTGGATTTGTTATGATGATAATAAAATATTAACTTTATTAGTTTTAATTAAGTCATATCTATTAGGCGATCCTGATAATTTTATCGCAGCTAATCCTTTAGTTCTTATTTAATAATTATTTTTTTTATTTTTAAAGGACCCACTATAAATATTTTTTTTTTAAATAAGGAGCTATAAATTTTCACAAACTGTTTAAAACTATAGTTCTCAATAACAAAATGTTATAAAAAAAACTCAATTAAAATTAATAACGGGTGTTACTCTAGGTGGTGTTATTTGACATATGACCTCATCTTTGGAAGTTTAAATAGGCAAACACGAAATTTACGCAAAATGAGCATTACTATATTTATTAAGTCAAAAAAGGAAAATGTAGGGTATTCCATAGAATACGTGAATTTGACATAAGCATATTTTTTATACTTATCGATTTGTTTCATACAAGTTTCAAATTCGCTGGCACTCTGCCTGCTGGTCTGTTAAGAATCATATTAGATAATACTTTTTCTAAGTGAGTTTTTATTTTTCGTTTTAAAAGTGTTTTTTTTTAATATTCATATAAAATATGTTTTAAAATAGATCAATTAAAAGGCGGAATAAATGGTTCGCTTTGAAAAAGGTTATATTTTTAAAAGGGCATTTTCAAAATTCCTTATTCTTTCGTTTTCCTTTTTAATCCATTTTAAAAAGGTTCCGTGTTAAACCGGAGTTTTTCTTAACAGGCTCTTTTTTAAATTATACGCATGCATAAAAAGGTACTTTTAAAAATGTATTTATTTAAAAAACGCTTTGTGTAAGTGATTTCTTATTAAGAAAGTATTCATTTTCCTTCAATTTCGTTGTACTTTTTTAAAGAGCAACTTTTTTAATATGACTTTGTACTAAAGAGTTTTTTGTGAATTGTACTTCTTTTTAGACTTTGTTTTTGTTCTTATTAACGATTAATTTTTGAAAAATCATTTTTTTAATTTTTTTGGTTAAGGTATTTTTTAAAACAGGTACTTCAGGTATTTTCGTTCTAAACGTACCGTTTAAGAATAATATCTAAATGACTTTTTTGTCAAAAGCTGCGTTTTCCTCAAAAATATTTTTTTAGAAAAGGCACTCTTTGGGTATTTGAAAAAAAAAACATTTTTTTGATATTTTTTTCTGATTATCAAAAATTTATTTCTTTAGGAAGGAATTTCAGGAAGAAGTTTCCTTAAGATTTTATTATTCAAAATATACCCTTTTAAAAATAAGGTTAAAGTAGTTTGTCATTAAAGATATGAAAAAAGTTACCATTTGAGCTCTTCAAAATAGTATTTCAAAAATAGGATCTATTAAATTATACTGCCCTATTAAGAAAAAAATCATACACTTTTTAGAAATTACAATGGTAAATCTTAAGGGCGTTAAAAACCTTGTAAATAAGTAAAGAAAAAGTGAAGTATCAAATCAGTTTGTAGTTTTTTGTTTAAAAAATTTTCTTTTTCTTCTTTTGCTTAAATATTTGAAATATGTCTGCAAAAAAGTCACAGTTTTATAAATAAATGAAAGTGAAATGTTAAAGGATACAATTTATAACCAAAGCATAAATCAAAAGAAAAAATATCGAAGTTTGTTTTATTGGAATGTTGTAATGTTGTGTTGGGTTAAACTTTGCTGTTCGTTGTATAATGCATACACAAGTTTGTACAAGTACACACTTTTAGCGGAGTCTGCGGGCTTCTGTCCTTTTCCCTTTTTTTTGTTTGTTTTCATCAACTGTCTGCTTTCATTTTTTATTATTTAATTTAGCTGCTTTTTGTTTTGCCTTTGGTCTGTGTTTAAACAACTAATAAAAACAAAAAAACTTTAAATAAAAACTTTTTCCTGTTCGTTTTCTTTTCCAACTTAATTTTTTGGAATAAACGGATCTTTACACTGGTATAACAATATGGACATTGCAGGCATCAGCTTTCGTTTTTCTCTTTATTTTGAACAAAAAATGTATTTAACAGAGGTTTTTTCCTTTTAAGGAACCATGTCAACAACTGAACAACTGGCGCTTTTTAACAGAATTTATAAAAGTATAATGAAATAAAAAGAAATAAATAATATTACTAAGACATCAAAGAGAAATACTAAATAAAAAGGGAATGTCAAATAAAAATGTACAAGAATAAAAAACCAATAAATTGTTAACTTTGTGGAAAATGTAATTATAATCTTTTTTGAAAGATATAATTAAATATAATAGCTTTCATAGAAATATTTTTTGAATGATTTATGAACGATAGTGTTTTACAATAGAAACTTCTCAAAACTTAATTCTTAAAAATATTTATACAAATTGAAATTTTCTAAAAAAAAGTACTTGTGAAAAAAACTTAAAACTTTCAAAAAAGGAACTTTTAATAAGTATCCTTTCAAGCAACTACCTTTTGAAAACGTAGTGTCTCAAAAAGTACTTTTAAACAGTACTTTTTTCAATAGGCTTTTCTAAATTGACCCTTTAAAACAGATAGGATGTGTCCGTTCAGTACTCTTATGCACGATACGGTGTTCCCTTGTGTTGTCTATAAGAAAAGGGGACCAATAAATCCACAATAATCCACGTATATTGTCCCTGCGTGTTTTAAATATTACATTTTTTCCACCAGTCATAAAGGGTGCATAAGGAGCTTTAAACACTTGCACTAGACTTGCAACAAATGTACTAAACAAACAACATCATTGTACTTTTTAAGTGAGTTCTGTTCTCAGCGTTTTAAATGTAGTGTTGTGTACTTGTGTAGTTGTTGTTGTTGTTGTCGATGGCAAGTTGGTAAAACCATAATAAAGTTTTAACGCATGCTTGTGCGTATTTATGTATATTTACTTTGATTTTAATAACGATTAGACTGTTTAGTAAAGATGTTAGATTTTTGATATCAAAGACTGACAAACACAACAGCTACAACCATTCAAGCATCCAAAGAAAGGCAGGCAAGGCAGTACCAAATAAACACTGCGCTATTCTGTTCTGTTGATGTAACGGAAGTGCCATGATTTTTTCATTTTCCGTTTATTTGTTTTTTTGTTCGTTTTTGTTGTTGTTTAAATTTTTTTAATGATTTTATTTGTTAAACTGAAACGATGTAAATAAACTTTGTTTTATTTATTTATTTTTATTTTTAAAATGAAGAAAATAAACATCGAGTGTGAGTGTGGAAAAGATAATTTATGGAAAATAAAAAGAAGACATCAAAAAACAATATTTGTATTATAAAAGTCAATGGAACTTGTGGGTTTGTGTGTATGTACATATATTACGGCTATAATTAAAAAAATACCATATATTAAGATCCTTTAACTGATTGGAATAGTATGCAAAGCATAGATCTGATCTTCATAACAGGAAATAAAAATGTTTAATGTTATTACAGCTCTATTGAAAGAAAAGCTTGTAAATAAAATGCAAATTTTGTTAAAATTAATGTTTTATATTTTCAATAATAAATTTATTTAGCCGCTTAAATTTTCTTACATTTTTTATAAAAATTACAAATTATTTTATAATATAGAAAGTTAGGAGATGCTGAAAAAAAAGGTATATAAAGCTCGTAATTGCTATCAAAATCCTTCTAAATGTATTTTTTATTAAATACTCTAAAAATCATATTTCTATTCCTGTATTGATTCCGTAGCAAGTAAAAAGTAGATTTTTTATAACAATTTTCTTTTCCTCGAAAAACCTTTTCAGTGCAAGTATTATAAAAACATTTTATTAGAAAATCACAAAAAAAGTTTGATTAGATCAATTAAAACAGTAACAGAATCTTAAACATATAAAAATATGAAAATATACTAAAATATATATTAAAATAAACTAACATATACTAAATATATAAAAAGGTACTAAAATATATTGAAATATACTAAAATGTAGTAAAATATACTAAAAGTTCTATAAATTATACTTAAATATATATAAAAATATACTAAAATATATTAAAATATACTAAAAAAGTGTTTGTTAAAATAAAATGTAGTCACAATTTTTGTAGTCACTGTACATTTTTTAAATTGTAAGGAGCACAGTAAAAGTCGGTTTCCCGTGGATTATAAAAGGTCTGCCATCTAACGTTTTTCTTTTCCAACTAGTGCTTATTTCGTGAATGGCAACACTTGGGTCATGTTTTATTTGACAGATAATAAGTTTTATCCTTCCGCTGAACGAATAATGGTTGTGTATACGCTTGAACAACGCTTGGCTAAGTGGGCCTGTGGTCGACTTACAGAAGATGCCGATTTTGCAAAAAAATCGTCTTTTCAGATGAAGCTCATTGATCTTGGCGGGTATGTAAACAAGCAATTTTGTCGCATTTGGGGCACAGAAAACCCGCACGCATATATTGAAAATCCGACGCACCCAAAACGAGTCAATGTTTGGTGCGGATTTTGGTCCAGAGGCATAATTGGGCCATTTCTCAGGAGTGGCCGTTACAGTCAATGGCGATCGTTATCGGGCCATTTTGAACGAATTTTTGTTCACCAAAATTGAAGAGGAGGTTTCAACAGAACGGCCGTAGCTGTGTAGTTTAGCTTATAGCATTTAAAAAAAAAATTATTTGGCGGACCTTAAATAACAACAAAATTGTTTCGAGTAATGACATATTCATTCGAATAATAATGTATTCACTGCACATTTTATAAATTGTAAAGAACTTTGTAAAAGTCAGGTTCTAGCGATTATAATGCAATTTTTTTCCGATTGCTGAATTCTTCTACAATTTCATAAAATTAATAATAATAAATAATAATATAAGAAAAACAAAGTTCAAGAGATAATCTTGTTAGTTTTTCTCTGTCTTTTCTGGCTGTTGTTCGTTCGGTGTAAACGGCGAGCGCTTTCGATTTGAAGACAATATTTTCTAGCCACCTGTCTAGAACTATAGAACTATCTAAACGCGAACAGTGACTCACCAGTACGAATTGGATCACGGCTTGCAAATGATGTCTTCACATCGAAAGCGCTCGCCATTTATACCGAACGAACAACAGCAAGAAAGGACAGAGAAAAATAACATTATTTCATTTACTGGCAAAGCAAATCTAAACAACTTAATTCAAGAGACAAGGTCATATACTTATATAAAATAACACCTTTTGGGACACCTTTCGATTTTAGAATTTAGTTTTTTTCGATTATGAAAATTTGACATTCCTGGCCCTTACCAAGCAAACGAAAGCTGCTCTTTATATTTAAAATATGTAAAAATAAAAATAGAAAATCTTATTTTACAAAATCATGAACAAGTTTTGTCTCTTTTCTTTTGTGTAGAAATCTATTGTTTAGTTATTCTTGAAAAATATTGTTTCTTATCAAAAAAGAAAAATAAAACAAATCTTGTTAGTAACACTATACGAAAAAAATGTAAATTTTTGACCTTAAGTTAAAGGACATGCCGACAGAAATGTATTTTTTATCCTTTAGTATTTTATTTTAGAATAAAATACTTTAAATGAAGGTCTCATTATGAAATGATTATTAGGAGCTTTTTAGAAGTCGTTTTAAATGAAAAACTTCAAATAATAATAACCACGTGTTCCATTTCGAAGATGGTTATAATTTCTAATATTTTTTACAAAAGCAATTAGTTACAATAAAAACACATTCCTCAAAATGACTCGTCGCAGTTGTAACTAATGATGGTGTGTGCCAATGCTAACCCCCATCATAAGCACTTGAGATCTCAATGGTAAAATAAAAAAGTTTATTTTTTACCACAATCTAAAAAAATAAACTTTTAATAATAAAAAGAAAAACTGTTGAAAATGAAATGCATTCGAATATTCCAAAAAAAGGGTTTCAAATAACCAACTAAGTATAAATTTACTTTTACGCACAATGAATTCGGCATCATCATCATGATTCTTATTATTTTTAGGAAAATGTTACTCGTACAAAAATGTGGAAGAGCAACAGCAAATATTTTATTAACCCGTATCATTAGAACTTTTTGTATTTGAGAAATTAAAAGAAAAGAAAATAGAACGAATGAATGCTTTTGGCTCGGGTGCTTTTCAAAAAGGCAAACAAAAAGTTGAAAGATTCAAAAAGAAAACAAAAGGTTTTTCATTTTTTCCATTAATGTGAATATTAATTCCAACAAAGGGTTCTTTTGTGCTTTGCTTAATTCTCACAACAATTTCATGATCATTGCAAGCAACTTAAACCATAATGATGATGATCAATTAATTTTAAACGATGATAGATTTTAACAATGTTTTATTACACTTAGAATTCATAATGTTTTTGTTGTGAACTCAGCTTAAATTTTGTTTGAGTAATTTTATGCTCTTATTTCACCCATTAAAGAGAATCTGTAGTATTTTTTATACTTTAATTGAACATAATTATGAATGAAATAAAAGGAAAGGAAAAAAAAATAATATAAAACTAGATAATAAAAGTCAAACCGCTGTTGGTGGTAAATTGTAAATTACTAAACTAATCAAACTAAAAACGACAGTGGTTAATAAGGTTGTAAAATAAGATGAAAAATATTTACTTTAAAAAGTCCTTAAAAAGTAGCAATTAAAAAAGTTGTAAGCAAAACATTTTAAAAATAATTAATCAAATAGGAGTTGGTAAATAGTACCTGAAAAGTACTTAAAAGTTTCTCATCTTTTCTCATCTTGCAAAAAAAAAACTTTTTAAGACTAGAGCTTGAACAGTATTTTCAAAAAAAGTATTTTTTCAAAAAGTATCACTTCAAAAAAAACTTTCTGAAAAAGTTTACTACAAAAATTTATTTGTAAATAAAAATTCATTTATTTATAAATAAAAAAGTATATTTTAAAAAACGATTGTTTAAATAAAAATATGTTTGAAGCATAGCTTCCAAAAAGAATCTAAAAAGCCCTTTGAAAACGTACATTATATTTCTAAAAAATTTACCTACTATAATTTAAAAAGTATTTCTTTTTTGAAAAGGACTATATATAATAGGAACAAAGCTTTTAAAAAACCGCTTATATATTTCTAAAAGGGTTTGAAAGAAAGTACCTTTTAAAAAAGCGACTTTTATCTTAAAAATACATATCTTTTGAAAAATTACTTCTTAAAAAGCAGTTTAAAAAGTATATTTTTTTAAGAAATGTATTTCACTAAAAAACTTTTTAAATGTGGCCTTAAGAAAACTTTTAAAAAACTATTAAAAATAAAATAATGTAATAATAGTGTCGCGTTGAAAAAAGAAATAAAAAAGAACAATAAAAAGTAAAAGAAAGAAAAAATATGTTTAATGAAATAATTATTAAAGTAACTTTCCAAAAAGTACCTTTTAAAAAGCCTTTCAAAGAACCTTGTAAATTGATGCTTTAGATATAAGTATTACAAAATATACATTCTAAAGAAAATCTGTTAAAAAATGTCATTCTATATATAGAAGTACCTTTTGATAAAAGTACTTTTGAAAAAGAGGTATTGATTGATTGATGGTTATTAAAAAAATAAATTTTTAAAAATAATCCTACTTAAAGGACAATTCGAAAGGAACTTAATAGAACTTAATAGTATTTAAAAAAGCGAAATTTAAAAAAGTTAAAAAGTACTTTTGAAAACTACATTTTAAAAGAATTTTTGTTAGATTACAGCTTGCAAAACAATTTTTTTTTAGCTAAAGGTAATATATTTTTAAAAACATGTTGTACTTAAAAAAAAACTCTTTACGAAAAAAATGCTAATTTTGGGAAGAGTACCTTTCCAAAAAAAAAAAAAAAAAATAAAAGAGTCTAATAACAAAAAGTTTGACGGTCTTGCGAATTTATTGCAATAAGTAACTTTCGCAAAATATCTTGTTCAAAACGTACTTTTTAAAATGCTTAAATGTTTCTATTAAATAATTAAGAATTCTGGTCGTTTATGTTTTTGATGGGGCTATTGTAGTTTTATTATTTAACCAATGTGCTACATATTTAATAGATTTTATTTTTTGTTTTCAAAATGTGAACAGCATGAGTAAAAGTAATTGACATCTTCATTTCGTCAATATCTCATACAGTCACTCAGCCAGCCGGTTCATTCATTTGATCAAGACGACATAGTAAGCGAATATTTTAATGTTTAATCATCATTAGTGAGATTGATTTATTAATTCAATTAATAAAAAAATGAAATGTAAAAAACAAGGAAATAAAATTAAAAATTTAAAGTTGCATTTTTGGAAACTATTTTTTGTATTTTATTTTTGACAAAAGAATATCTTTAAATTTGTAAGGCAAATTATTGAAACATTCCTAAAAAGAGCATTCCTTTCACTATTTACACTATTGAAGGGTGAGGGGGAAAACAAGAAAAGGAAAGAAAAAGACACAAAATTAGTTTTGTGAAATTCAAAACGTTGGCTTGTTTCTTTTGTTTTTGCTTCTTTTCTTGTTGTAACTTGTAGAAGTTTTAATCAACACAAACGTGACTGCATAAAGGATACCCTATATTATAGGAAATAATAATGAAAAAATTTAGTTTTTAAACATTCAAAGTAGCAGCGAAACAAATACAAAAGGAGCTCTAGTTAAACCTTAAAATTTGTTTCTTTTCACGGTTGCAAAGAAAATTTAACTTCGTAGATGTTTTTGTCATTTTTTTAAAATTATTTACAAAATTGTAACGACTTTTTAATTTGTTGTTTTTTTAGTCAATAGCTCTGATTTCTTTGGAAAAGTAGAAAGGGTTATTTCTTTTTAAATCATAGCAGTTGATATACGCGACCAGTTAGTCAAGTAGCAGTAAGAGCTGAGATATCACCATAAATAATTGACTTTAGGTGAAGGTAGCTAGTTCTCACTAAGCAAACTTGTAATATTTATAGAATGAAAGAATGATTTTTTGTTGCTGTTTTTGCTTGTAAAGTAGTCATCACAAAATGCAAAATGTTTCACCAAATAATATCTTATAGGCATTCAATTTCTAGTCTACGACAGAGTACTTTGTTATACGTTTGATAAAGAATTGAAAACTTTTTGAAAAAATTATTGCGGGTCAAATTTGTCATCAAGTGACAACAATCGCCTGATAAACGTGATTTTCGTAAAAGTTTCTCAACAATTACAAATCTTTTACATTTTACAACTGTTATTAATCGTGGAATTGTTAAAAAACAAAAGACTGATGTTCTATACACCGACTTTTGCAAAGCCTTTCACAAGATTAATCATAAGATTTTATTACACAAGCTTAATTGCGTGGGACTCACACTCGAGGCTTTGAGATGTATTTCCTCCTATTTGTTGAACAGAATACAGAAAGTTTCCTTCAAGAATCTGACATCTAAGCCGATATATGTTAAATTTGGTATACCACAAGGTAGACATCTCAGACCGTTGTTGTTTTCATGTACCTCGATGATGTCAAAATTTATTATTATCCAGGTTATATCTTTTTGCAACAGGATTTACATGCGATTAGTTCCTCGTGCAAAATTAATCTTATCCAGTTCACTTATAAAGAGTGCAGCAGTATGTGTTTCTTTCGTAGAAAACATTTTAATGTTGAATATTTCTGGAACGATGGAATATTGAACAAAGTTGAAGCAATTTCTGATCTGGCTGTCTTAATTGATCCCAAACAACACATTTCATTTACAGTAAATAATGCCCAATCTGTCTTGGGATTTATAAAATGGTGGGCTAAAAAGTTTACTGACCCTTTTATAACGAAGCAGTTGTATACATCTTTATTTAGACCTATTCTGGAATTTGACTCTATAGTTTGGAATCCAACCAACAATGTCCATACTAATACTGTCGAATCTGTTCAGAAACAATTTTTGCTCTTTTGTCTCCATGGCGGCTTGCACTGCAATATGTAAAATTTACCACCTTATAGAAATAGACTTTCTTTAATTAAACTTCCGTCGTAGAACAATATTGACTGCCCTGTCAATTTTTAATAAATTATATCTCTTTTAATGTTCCATTACGTCCTACACTTAATTTTACCTCCCCAACCCATACAAGTGTACAGAGCTAACTATGCTAACTGGGATCCGTTAATAACGATTATTTCTGAATTTAATAAATATTATGGATTTAATTTTTATATTTTTGAAAACAAAAAAAATATAAAGATTTTTTTCTGAAGAAGCTTTCCAAAGGAAAGCGAAATATTGAAAATAAAAAATATATAAAAAAAGATCTTAAAAAAGAAAAAAGAAATTTATTAAAGATAAAAAAGATCGTTTAAAAAACTATAAAAATTATTATGGATTTATTGATTATTATCAGAACATACATATCGTTAAGAAATATATTTTCCTCTTTTTGAATAATTAATGTTATAAGATGTATTAAATATTGTTATAGCCTGTAAGGATATTGAATCTATAGATTAAGATAAATAAATTAAAAAAAAAACGGAAAATCTAAAATAATAACTTTAATCATCTACGTTATTCTTGTATTATTCAAAAAATAATTTAAATGTATTACTGTGGGGGAAAACATAACCTTATGGCTATTTCAGTTTTGCTCCTATAGGTCATCAGTGGATTTTACCCCCAAAATTTTGTATTGAAATTTCTAGAGTTTTATATCTCAAGCCAAATTTATTAAATGAGAGTTATTATTGAATCAACATAGCAAAAAGAAAACAAGACTTAAAAATACTACTACATTGAGTGCCTACGCATAAATGTGTGTTTGAAAATGGTGCTGCACCTGTTATTATGGTTGATATGGGTATTACGGCATCGGAAGCTCTTGATGTTCTTGTGATAAAAATTCAGTATGATGTTCGATGGACTAAACACATTTTACAGGTTTCTAAAGAGGCTTTCAAGTGCATCGGTTTTCTAAAACGGTGTAAGAGTTACTTCACTCCATCCTATCTTCGTACTATTTATACCATAGGTGGTAAAATTCAAAGATGGAATACAACTCTCATAAATGAGCCGGCGCCCCAAAGTCTATTTTGAAGTTGCTCGACCGCGTACAGGAGAGGGCCAAGAGGCTCATTGAAGACGGTAAGGTATTCAAATCTATTGATGTATTTAACTATTTTATTGGTACTACAATGGTAAGTGCTCCAACGAAATTAGGGAACTTGTTCCCATTACTCGCACGATTTTCGTTAAGAGCATATTCATTTGTGGTCGATTGGCCAGTGAATCGCACTACGCATTACAGGGAGAATTCGTATTTCAGCGGAAAACACTCTTAATGTAAGAAAATTCAAATCGAATGTCCACAAACACTACTGCCTCTTTCCTTCTTCCCGTAACCCAAATTCTTAGTTCTGGATGACCATTTGTAGGGGTCATCCCCTAAGTGCTGGTATGAGCGAAAAAAAATCTTTCAATGCTCTTAACGAGGAAAATAAATTCAATAAATTTTAATAAAATTTTGTATAAGCTTTTGTTTCATCGCTTGTAGGTATTTTAAATTAAAAAAATCAAATCTTTTGAAATTCGAGGCGCAGCTGTTTTTGCTGTGGATTTGAAAAACATTTTGACTTGATTTTAAAAGAACACTTCTTTCTTTGACAAAGCCTTTGCATATTTTAAAGCTCATGGAAATTCTTAGCGAAAAATTGGGACAAAATATTGATAAATTAGCTTGACTTTATAGCTCAGCAGATTGATAAATATGAATATGAAATTGTCAGACTGCAGGGACAAAAATGAAATGAAATTTATCGCTAAAACTCAGTGTGATAAGTCTATTGAATTTTGTGAACTTATGCAAGTTGTAAAGGACATGAAAAACAATTCTTCACTCAACAAGCGTGCATAAGAAAAAAAATTCCCCTATAAAAAACTCTCATATACTTTTTGGTTTCCTTACAGATTGACAAAAAACAAAAAAAAAAAATATTGTGTTAATAAATATCATTTTGCTACAAACTGCAACTTGATATGGCTGCTTAACAAAAATTAAAACCCCAAAAAAAAACAGAAAACATTTTTTTCGAAAAAATTATTTATTTCTGTTTGGTAGTTATAATCTTAATTAAATACCATTCATGTTGTATGTCTGCTGACTTCACTTCATTGTCCATGTTACACCCCAACATTGTTGTATTGTATTGTGGTATTTAATGTATTTAATTTTTTTTTCATAATTTTGTCTCCTTTTTTTTGGTTTTTCAAAATTAATAAATTTTTAAGACACAAAATATGGTTATTGACCTGGTATCATTATAACCACTGAACTATGTATAATAAGAGTGCATTATTTAATATAAATAAAAACGAGTACCCAGTATTAATATTTTTTTTTATATTTGATTATTTCATTATTTTCTTTCTTTTCATGCCTTTTTGTTTTTGTTTTGTTTTGTATACGTTTTTCTTAAAGATCTCATGTTTTATTTATCAAATTTCAACTTGTCTATAGAGTTGAAAAATAAATTTCCATTGAATCATTCATTTTGAAATTGAAATATCTTTGTGTTGATATTCCTACGTTATTGCTAGTTACTAACGTTTGGTTTACATTACAAATTTTGTCATACTCGTTCATCAAATCTAGACGTTTCTGTCTATGAATTTTGATTGGTTAGTAAATCAAAATTGAAGTTTAAGATTTTTTATTTACTTATTTTTTTGTTTCCTTAGAAAAATTTTTTATTTTATATTCAGCAAAGAGAAAAATAAAAAGTTAATAAAAACAATATTTGTACAGTAGAATCGCAATAATTCAAAAGCATTGGAGGCTACTGGAAATACTCTTGTATTTCAGTCCGTTGAGTATTTTGTAAGATTCTGCTGTAGTTAACAAAATATCTTTGATTAATATGCTCAGGAGAAGATCTTATATAACGACCGTAATCCTAGCGTTGGCTTAAGTTTTGACGAAATAAACTCCAATGATGCCACCTGCTTAGAAACTGCAACACATAGTATATTTTTGTGGATGTTATAAAGTCTGTAGTGTTTATCTAAAGGGAAATGGACAGCTAGGTTTATTTCGGCAGTTAACACCTGGATATCCAAAGGACATGGCGATGTAAACTGTTACCTGACCCAGATGCTATCAGGTCACGGTTACTACCGAAAGTGCCTGTACACTTGTGCCTAACACACATTCTTTGAATATTGTCACTAGGCTGAAAGTCGTTCGCAGCTAGAAAATGTCGCTGGGCCAGTGACCACTGGAAATCTTATAGGAATTATGACGTGAAGCAAGGCCAATTGACGAGCGGTATCTAAATACTGCGAAAGCATACTGAAGATGAAGAAAGCTGACCTAGATGTTGCAAACTACACAGCAGTGTATAAAAGGCGTAACGAAGGGAGTCTGGACGCAGACAGCAACGAAGATGGTGGCACACATGGAGCCAATAAGAACCCACTCCAAAATTTTGCTAAGGCGATACCGGGGTGGTAAAGAGAAATTTATTCCGATTTTCTTCTGCCTGTACGGGGAGCGCGAGATATCACGTTTAGTGGCGACCTTCCGTGAGTGCAGTAATGCGTTTTTCTTTTACTTTTCCCGAAAAAAAATCGTGGATTTATTTCATTTCATATGCGACAGTTTTGTGTACCTAGTCACTAAACACAATTTTCCGATAACACATCGAAAAAGTTTCCAATTACTCTAGAGTTAAATCGGTGAAAGAAAAACACATATGATGGTACCAGTTGGATTTTATACGGGCGTAGTCAAAGGTATTTTATAGAGCCCCAATACCTGCCATCAATGATGAATCAATAAATTTCTATCTTCATTCCGGCTATCGTTTACAGTGGCGATATTCTTTTTTTTTTAGATAAATTTGTTTGAGATATTGACGTTAATTTTAAGAATATATTGTATAAAATATTTTCTTAAATGATTAAATACGTCGATATGAAAGAGAATGTATCTTATAATGATAAATGTTTTAGGACTTTGTGATAATATTTCGAATTTTTACTTGTGGCGAAACATGGATGTTTTAGTGAAATTTAAACTTTTAAGCGAATTTTTAATACTTCAGTTAAATAATTTGTTTATTTTTGTGGTTGGAGGAAAACTTTGAAGATTATTTTGAGTTTGTGATAAAAATTAAATTATTTGTGACATAAATGTTTTAATAGCTTTTTGTAAATTATTAATTGATAATTTTTATAGTTTTTTAAACGATCTTTTTTATCTTTAATAAATATCTTTTTTCTTTTTTTAGATCTTTTTTTATATATTTTTTTCTTTTCAATATTTCGCTTTCCTTTGGGAAGCTTCTTCAGGAAAAAATTTTTTAAATTTGAAAACAAAAAAATTATTAACGAATTATTAATTTTTTCGTTAAATATTTTGTCTTTGTTGGATAAATTTTTGTGTTTATTAAAATACATTTTTAGCAAAATTGTTTTATTCTGCGAACTTAGGTTTTATCGGTGGATTTTGTGATTTAAGTTTGTTTTTTATTGTTGTTTATTTGAAAAAGGAATAAAAACTATAAAACCATTTATGCTCTAATTTCTAATTTTAGAGAATTGAAAAATATAAAGAAATGCTGCTTAATGCCACGTTAAACTATGTGATTTATTTAGTCATTAGATCTGGCAAAAGTGGCATATGCATCCGAAATCTCGGAACGTGTGTATTAAAATTAAATGTTTGATACACTTTTTTATGTGTGTCCGACATTCTAGTGCTTAAAAAGTTTTTGAAAAGTTGCATTTGTGTTGCATTTCTTGTGTGTCAGTGTATCACCTAAACACATTTTTCACTTGAAAGAGATTTTCTTGTGAAAGATTCTTACGATTTTCTACTATAGCCCATCAGTGAATTTTCATACTTTTTAAAAGCTGTTATTGGAGGATTATAAAGCGATTCAATTAAATAAAATATTTATAGTTTGAAATCATTTTTCATACGTTTGAATGTTATTTATTTCTATTTAAATTCAATATTTTAAATGTTTTTTTTTAAAACTATTTTTTTTGCTTTTGCTGGTTATTTTTTTTTCTATATTTTCACACTTCCTCTTCATTACATTCGATTTCAATTTATTTACTCTTCACTTTCAAGTTCTAATGGCTTGTCAATTTGGTTTTTCATTGTGGTTTTTGTATTCTCCCATGGAATATTGTTGTTGTTGTTATTAAAAACCAATAATAGTAGTAAGAAAAATCTTTAAAGGTGTGAATATCTATTTTCTTGATTACTTTTTAATTTATACTTACAATTTTTTTTCTTTGTGATGAATCATTAGCTAAGGAATGTTTGTTGTTTAATATCTATTTTTTTATGAATTATTGGAATTAAATTTAACCATCAAATTAACGCATGCATGACTGGCATTTGTTTGACTTTTAAATCTCAAGAAAAAGTTTTATAATTTTGTATTATAAAAAAAAGGAAAGAATATAACAAGACCCTAAAAAGTGATAATAAGCTTTGAGTTTGCTTGTTTAATGTAATTGAGTATTAAGAGGCTTTTTTTTATTTAATAAAAACAAAAATAAAAAAATAAAATAAAAAAATGTTTTAAAAAGAGTCTTTTGATTCTTGTTTATTGAAGAATCTCTGAAATGTTGACTTTTGACAAACATAAAGATAAATAAGATCTTAAGCTTTTTTCCATGACTTTCTCTGAAGAACAAAGAACATTTTTTATGAATTTAAACACTTGCACTTGCTTAAAAGTACGAGAGCTGTTTAAACAATACTACTTAATGTAGTGACCATAAAAGTTCTTAAAAATATGTATTAATTTTTTTAGTAAGCTGAAATAATCTTTGACTTGAGCATAAAAAAGATTAAGAGCAAGCAATTATTTAGCGTCCATAGTTTTATCAATAAAGAACAGATAAATTGCCAGAATCTTAGGACTTTTGTTATAGCAATTTTTATTCTGTAACTTTTAACTGAATTTTATCTTAATTAATTATGTCTGTATATCAAAGAAAACGAAGTTAATCAAAATTATTTTATTCTAATCATTGAAATTTATTTTTATAAATTAATTTTTCCTCTAATCATTGAACTACCCTCGTGAAAAGAAACCAAGTTGATAAATAAAAAGATGCACAAAAATTATTTCGCTGTAATTATTGAACAACCCTCGTATTATTAAATTTTATTATAAACAAATATTGTTTAAACATTTTTAAACGTTTCTTTATTTATTCAAAATTTAAGAAAGTTTATAAATATGAAAAATGTGTTGGCAATAAATAATTGAATTAAAAATTTATAAAAAAAAACACATTTGATTTCATTTTGGATGTGTTTTCTTCTCAAAAAAAATTGTTTGATCATTTCTTTAGGGGTTTTGAAATTGTTTTGTAACATTTTAACGATATTGAAATGTCACATAAATTTTAAAACAAATTCTCCTAAAAATGTTAATTAAGTTATTGTTTTTGTTGTTTTACGAAATTCACTTTCGCTGCGTTTTTTATAGAAAATGCTTATGGCGGTGTTTAAAAGGAAGACCTTGGTTGTATTTACTTTACTTTTTACTTTCTACCAAGGGGTTATTGCCCCAGGAGTATCTTATAAAATTAACCCTTCTTGCATGGTAGTTTTGTCGATTCTTTATAATCTCTCTCAAAAGCCAAAATTGTTAACAGTCTAAATATGAAAAATAACTGGCAAAGCTTTCTTGTCCACTTCTTTACATTTTTTTAAGTTTCAATTTGAAATTTAAATTCTTAACATTGATGCGCGAAAATAATTCTTCACAAAAAGTTAAGTTCAACAGGTATTTAGACAGTAGTTTAGCAGAGAAAACATCTAACTCGGAATCTACTACCGACCATCACTGCGAGCAGTTACAATTAAAATTTATGTCAAAACACTCATTTAAGGCGGGCCATAATGTTTGGCTGTCAACAAACCAGACGATGTTAAAGATTTCCCCATATTCACGCATGCCTTCGACTATTTAAATATGGTCTCATAAAAAAAAAAGTATTAAAAATTCACTGAAATTGTGCAGGGTGTCCGCCGGGAAGGTATATTACTTTGTTTTGCCGCTATTTTGGTCTTGACAGTTCATATTTATTAATTAATTAAGGAAAATTATTCGATAAACCAACGTGTTTTAATCGTTAAAACATTTCATCAAAATCAATCAGCGATTATTGTGAAAGCTACGTAAATACAAACAACAAAACGCACTATTTATCGTGTAGTGAATGATTTCGAAGAAAGAGAGTCTGTAGATGATAGGCTCAAGCATGAACCGAAACGTACTGCAAAATCAATTGAAAGCATTACTGCTGCTCAAGATTCAAAAATTCAAAACAATCCATCAACCTCGCAGCGCTCAGGAGCTTAGTCTTTAAAGAACAACTTTGGATACAACTTTGCACAAGGATTTGCATTTGTTTCTATATAAGATTCAGTTGACTCAAGAGCTTCTTCCACAAGACCACCGCCGTACTTGGCATACGAATGTTACATTTCGATTTTCATGAAAAAATTATTGTGAGTGACGAGGTACATTTTCTTTTAAATGGATATGTGAATAAATAGGTTCTGGGGAATGGGAAATACTTAAATTATTTAAAAGTTAATGGGTGCACCCATTAAAAGTGACAGTCTGGTGAGCAATTTGGTCAGGAGGAGTCATTGGACCTTAGTTCTTTGAAAATGAAATCGGCGTAGTGGTAACTGTGAATGGGGAGCGATATCGTGTTATGATTGAAAACTTTTTAACGCCACAACTGCATGCTTTGGGCATGATTAACAACTGGTATCAACAAGACGGTGCCAAATCGCATACAGCCAGGATTACAAATGAATTACTGCGAGACCTCTTTCCACAACAAGTTATTTTCAGAAATGGTGATGTTGGGGTTATCTGAAAAAGCAAAATATTCGTGATGAAATTAATAAAATACCGCGTGAGAATAAAATGAGAAATGTGTTCAAAAGGGCTCGCATTTGTGAGGCTAACAGAGGCGGATATCGTATTCCTGTACATAATTGCTGACATTAAATAAAACATTTATCAATATATATATCATTTATATCAATTCTCGTTCATTTAATCAAAAATTATAAACAAACAAAGTACTATACCTCCCGGCGTTTGTTCTTTTGACACAAATATTTCGTATGGTGTTTTTCCAAATAAATTGCTAAATTATGAATTTAAATACTTTACAAACAAATGTTCATTGAAAATCCAATTTTGTTGTTTCTTTTTACAATTTCATATTTTTTAAAAATGTCTTTTCACAGGGTGCAGGAGTTTTGTTGTCTGTAGGATCCTTTCCCTTTTGTAATTTGATATTTTTCTTTTTATCATAAATAAGATTTAACAAGCCTTCGTATTAACGAAGGATCATCAGAATACGTCATTTATAAAGCATCGATTTGTTTTCCGCTTGCCAGCAAAATGATTTTTATCTTTTGATGGATGTGTAATTTGTATTTTTAAATAATAAAAATTATAAATTTATTTTCAAGGTTTTTTTTTTCGAATGAATTCCTTAGCAGGCCTATATGAGAGTGTGTGTGAGTGCCTGTGTGTGGAATTAAACATATTTATTTTCTTTTTTTTTGTTGAATTTATAAATCATTTCAAAATTCTTCATCAGCATCTCCAATTTGATCATAAAAATGTATTTTTGATTATTTGAAAATATTAAAACAAACAATACAAATTTTGTTCCTGCTTTTGTTTTCTGGGGTCTTATTCTTTTGAACTGAATAACAAAATTAATAAAAGAATTGATTTCGTTCGAACAAAAAGAAAAAAAAATAGTTTCTCTAGAATAATGTTTTCGTACAGTTTGAGAAAAATGAACTCATAAATAATTTTTATGATGATGATAATGATGTTTATTGAAGAAAGGAATGCGTATTTTAAACAAGCAACTGTAGCAATTGTTCGGTGTGCAAAATATTTTCTTTTATGTTAATTTTTTTTCTTCATTTTGTAAATAATCTAAAATTTTGCCGGTATTTGTTTCAGATATCATTTTTAATTTTGTTTTTTATCAAAACTTTTTAACAAATTTAAATAATAAACATTTTATTTATTTCATTTTAGGTATGTGCTGAATTTTTCATTAAAAAAATTAATATTAAAAATGATTCTTTGAAATGGTAAGAATTTGTATGCATTCTTTAATTATTAAATTTAAGTTACTTAAGCCAAAGTATTAAAAAATATTTTCAATTCGAAAAAATATAATAAAACAATTTCTCACTATAGAATAGGATGGTTACAAATAATAAATTTTAGATTTGCCACTGGACCTAAAATGTGCCAATTGACTAGAAAATGAGATTGGCAAAGTTTTAGCTCAATCTAATAATATTAACACGTTTCGCATTTTTTTTAAAGAAAAGTAGCACTTCAAGCAACAATGCCTATTTAGTAAAGTACCGTGCTACATTCTTTACGAAAGGGATAGAGAAGAGATGAGACAGGTGGTGAAAGTAGAAGGATATTTACGGAAATTAACTGTCGTATATGACAGCACAGCAAGCAGTGGCCATGCCTTCATCACTGAGCAGCCCCATCGAAAACTCTAAAAAAAATCCATCGGCCAATTCTGAATATGAAAACGGGAAATTTCATGACCAGAAATGATTCATGCAGTAATGACATTGTTTCTCGCGCTGTATGGCATGTGGCACCGTCTTGTTAAAACCACATGCCGTCCACATCCATATCTGGATTATCATATCGCCATAGCGAGCATCATTAACCGTTATTGTGTAGCCAGCTGCATTTTCGAAGAAAAATGGTCCGCTGATGCCTCAATCCACAAAATCCGCACCAAACAGTGTTTCACAACAATCACTAGTAGATTTTCTGAACCCCAAATGCGACAATTATGTCCATTAATAAAGCCATTAAGATGAAAATGAACCTTATGGATGACGATGATTTTGTTCGAAAAATCAGTATCGACTTTTTGTTGTTCCATAATCCATTCAACGAACTTTCTTTGCTGTGCCTGGTCGGTAGGCTTTAGTGCTTGAGTCAATTGAACTTTGTAAGCATGAAGATGCCAATCTTTCGTGAAAATACGCTGTAGAGAGCCACTCGAAATGCCCAATTCTTGACCACGGCACCAAATTGACGTTCCTGAACTCTTAGCAACACTCTCTGGAACTACTTCAATGTTTTGTGTTGAACGACTTGCTGAAGGACGGCCACATTGTTTAAGATCACTAATTGATACAGTCTCTCTAAATTTTTTAATTAGCCACTTTACAGTTGATGAACTTAAATCACTATTCCGAAAATTGAGAACTGTTGTTGCCAAACTTTTATTATTTACAAAATATTGCTCAACAATAAAAATGCGTTGCTCTTTTGTGTAATGCTCCATTTTTAATAACCCTAAACTGTCAGCTGTCACGCTGTATTTTTTTCTTTTGGTTGGCAACACTTTACAAATGGCGCAAAATTCATATCTTGCGTGTATTTTCAGACACTCGGTATATGTCGAGAAAGCCATGAAAGCTGTATATTCGATTGATTGTTTCATACCATCTTGTTCCAATCCATCTTGAATAAAAAGTGTGCGTTTTGTGCTTCCTATTTAATTAAAATCCAGCATATAAAGGAATAAATTCTTTAAAAGTTGGCCTCACAACTTCTTAAAATTTCATTATCCTTTTGTTATTATTAATAAATATGCACTCAAAGTTATTAAAGTCTTTTGCATCTGAACTGTTAACAACAAATTAACTTGTGTAACATTTTAAGAATGTTAAAAAATAAATTAAAAATAAAAAGACAACAACAAAACTTTGCCAATGACAAGCTAATGATGGAAAACACATGAAAAATTTTAACAAACTGAATACCATAAACAACAACTACAACAATATGTTATTAACAATGAACAACAACAATGCTGAGTAAAACAATTTCACTTAAGTTCACTTTCCAAATTTAACACTGAGTGCAACATAAGTAACACAAAATAACAAGGAAAAAAATATATTAACCACAGTGGAGCGAAAAGAAAATATATTTTTATATTTTTTTGTTTGTTCGTTAGCTGTGTTTGCAAAATTGGGTCAGTTGCGGCAAGAAGTTGCAGTGGCAGCTTTTGTGGCGGCAGGCTGCTATGACGGCACCTTTTTCTTTAGAAATTAAACAACAAAAACAAAAATAGCCATAAAACTCATTTGTAAGAACACGAAAAAAAATAGAACGAAATAAGTGAGCAGCAATTTAATTTTAGTTTTTTTTTGATGTTGTTGTATATGTTTGAAGACAAAACACTATTCTGCTCGAAGGTTAATTTGATGTTGACGATATGAAAACACAGCATTTTGCTGCACGTACAAACAAACAAACAAACTAACTTACTGTATGCCAGTATGCTTATATGTCATTTTATACTTTATTATTTGTACCACAAGTAAAAAAAAACAACAAAACTTATTTGTACTGGAGTGTTGTAGGGTGGACGGGGAGAGTAAAATTATAAATAATAGTGGGAGTCTTTGGGGTTTGAATTGCGGCGTATGGAGCCAGCCACTAGAGTTTTTAACATGCGTGTTGAGTTGTTTTTTTTTTCTTTAAACAATTTCTTTATATTTTTTCCCTTCGAAGCTTTTCAAAATGCATAATTTTTTTTATCTTTTGTTTTTTCTGTATATTAAGCAAAGGAAAAAAAAACAAAAACAAAAACAAAAATAATCAAACCAATGTAAATAAATTTATTTCAGATTCTGGAATAAGTACAATTGCAGCTTTTTTTGTATTTATTTATGTTAATTTTTTTTTTTAAATAAATTAAATTTGTAAGTTTAGATGTTGAAGATAATCGGCGAAATTTCTTATTCAACTTAAAAAATTGATTCAGGGCTGCGTATTGAATATGAGCATGGAGGGATGTTATATGTACGAATTTAATAATTGTTAATATTAACATTTTATGTAAGAAGTGTAAAAATTTGGCTTTCAGGACAGCCGGAACAAGTTTTATTTATTGACAGCGTGTAATGGTATTCTGCGACTGGTTTTATTTACGCAGCTGATGCGATGACTTGAAATGAAGAAAAAATTTTTAAGTTTTTCTGTCTAAGTGCTTTTGTACTCCTCCACTATCAATGATGTTACCTCACTTCTAAAACATTGTTTAACACTGGCATAGTCCTTAAAAAGCAACTTTTGAGTTTGCAATATGTGCAGTAAAATAGTTTGCAGAGGTAAACAAGTAGCCAACTTGTACCGCACAAACTATTTCGATGCTCTTTGATGCTAGAGCAATTCTTTCACTTCGTTATGAAGGCCAAGAAATTATATCAAGGATATAACTGATATAAATATTAAATATATTTTTTAAGTATAAATTTCGTGTCATGTTAAGTGGTGCATATACAACAAGTGAATTTTACTTGGAAACTGTAAATTATGTATACACAATACTTTACTTACTTTACTTTACTGTAGACAATACTTTACTTTACTGTATACGCTAAAAGAAAAATACTAAACGAACTAAATGTATAAATTTCGAACCAAATTTATACAGTGGAAGCGGATATATCTGCGTTTGTATTGAAGAGTCACCATGAAATTAATTTCGTCAAAAATGGCCTAAAAATGCTAACAAATTAAATTTGACTTTTTTTCTCGGACCAGCACTCAGGGAATGACCCCTACACATGCAATACATTGCCCCAGAACTAGGAAATTAGTTTATGGGGAGGACGAAAGAGGGAGTAGTGTTTGTGGACATTCAATTTGAACTTTCGTACATTGAAAGTGACAGGAAAAACCTCTGGAGGAAGTTTGTTCTGCTAAGAAATGAATTTTCCCTGTGACGCGTAGAGCGATTCACTCGCCAATCGACAACAAATGGATGCGCTCTCAATGAAAATCGAGTAGTAACGCGAAAACGTTCGAGTAACGGGAACAAGTTACCAAACTTCATTAGAACACTTACCATTTTAGTAACGATAAAACAGTGAAATACATCCCACATTGTGTCGATGCTCTAGAGAATCAATAGAGTTGGATACCCTACTGTTCCCAATGACCCTCTTGGCCTTCTCCTGCAACCGTCCATTACATGAGAAGTGTATTCCATTTTTGGACGGATGTAGGTGGTATAAATAGTACGAAGATCTTGGATTTTGAAATCAGTTTGTAAACATCTTTACCGTATGCTAATTCCTATGTAAATGTGTGATAGTTGGTAAAGAGGCCAAATCATTACCGAAAAAATTAAAATCTCGCGGATTTTTTTTTTCTTATGAATTATCCTCTTCGTCAAAGGACTTTAAAACCCTCTAGAACCTCTTCTAGTTAAGCTTATTGTATGAGTTATTGTACATTTCTTTGTTGTGTTAAAAAAGGAAGTGAGAAAACCGTCTCTTGAAAAGTCCTGATACATAATAAATAAGCAACCGTTTTTAGGAGTTATCAGTAGTGATTTAAAATATAAATAAATAATAATAAAATATAATACAAATAAAAGGTAAGCAGCTTTATATTCATTTCAATACTCAGTCCTAAATCCTGAAAATTAATCATCGCTGTTTTTAATAACACACACTTTCCCTTATCGTCCATTATTTTTGTATTTTAATTGTCCTATACTTTCACTGCATTGAACAATAAATCATCCAATGAGCAATTGCATCATGTGCATTACATTTTCAAAACCTTAACTCCACTTTAAACACTCGTGCTAATTGAGTTTATTGAATCATTTTACCGTGCATAACCAATCGTCTGCAAATTGCTTTAACAAACAAATTTGATGTAAGTGGCCTGCTTTAATGATTAATCAATGTACTAGCTGGACTAAACATTACGCACATTCAGTTCCTACTTTCGTTAATATAAATAATCCAAAGTTATGTCATCATCACTTCAATTCAATTTACAGAACTTTTAGAATATTTATTTAACGTTGGAACAATTTCTTTTTGCAACAATTAACAATTTTGTTGGTACAATTTACATCACTGACATAAATATCCTGAAATAAAATTGTTTTTGTTGTTTTTTCGAAGTCACATTAGTTACACTTGATTGTAATCAACAGGGAATTTCTGTCAAAGAAGCTGAAAAAAGCTGATTTAAGTATGAGAACTAAAATGTATGAAAATGAGAAGTTGTTGTTTTTGGTTCATAAAAGACATTTTTATTTCAACAAACATACGTTTCATAACAAACAACAGTATTTTCTTTTTGTATGTGTATGTATGTATGTCAGTCATTATGTGCATCTACATATAGAAGACAATAAACATTTGACGTAAATAATGTGTCTAGGGTAAAATGTTAACAAAGTGATGTCATCAACTTCAATGAACTGGAACATCTAGCGCAAAAATGTATAAATAAAACAAACCGTCATGTATCACAAAAAAAAGGGGGAACCTAGATTTGCTTTGTTTTTATTTTTATATACATATTTTTATGGCGGGTGGAGGTGCTGTTACATTTACTCATGAAGTATTTTTCATACTTCATTTAAAGAACTTGACGTAGTCTTTTAGCTTTTATCTTACCAATCCAAATCAAAAAGACCAAACCTTTACGGAAATTATTATTTAAGAGTTTTTTTTTTTGGGTGTTTGTTTGATGTAAATAAATAATAAAATAAATATTAAAAATCCGTTAAATGATACAAAGCCCTATTGCATGAAAGAACATATACATACATATGTGCGTTCAATAGGCATTTTAGCTTTTTATTTCCATATGAATTGTTGTTTCATGATGCTAAACCGTAAAGGAAAAGAGCCAGTGGCTAAAAGCTTTAAATTTATATTTTCATAAAATCTAATAAACGTTGTATTAAAATAATATAATAAAAGTTTGGGCTTTTCTAAAAATTCAAGCCCTAGCCCTCTCTACTTCAAATTTGCTATTGGCAATATATTTGAAAAATATTTTTGATTGTATAAAAAATAGAAAATTATTAAAGTACTTTATGGGATACGGATAAACCCTTCATTAATAAAAAATTTTATATAAAAGAAGACATTCTAGCAGTAGCTTGGCCATCTCAGACATGCCTACTATCTACATCAATCACTAGAATTCAAGTCATAAAAGTGGCATCAGCCATATGAAATAGTACACTTCCAGGTATAACACAGTTGAAACATACGAGGGCGATTCAATAAGTCTGTGACTTTTTCAATGAGTTTCAGTTTTGTAAAACGCACAAAAAGAAAAAGTAGAAAATCTTCTAAAATCTTTGACTATCAGTAAAAATGCTTTTATGTATAATTGAACCAAAAACGTTTAAAGTTAAAATAAGTTTCAATTTCTTATTTTTTAACGGGTTTTTCGTAGATCTACAAAATCGCCTTCTCTTTCAACCCAACTTTGTCACTGCTGACTAATTTTTTAAAGTTTAGATATACAAAAATTACAGTTTTCTGAGTTAAAAGGACAAACTGGATGGGACATTGGAAAGAAAACGATTTTTTTTTACTTTGTATGGAAGGTACCACACTTACTTGTTCAATTCAGACCATTTTTTGTTTCATTTAATATGTACTAGCGCAAAACTTCTATATTTTATTTGAGATTACTTTTCTAATTGTCTGGGAGGTACTATGCGCGCTGTTCCGATGCAATCAAATAGATCGTGTTAAAAACTATAATTTTTGCTTAGCAAAGGATATACAATTTTATGGGTCTTAAGCGAAAAATGTTTAAATTGTAATGAGTGATAGACTGATGGATGAGCTTGGGTGATCAAAATTTTCTATTTGTAGGACCGAGTGATAAAAATTTTGGAGGATCTTAAAGGAGTTCATCCAAAGCTTAAAGCAAAAGCAGTTAAATCAACCCAATCGTCTGGCTTTATTTACTTTATTTTTTGCTGACAAATGCCCTATAAATGGATATAAAGAATACCGAAGAAGAATAGGATAGTGTCCCAGAAGATGTTTCATATTGTCATGGACGCGAGTTGCTTTAGTTTTAAAAGAAAATAATTAAGCAATTAAGCAATAAAATAAACTGCTGGGTATGCTGTTTACTAACTGCATGGCTTGCTAAGAAAACTTATGCACGCAAAACAACAAGAATTAGATATGCTGTTTACTAATTGCGTAGTTTTCTGAGAAAACTATATACACAAGACAACAACAAATATTTTAAAATAAATTCCAGGAAGAAACTTTATCAGCATAAAAACAAAAATACACACAGACATACAGGCGCCTATATATTGTATGAACAACATACAACAACAAAATGTGATATAAAGGGAGTGGAAGATTTTTAATTTTTCTAGACTTTTAATGGACAAATATAAAAGGCAGCGTCTGAGTGGATAGTTAGTTAGCAGAATTTTTAACCTCGTGAAGTAAAGACGGGCATCTTAAGTAAACTGTTCTGTAGTATCAACTTTGTTTTCAGTTGAAGTAAATAAATTTGTAATTAATTTAAAAACTCTAAAACCTGATGTTATTTATTTTGCAATAAAGAATTTGTAAGTTCTTTATAAAAGGTATAAACGTAACAATATAAAAAAAAAATTTGCCTGCATAAAGTTAATTCTCTTTATTTGGAAAGTGATATTTTGTTAAACAAAGAATTAAAGATACACTGAAAAAAACTGAAAATCGGAATCAATTAAAAATTTTATAAATTCAAATATATTTTTTTTGTTAAAATAGAACCTATTCTGAAGCAGTTAAATAAAAATTTGATATTTTATTGATAAAAAAAATTAATTAATAAAACTAACTTTAAATAGAAAAATAAAGTAAAAATATTTATCAAATAAAATCAATTAAATCAAATTTCGAACAACTTTTTCAGTGTATAAACGAACTTATTATTTATTTGATTGATATTTCATATAAATGATAACATAATTTACAGGTCTAAAACAAATTTATTCAATTGTAAATACAACTTTGGGTTTTATTTAAATAATGAATGAATAAATGAATGCATTTCCTTTCTTAAGTTATTCTTGAAATCGATTAAATCTTTTTTAAATTTTGGTTGCTTCCAAAAACTTTTAGGCTTCAAATACATGTGTACATAAATGTGTTATTTACAAATTAATACCCATTCAATAAAATAACACCCGATTGTGCAATAAGTTTAAATAAAAAAAAATTAAACATAAAAAACAAACAAAACCCCCAAAAAACTATAACACAGCCGTCATTTAAAAAGAAACCTAAAATTGATAAAAGCGACAACGAAATGAAAAAAGAAGAAAAAAATATATAGACAAATTATTCAACCAAAAAAATATTCAAGACTTGTCAATAACAGAATTAGAGCAGTTTTTATTTTTCTTATTTTTTTTTCTAATGGCTATTTGGTGTATACAGCAACAACAATAAGAAGAAAATTAAAAAGAAAAGAAAAAAACAAATATTAAATGATAGTGAGAGTGAATGCATATTGAACTTTTAAAAGTTTTTCTGTTGCACATATACATACATATTTATGGTATATTGATGTGATGTGCGTTGGTATTAATGCGGTGTAGCATGTGCGTAACGGCACACTTTTTTCTCATATAACACTCAGTGCCCTGCAGTTCTGATTATCACAAGTAGAAATATGCACTTTACTGTTTATAATGCAATCAAAATAATGTATTCTTTATAATTTCAATTCAGTTGATAAATTAAAAGGGTTGACTTTGATTTAGTTCAAGTTCTTCTGTTTGTTACCTCTTTACTGTCACTGATTAAATAAATGTGTACATACATACATACATAGTGTTAATTTTAAAAGTTTCTTTATTAATACAAATAGATTCTCATTTTATTTATTATAAACGCATTAGGATCGAAAATGTATCATTACAAGTTCCCTTTTTTATAAATAGAGTTAAGTACGTTCTTCACCTCGTTTGAGGAAAAAAAGCTCTGATAAAATACGGTAACGGCTTACAAAACTTTTTTATGAGAAAATAATAAAAACAGCGAAGAGTTCAAAAGTTAAAGAGAAAATAATTAAAAAAGCGCAATCTTCAAGTGTTGTTGCAAAACATAATAGGAAGATACCGATGATAATCGATGACTTTTTTTCAAAGCAGTAACACTTCAGGCAACAATGCCTATTTAGTTGCAACCGTGCTACATTCTTTAGGAGAGGGTTAGGAAAGAGATGAAACAGGTGGTGAAAGTAGAAGGATAGTTACATATCCTTTAAGCTCTTATTTTTTATAGTGAAAACAACCACCCCTAGATGGCTCATGTTATTGGAAATTAACTGTCGTATAAGACAGCACAGCGACCAGTGACTATGCCTTCATCACAGAGCAGCCCCACCGACAGTTAATTTTTTTTTGTAGTGAAAAAAGCCAAGGTCGTTGTTGGGAATTGAACCCACAACCCCCAGACTGGTAAGCTAGAACACTACTTACTACCCTACATTGATTTTCATCAAATGTTTTAACGATTAAACCAATATCGAATATTTTTCCATAATAAATTTATCACTTGTCTACTTCACGACTCCCAAATATGAACTCTCAAGACTAACGTTTACCAAAATGGCGGCAAACCAAAGTTGTATATCTTTCCCGACGGCCACCCTGTAATTATATTCACAGAAAATAGCTGTTGCTTTAAATGAGCTGTTCCCAAAGAGGTCTGTGAAAAAATCATAAAGGGAGATAACGAGTGACTGAATATCTTAAAAGAACAGTCTTTTATGTTGGTCTAAATTATTTGAAATTGTAATAAATATTTTAATAGCAGGGCAGTTCTATGTTAATAAACATTCGGTAGAAAACTGATAAATGAAAAAATTGGAACCCGGTTTCATTTCATTTAATTTTATCTTTTATTTTGTATTTATAATATTTTGGTTTTAAGAGTGGAAGAATTTTACAGATGCGTTAACAAGTAAATAGTTTCAAATGTTTTATGCGTTAAAGTTTCTTTTTTTTATTTAATCTTTACATAACATTTTCTTCCACATTGGCACATCACGTACTCATTTTTAAACTCAGATATCAGCACAAAAGTTTATATAGAGAAAAAATTTATAAAAAAAAGAAATACCAAAAATTTTAATTTCGTTTTATAACGATTGTTTCAGCAAGAAGCTTGTTTTCTAAAACAAAATAAAATAAAAAACTTAGATTAAGATGATTCAGCTGTCGAATCTTTCATCAAAGTTTTTAATCACTTTTTGGCATACAAGTGCCCCTGTAGGCTACTAGGTAGTGTATTAGGTTGTCAGTATGGGGGTTGTGGGTTCGATTCCCAACGAAGACTTTGGTTTTTTTCACTACAAAAATAAAAATTGACTGTCGGTTGGGCTGCTCAGCGATGAAGGGATATTCACAGGTCGGTGTGTTGTCTTATACGGCAGTTAATTTCCGACTATCCTTCTACTTTCACCACTTGTTTCATCTCTTCTCTATCCCTTTCCTAAAGATTGTAGCATGGTACTTGACTAAATAGGCATTGTTGCCTGAAGTGCTATTTCTCTTTTTATATAAAAAAAATGGTGATCCTATTTCGTTAATAACATCACAGAGTTTGTGTTTTAAGGTTGAAACCGATTCCATTGGTTCCTAATAGACTCTGCCCTTAACATAGCCCCACCGAAAATAATAATTGTGTTAAATCACACGATATGGCTGGCCATTTAAATGCTGATTATCGTGAAATTATGTGATCGGGAAATTTGGTTTCCAATAAATTGATTGTTTCATTGGCTGTGTGACATGTGGCACCGTACTCTTGAAATCACATGTCAGTGATATTCTCGTTGTCAATAATATACCGTTTTTGCATTTAAACCTCATCTTCGAAAAGAACGAACCATTCATGCTTCCACATCAAATAGCGCACCATACAGTGATACGTTGAGCATGCAAAGGCTTTTCAATAATCGCTATAGAATTTTCAGAAGCCCAAATGTGGCAATTTTGCTTGTTGACATACCCTGACAAATGAAAACGGGCTTGGTTTGAAAAATTTTTTTTCAGAAAAACTAACCGGTTATTTCTGAATGAATTGTGCGAATTTTCGGTGATGTGGATGGTAGGCTGGCTTCAATTGTTGGATAACAACAATTGTTGAGAACGTCGAGAAATTGACAATTTTGTATCTGCTTTAACACTGTGGCTCATGGCTGCGATGTTTTCAGTTAAACATGCATTGGTGTTCGCACATTTTGTGTCGAGCCTGTTGACAAAAATTTAACGAACAAATTTTTAATAACGGTCTCAAAAGGACGATTATGTTGTCGGAAAATATCATGAATTTTACAAAATGTAACTTTAATGGAACCATCATTTTAATAGCGGGTTTTAATTATTTTAATGCGATTTTCGCGTGAAATTGAGTTCATTGTAGCAATTACTTGTTGGTGTTGCCAACAAGTTGAAAAACTCGATAGTTTTTTTTTAAATATTTTACTCAATAATATCTGATTATTTTTCTTTAAGCTTGTGGTTCTTGTTGGTATGTTTGTTTGATTGGAAAGCTTAAGCTACCTGTAGCAAAAGGCCGTGCTATCTGAAATTTCTGAGCATAATTTCGGTGGTTCGAATTAATTTTGGTAAATTATTGAAACAATTTTTTATATAATTAATTATAAAGATTTTTTACTGCGTTCAAGAATCAAGATTAAACGAAAGTTAAAATTATTGTTAAAAAACTGCTGAATTTTAAATTATGTGACTGAACTAAATTTTACATTGTGTTTCTTTCCTGTTTTTTATTCGTTTTGGTTGACGTAACAGTTCAAGAACATTGCAAAATATTTCCAATTTTCATCAATTAACACATTTAACAACATATGGCGAAGTTTTTTTTCGCTCGTCTGTTAATTTTTGATCATTCGATTTTAGAATTTAAAATAAACGCAGCCAATAAAAAACTAAAGCATAAAAAAATTTCGTTTTTTTTTTCCTAGAATTGAAGTCAATTTATTTATGTTCAAAAAAAGTAAATAAAATGACGAGTAAAAAAACAGAATAAAAATATAAAAAAAATCTTGTGTATAAAATGTAACGATGTTTGTTGTATGCTTTAATACGCATCAGTTCATTTAATACTCGCTAAACTACGCTGTGAGTAGTTAGTTGCTGTATGAACTCTTGCAAAAAAAAAGAGCTTAATGTATCCTAAATGCCTCTTGAAATTTTTTGTATGTTTAATTAGTTCAACATGTGGAATATTTGAAATAACCTAAAAAAGTTGTCTTGCGTTTGAATATTAAAAAAAGCAATAAAATAAAATTTCAGAAAAAGGATGTATTTTAAAAAATCTATAAAAACAAATTTTGTTTGTATTTATTTACTCAATTATAATTATTAATTAACTTCTTTAAGTTCAACCAGCATTAGAAAAATACAAGAAACAGTGTTAACTCATCTTTTGAATGTTTGGCCACGAAAACAATATTAAACGTTACACACTAATAAAGAGAGGGCAAGCTGGAAGCAGTGGCTCATTAGTGTTAACACACTATAGATTATTTTTTAACAAGAACTTTGTTTTTCAATTAAGACAACGCCAACAACATGATAGTTTTGACATTCAGTTTTTTGACGTATTCATTGTAGATGGATTGGCAGTTGTTCCAATGAATTCAATTTCGTACGAAAATCGCATTAAAATAATTAAAACCCGCTAAGAAAGTGGTGGTTCTGTTAAAGTTATATTTCGTAAAATTCGTGATATTGTCAGACTGAGACCGCTATTAAGAATTTGGTTGTTAAATTGGAGTCGACAGGCTCGATATAAAATGTGCGAATAACAAAGCGTGTTTGACCGGGTCGTTTAGCTGAAAACATCGCAGCCGTAAGCCACAGTATTGAAGCAGATACAAATTTGTCAATTCATTAACGTTCTTAATAATTGGGATTATCCAAAACCTCCAAGTGGCGTAATTTTACGTAAGGATTTGACTTTGAAGCCTTACAACAAGGTTCAGCTGTTGTAGGAATTGAAGCCAACCGACCATTCACTTCGCCGCAGAATTACTCAATTCGTTCAGGAATGATCGGCTGGGTTTTCTGAAAAATCCATTTTTCAGGCGAATCCTATTTTCACTTGTCAGGGTATGTCAACATACAAAATTGCCGCATTTCGGCTTTTACAAATTCAAGACCGATTATTGAGAAGCCTTTGCATGCTCAATGTGTCACTGTATGGTGCGCTAAGTAGTCTGAAGGAGTGATTGAGTTGTTCTTTTTTTCAAAAATGGGGCTGTAAATGTGGTTACGGTCAATGGATCACGCTATCGCGAGATGCTAACAACTAAGTTTTGACGACGTGAATATCACTGTCGGTGCCGTATGTCAGCCAATGAAACGATCAATATATTGCAAATCAAATTTCCCGATCGCATAATTTCACGACAATTTGTAGCTAGATCGTGTAATTTAACACCACTGAATTATTAGAGTCTACACGGAGACAATCGTATCGAATTCAGCTTTAAAACTCAATATGCATGAGATAGAATCGTCATTTTGTCAAAAAGTGATTAAAAACTTTAGTAAATGAATCGACATCTGTTAGCGGTATAGTGATGGACATTTGCTTAATCGAAATTTTGTGTTTTTTTTTGCTTTTGTAAACAAAATTCTTGTTGAAATACCCTATACCATTGTTTTATAAAGTAAAGTCAAGCATAGAGTTTCCATCAATGAGTGATTTAATTTGTGTTTCTTTTATTTTTTTCTAGCTTCCGCGAGCTACAAAGAAACAACTCTCCCTTACTGTTTAGAAATTTTAATTTATGAAAACCGTCCTTTCCTTAAGAATGCCTGAAGTTTTATGATGTTGATTTATTTTCACTTTTTAAGTACAAACTAATATATAATTAATGGTTGCCTTTATTTGTGTAATAGCTCAATTATCTGCTTTTATTTGTATCTAACAATTTTATGTTTTAATTATTATGCAATATTTATTATGTGCTTTAATTATCTGCCCCCTTCCTCCTCAAAAAATACACATTTTCTGTTTATTCTGTTCGCTTGATTTTCTTATGCAAAATCACTTTTGATTTTTAATTAAAATTCCGTTTATCCTCCCTCCTCAGTATCAAAGTCAGTGTAAAGACTTCTTGTAAATTGAATTAATAAAAAAAAATTAAAATCGCCTTTGTAGTAATTGACCAATAAAATAAACTAGATATAAATGTCGTGCTAACACGATAATGAATTTTATTAAGCAGGGTGTGTATTCCTTTCATAACAAATAAAAAAAAAATTAATTAATTAATTTGTAGGATAAATAGGAAAAATTGTTAATTTTACAAGCGAAAAAAAAAACAGCCAACTAATTTCTAACAAATGTCGTATGTTGTCGTTGATCGTAAGTGGTTGTTGACGTTTGATTTTAATGTTATTGTTTCTGACTCTTAATATGCCTAACTAACCTCTTAAGTCTCCTCTTGTCCTTATTTTCAAATGCAACAGACTTTTCCTTATGCCTAAGGAAGCATAGCCTTAAAAAAATTTTCAATTTATATATATATATATATTATAAAAAAAACAATAAGGTTAAATCCGACTATACCTGCAAATGGTTTGTTTTACGCAAAAAAACCTGAATACGGATTTTAATTACTGAAGTAAATTAAAAAACTAAATGAGAATTTTAAAATAATATTTTATTGTTTTGGTCAACGCTAATATGATAATTTATTGATCTTTAATAATAATCAGTAAATATGTATAAATGCCAATGACTAAAGCTCTTTAAATAAGTTCAAGGTACGTCTGAACGTATGTAAATTAAAAATGTAATAAGTAACCTTTTCCACATGCATTAGATTTGTATTAAAGATTCTAAAAAATGGCGCAGTAATTTTTAAAGTTTTTAACTTTGATTTATTAATTAAATGTATTTTTTTATTTTTCTAGATTTTACGCTGAATGTACAGAAAGGTATGTATTAAATATATTTTTAATATATTTCTTTTAAATAGGTATGAGGTCAGATGATAAAAATTACTTTCGACATCAATTTAATAGAAATACGTTTTGTTGATTCTCTTAATCGTTAAATCCTAAATTTATAGAGCAATAAACCATTTCTCCATAAATTTCCTTTTTGAATAACTGTTTTTTTATACAACTTAGTACTTTTAGTACTTTTTTTATTTTAAATTTAATCTATGGATTCAAGAATCTTATACTTTAATTACGAGTGGATTAAAATGGCGCATAGAGCGAAATGGAACGTTAAATGAAATATTGGTAATCAAAAAAATCTGAACAGACATTTCCTTTTATTAAATTTAATACAAATGCGACATTTAAGATTATTCTTCGGCTTTTGCTATATACTTTATAAATTGGATCTCAAATTATTGAGCCATATTGCAGAATAGGTCTGACAAGAGAAGTATAAATATGTTTTATGACATATGGGTCATTAAACTGCTTTGCCAGCGTATTATAAATCCAAGAACTACACGTGCTTTTTTAGTGGCCAACGAAATATGCCGTATAAAGTTTAATTTAGCATCCAGTAAAATACCAAGATCTAAAACCACATTCAGTTTCTCAAGTTCGTAGCAGCTTAAAATAAATTGCGCGTATTGCACTTTTTAATGTTCAACTCCATAAGATTAATATTACCCCAGGAATTAAATGCGTCTAAGTCTATTTGACGAAAATATGATCAGCGTGACCATTATATGTACGAAATATCTTCTCGTCGTCTGCATATAATAGAACGTTGCAGTACCTAATGGCATTGGGTAGATCATTAGAAAGCGATGGAAATGATAAAGGTCCCAGATGGCTATCCTGCGACACACCAGATGTAACAATAACGTAACGTTTGTAGACTCTATATGTTGTACGAATGTTAAAGAAAAATGCAAAAAGATATCGCTAAGAGCCAAAATTATAACTTAATATATTTTTAATATTTCAAAATTTCCGGATAATGTTTGTAAGATTTAAATTATTTAAAAAAAATAAATAGATTTTGTTTCGATTATTGAATACGCCAGATAGGATGTTGTTAGTGATAGCACACCATAAAATTAGTCTCCAATGATCTAATGCAGCAAGAACTTAAGTCTCTTTTTTTCGAATTTAATGAAAAAGTATCAAAAAGAATGGTTTTGCAAGCATTTACATTTTACATTTAGACGAGAAATTTGGTAAAATTAATTCGATAAATTGTTAAAACTCCTTCTTGCACTGATATCTTTTCAAAAATCAATTGAACAAAGTAATGCGATCCTTGAAGGTCAATGATGTAACCTTTATACTTTTTATAAACGTTTTTGTTGTGAGTTCTTTATTGCAAAATAAATAACACCAGATTTAGAGTTTACATTAAAATTAAAAGTTTATTTACTTTAACTACACACAAATATTACACTATAGAACAATTTACTTAAGATGCACGTCTTTACTTCAGAAGGATTATTTTTCAACTAACTAACTATCCACTCAGACGCTGCCATTTTATATTTGTCCATTAAAAGTCCAGAAAAATTAAGAATCTTCTACTTCCTGTATGTTTTTGTTTTTTTTATACTGATAAAGTTTCTTAATGGAATTTATTTTCAGATATTTGTTGTTGTCGTGTGTAGATAAGTTTTCTTAGAAAACCACGCAAATGCTAAACAGCATACAGATTTGTTGTTGTCTTGCGTTTATAAAATTTCTACGCAGTTTGTAACTAGAAATTTGTTGTTGTCTTACGGGCATAAGGTTTCTTAGCAAGCCACGCAGTTAGTAAACAACATACACAGTAGTTTACTTTAATGCTTAAGACTAATCACAAGAACGAAATAGTAAATGACCAGAGAATCTCTCATGCAGTAATTATTTTACGGGCTGTAAGGTATGTAACATTGGCTTGTTTGCAATTACATATTATCTACATAAATATCATTCGATTAAAAAAAAATGCTGCAGTCAAGTTGTCAAATAATCATTTGTCGAAAGGCCACCAGCTCAAAGAGCATACTGCACAGTGATTCATTATAAAGAAATATGTATTTCTTAAAAAAATTAAGGGATTTGTAAGGTTTCTTTCCAAAAGCTCTTAAATATCCTGGCTCATTTGATTTCCTTTATTTTTTAATATAATTTTTAAACATTTTTAAACAATTTTTAAAAATGTATAGAAAAAATGGGTATGATTTTGCGTCATCCCGCGTCAAATTTGGTTTATAACCAAATCAGTTTCGACTATTACCCATCTTCAGTGTTCTCTTCGCTCTATACTCTGAAGAATACTGAAGATGGCTAATAGCCGAAACCGGACTGTTTACAAATCAAATTTGACGCGGGATGACGTAAAATCATATCCAATTAAATCAAACCCCGTCGGACAATATACGCACGTAAAGAAGAAGCTTTATTTTAAAAACTTCAAAAAACTCTTTCCTAAGCATAACTTCTATATTCTAAAGTTGTTCAAATCTTTCAACTTTCGCTTTTTTTTAAACAAAATGTGTGTTTTTTTCAAATTTTTGTATTTCCTACTTGGGCTACGTTCCCCTGTTTCAATGTAAATACGTTATGACTGCAATATGATTATGCTGTGCTTGTTAAATTATCAACTTATAGTGTAGAGTAGTGTAAAAATAAAAGAGAAACATACAAAAACAAAACTGAAAGAATCCACTTATAAAATCAACTTTGTTTCATCATCCTCATTACAAATATTTTTCTTAGGAGTGAAGTACTTGCTTTTTCTTTCATACAAGTTTGAGAAAGTAGTGTGAATATGCTTTGGTTTATGTGTGTATGTGTAGTAAAAAGCTGGCGTTGGACCAAAGATTATAGAATTACAAAGATGTTGCACTGCCATACATTGTTCTGCCACTGCTAAATTATCGATGGGATTTTCTGAAAATCCTCGTGTGTACGACTAATGAGCGAAATTTCATCAACGGAGAGCAAATTACCAAAACATAAATAAACTCTCAGCAAAAGCAATTCATACTTACGAACATTGTTTATGTGTGTGTGGGTATGTGTGTTTACGTTGTCAATATTATGCCCAACAAACAAAAAGGTTTGCTTTCAGATAAGTGCATATGAACTAATTAAAAATAATATTATGTGATCAAGCCTTTTCTTAGTTCACTAGCATTAATTTCTTTTCACTTTGTAAACAAGAAAAACAAAACATTATTCTAAACTTAGTCTTAAATTGTAAGCAAAAATTATATACTATAAATACGATTAGTAATAATGAAAATCAACGTTGTTATATTGTGTTTGTTGGGCTCTACAAATTCGAGTGGTATTATTATATACAAAACTAATTGGATCTTCTGTGTTGCCGTAGCCAAACCATACAGATTTTTTATTGTAAAAATAAAACAGTATCGACTGTCGACGAACTTTGGAAGCCTTATTAACCAATATTTTCATTAAGGCAGTGTTTGCTACATTTGTTAATTTTTGTTCTTTTAGGAATATGACAAAAAAGTAAATGATAAGCCCTTCTTCTGGTTACTGCATGTAAATTCCCATAGATCATAAACATGATAATAAAATATAGTTGTAAAAAAGATAATTAGAAAGACATTACTCAAAGCATGATATCAGCACAGAAATATGGGAAAAACTATACATTTATTTAGTTTTAAGTATACCCATCTCTAAGGTATAAGGAATGAAAGTATAAATAGAAGTGTAAATACTTTCATTCAGCAGTTCATATGTTAACTTAGTTAACTCAGTTAACTTACATAGTTAAAAAAATAAATAAAATAATGAATAGAACAGAAAAGTTGAGTTAAATAATGCTGTGAAAAATAAAGTTTTCAAAGAAGCAGGCAAAAAATGTTCTCTGCCACATTGTAGCAGATCGAAAAGAAAATTTCCTGAAATGAAACTTTTCTGTTTTCCAAACACAAACTCACCATTATTTAAACAATGGCTAAAAAAGTGCAATTTTGAAAAACAGTTTGTGGAAGAAACTACTTCCCTTTTTTTATGTGATAGGCCCTTTTCGCCTGATTTAATTGGTAAAAGATATTTACATCGAGGAGCCATGCCAACATTATACTTAATTGATAGTGCTGAGTCAGAAAGTATTGAAAAAGGCAACTGCTCTGAAAATGAGAATACCAACGATACATTTTTTTGAAGTTCGTCATGTAAGCGAAAAAGATTCGAATCACCGCCACCTTTATGCTCAAACTGCCTTAAAAGTTTAAAAAATGAAAACTTTTATAGAAAGAAATTTTTCAACATGTTTAAAAGACTTAAGAGTAAAACTCAACAAAATCGATGTATGAAGTCGAAAACTTGAAAAAAGATTGAAGGCATTAGAAGCAAAGTTAAAAGTAAAAGCCTCTCTTGAAAGTGAAATTGATAAACTTGGTATCAATTGTAATGAAAAAACATTCTGCAGAATTCTAATGAAGGGAAGCAGGGGAACGAACGCTCGATGGGAGGATTGTGAAAAGAATTTGTTCAAAGCATTTATTATAGATCAACCTCTACGTACTTGTTCTTGCGTAATATTTTGAAATTGAACCTTCCAAGCAGATATTAAGAATTTGCAGCCAGGAAACAATGTTTGCATATATAATGTTCTTAAGAAAACGGTTTTAAAGATGAAACCTCTTGAAAGAGAGTGCATTTTAATATGTGATGAAATATCAATCAGAAGAAATTTAAGTTATAATGATTGTGCGGATGTTATAGATGGAGTAGACGAGCGAACAAATGAAATGGGTTCTCAAATTGGTGTTTTCATGATTAGAGTAATTATAGAAAATTGGAAATTTGTGTTAAACTACTTTGTAACTGCTAGTTCCATAAAAGGAGAAATATTGAAAACACTTCTAATATCAAATTTAGATGACTAGTTACATGTTATCAAGGTCCAAAAAATAGGAAATGTTACGACCTATTGGGAGTGTCACCAGAACAGCCTTATTTTCTTTATAACACCAATAAAGTATATATGCTATATGATGTACCTCATATTTTTAAATCCATTAGAAATGCTTTTATCAAAGGTGACTTTAAAACACCTGATGGAATAGCGCGGTTTGATGTTATTAGAGAAGTTTTTGAACTAGAGCATGGTAAAGTCACAAAAATGACAAAGTTGACAATATCCCATATAAGTCCAACAAATTTTCAGAAAATGCGCGTGGGGTTGGCTGTTCAAACTTTAAGCCGTTCTGTTGCAGATGCGATTCAAACTCTTAACGAAAATCGTAAATTTACAAGGACTTCATCGGAAATAGCCTCTTCTACTTACGTATTTATAAAAAAACTTGATAGTTATTTTGACTGTTTAAATAGTAAATATTTTAGCGATCCTAATCCTCTAAAGCGTGGTTGGAAGGTATTGCAGGATCTAATAATATATATGCAACAAATTGAATATGTCGGCAATAAAATATTTTCCATCCGTAGTCTTATCCAAACCACCAGGGGCATATTATCTTTAAGTGAAGAAATGTTTCAAGAAAGTTCTAATTTATTCACAATTTTAACTGGCCGGTTTAATCAGGAGCCATTAGAAAACGTATTTTCATATGTTCGCGCCAAAGGCGGACACTGTAAGAACCTTTCAGTTCACGAATTTAATATCGCAACGGCAAAGCTGATATCTTTAAAAATAAGCCAGTTTACTTCGTCAAAAAATTGTGAAAACGACGATACCATATTCTTACCGGTGGATTTTCAAAGCTCCGCCGAATGTAGTGAAACTGTATCAGCTGATAATTAATGTCCACTGATAGATATCGTAGACATATATCAGAATAATGAAGAATATTTTGATGAAAGTGCCGACTGTTTTAACTCTCCGAATGTATCAATAGAACTTACTTCAAGCCGATATTTCATTGAATACATAGCGCAACGAATATCATGCAGCAAATGTAGAATGGATACAGTAAAACCTGCACAAATTCTAACATATCCATCAGAAATGTGTATCCACACAAAAAAACTATGAAAGTGACTCAGATTTTGAAAGTTTATGTGCACCCGCCAATCAATTTTTCGAAGTTTGTAAGATTCATATAAAATTTTTTGAAAAGCTTTTTTCTGCCAATAAAGCAATGAAAAATATTAAAAAAGACATAGTTCAGCAATGCATAGAATGTACTAATAGTACAATTTATTCCTTTTGGTTTGACGAGAAGAGTGCTTGTTACAATCACAGGCTGGAAATTTTAAATTTGCTTGTAATAATATTACTAAGAAACCTTTCTTCCTGGGAAACTTACCAGTATAAACGAGCACTTATTGAAAAAGTAAAAATTTTAAAACACTAATTTGAATAAAAATTAAAAATCATACAAAATATTTACTATGTTTACATGTCTTTTATTTTACCTCCATTATAGTAGATCTTATACCGAAAGTTGTGCGCGGTTGAATTAACTTTAAAAAATAAGTAAATAACAGCATCATGACTTCGGTGTAAACGTAAATTTTTTCATTCCTACAACAATAAAGTAAGTATATTTGCCCTACAATAACGAAAGGAATCAAGTTCGTTTTCTATTAATGTTGAACATCCACACAAGCTGTATGCTGTGAACATTAATAAAGTTGCTAGTAAACCTAATTCATTTTTAATTTTAAAACAGAATTAAAAACAAAAATATACCTAAAACAATACACGCACACCCAAACACAAGTATTAATGGGAAGCATATGTATGCATACATGAACAAACGTGTGTTTCTGTGCATAAAAAGTAATACTCTCTTTTCTGTTATTAGTTTTGCTCAATGCAAAGACAGTATCCTCTGTTTACCCTTTACACTTTCCCCCCTCGTCAATTGATGCTTAAAATTTTTGTTTATGTAAAATGTTCGCAGTGCAACATCTTTATAATTCTATAATCTTTGGTTGGACTTTAATTAATAAGGGAACAAAGCATTAACGCAGTTTTATTGCACAAGTTAAATACAATAAAATAAGAAACAAAAAAAATGTTGTAGTTGCATTTTTAGCTTTTCCAGAGCAGCAATAAAAATTGCAGTATACACAACTTAAACATTTCCTTGTAACTTTGTATAATGATGAGTAATTAACCCTTTAAGTTGTTAGCTGTAACGATACAATTAAAGGTCATAAATATTTATGGGAAATCACAAGAAAACAAATTCATTAAATAACAAGGAAATAAGTTTTTTAAAACATGAAAGTTGATTTTAAAACTTTAGCGAAATTGTTGTCCTTTTTTGACACTAAAATAACAAAATGAAATTTTCTCATGCCTAACGCTTCTCAAAGTGTTAACTGAGTCGCAAGTTGCATTGTAAATGCAAATGCCATAGACTGCTTATTCTAGTAATTCATTTTATGTTCACTTGTTCACTTACAGACAATGAATTGAACATTTTAAATTAATAAAAAAAAAATCGCTGGTTAAAAAATAAATAAAAACCCTTTAAGATCGTTGCAGGAACGAGAACGGTAATAAAAAAATTGTGTGTGAACAAGGCATTTTTTTATACTTCAATTTGTAGGTCATCAGTAGAAATGTTTTTTTTTTATTTGTTCAAATAAAAACAACAAGAATTTAATCCAATATCAACAAATATTTTTAAATGCACATAAAATAATTTGTTATTTTTTTTTTAGAAAAAGTGCTTACAATTTCATTTATTTATTTATTTATTTCGGGGACAACACACCCAGCTGAAACTCTGATTTATATCTTTTATTCGAATTTTAAAAATTTGAACACTAAAAGCTTTAGCACTCCCTGGTTTTGCTATTACAATTCACATTTTTTGTTTCTTTGTTTGAAATAATAGTTTTGAAATTAATTAACGAAAATCAATCCATACTTTTTTTACCACACAAAAAAAAAACAAACTTTGTTTCCCCCTTTATTTAATTCAAAAAAAATTTAAATTAAATTACATTAGGAAATTTCAGAAAATGAAAAACAAATTGAATAACAAATAAAAAATAGTTTTATTTGGTACTATCTAAAAGATACATTTCTTAAAGCTGGTACTTTAAAAGAAAATATCTACAAGTGATCTAAATAAAAAATGTATAAAAGAACATAATTTTTCTTAAAAAGTTTTTTAAATAAGGTACATATTCAAAAAAGACATATTTCTTAAAGGTAGTTTTAAAAAAGTACTTTAAAAGAAAATATTTAAAATTAATCTAAATAAAACATTTATGAAAGAAAAAGTACTTAAAAATTGTACATATTCAAATAGTACCTAAGATCAACTCAAAGGCTCTGTTATAAAAATACATTTTTATATATTTGAGCTATTGGTTTTATTGTTTTTTTTTAAAGGTACTATTTGGAAAGGTACTATGTCACAGAGGAAATTTTTCAATAAATTGTATTCTTTTTTTTTTAATTTTAAAAATATAAATAATATATTATTATGCGACTATTGACTTTGTTTCTTCTATTAATATATTGTTTATAAATTTGCGTTTTTATGGTTTTAAAAGAGACTTTCGTTGAGAGCGCTTCCATTTTTAGTCTATTGGCCAGTGAATAGCACTACGCATTACAGGGAAAATTCGTTTTTTAGCAGAATAATCTCCCTCCAGATATCTTTAATGTCACTTTCAATGTAGGAAAACTCAAATCGAATATCCACAAACACTACTCCCTCTTTCCTCCTCCCCATAACCTAATTTCCTAGTTCTGGTACAATGCCATTGCATGAGTAGGGGTCATCCCTTGGCCGGACGAAAAAAAGTAAAAAAAGTATGTTCAGGTTATTTCTTAAAATTTTCTTTAAAAACTTTTGTATTTTTACAATATTTTTTTATCAAGAGTTTTGGCGCTACACTTTTCAAAAATGGGCATTTTTATGAGTGTTTTTCTAAAAGTTATAATACTTATAGATCGTCTTTTGAAAACTGTAAGATCCAAAAGAACTTTACTTTAAAAAAAGTACTTTTTAAAAAAATACTTTTGCTTAGAGTGTTATCGTTTGCAATGCCACGAATTTAAAATTTTTTTTATCGAAAGGGTACTTTTCTAAAATTATTGTAATTTTCCAAGTTTTGTTTAAACTATAATAACAAACTTAAAAATCAAATATAATTAAAATTTAATTTTAATTTTTTAAAAAGTTATTTTTCTTTTCCATATGCAAAGCGAAAAAAACGCACCCTATTATTATCGTTTTCATTTATCACTTTAGATTCTTGAAATATATACAAGAGGTTTAATACTATAGCCGCTATTACTAAAACTAGCAAAAATTAAAGGGTGTAACGGAAATGGTATGCAAAAAAACATAGGCAGGCACGAAGTCTAAGTGTTTTTATTTTTGTTATAGAAACAAATCCAAAAAAAAAAATCAAAAATAAAACTAATAGGCCAAAATTGAGTTGTTAGCATCTCGCGATAGCGTGAGCCATTGACCGTGACCGTCTTTCCAGCCACATATTCGAAAAAACGGCCCAATCACGCTTCCAGATCACATAGCGCACCATACAGTGATACGTTGGGCATTTTTAGAAGCCCAAATGTGGCAGTTTTGCTTGCTGAGATACCCTGCCAAGCAAAATTGGTTTCGTCTGAAGAAATATTTTTTTCAAAAACCAGCCAGTTTTTCCGGAATGAACTGAGCGAATCTACAGCGATGTGAATGGTCTGTCGGGTTCAATTGCTGCACCCGTTGAACCTTCTAAGGCTTCGAAGTCAAATCCGTACGCAAAATTTGCCATATGGAAGTTTTTAATAACCCTAATTATTGAGGATGACGAGGAATTGACAATTTTTTTTCCTTCAATACTGTGGTTCACAGCTGATGTTTTCAGTTAAACGACCCGGTCGAACACGACTTTGTGTTAGAACATTTTGTATCGAGCCTGTCGACTCAAATTTAACGACCAAATTCTTAATAACGGTTTCAGAAGGACGGTTTTGTTGTCAGCATTTTCATACTGAATTTTAATTATTTTAAAGCGATTTTTGTGCGAAATTGAATTAATTGTTGGTGTTGCCACTATTAAAAAACCAATTTCTTGTTGAAAAGCGCGATATTTAGCAACACAAAAAACAGTATAAAATTAAAAGGTAACGTATTCATGGTACGGAATTCTTTTTCAAAAGAAACTTTATCTGAAACGTAATTTTATTGCAGATTTTTCACATCTTAATTTATGATTAAAAACAGTGAGAGCGGTATATTTGCTGTGATAATAAAATATTTTTATTTTATTTTATTTTTAATTACATTTCTTGATTTATGTTCGAAATTTAATTACTCGAAAAATTTATTCAATTGATTTTTGCAGCAATAAAACAATTTCCATTTAAATACATTTTTTATTTATTTTCTTTTTGCCTTATTTGGCTCATGTTATAATGAAAATAAATATTGATGTTGGAATTTATTTATGCCATGTAAATAAATGTTTTTGTTTTATTAATTCTTTCACTTTTTTATACTACGAAAAATTATTGTAGCAAGTTTTAATTTGTTTTTCTTTTATTTTTAATGGATGTGAAAACTTTACATCATTTTTTTCTTCTATACGGGATGTCATTGAATGTGTCGTTAACAGCGCATCACTCCCCGCGCCAAATAATGAAATGTGGGTCAATTACTTTGCGATGAAATGTTGCATTACGCATAAAAATTCGTTGTTCATAATACTGACAAATAACAAGTTACGACCAGGCAGTAAATAGTCAGTCCATTTCTTTGTTGTAAAAAAAAACAAAATATAAAAACTCACCAAAAACCAAATGTAATAAAAATTATTTTTATATTTTTCTTTTACACTTTATTGTTGATTTGTTTTTTTTTTATTGTATTTTTGCTTAACAACCACAGATTCCATAATATTTCCCATAAAAATTATTATTCTGAATTTAAAATATAAATAACAAAAAAAAAAAAAATAACATTAAAGAATTTAGCCGATTTTTTATGTTAAATATTTAAATTCTATTTAATTTAGTTGCTATTTCTTTCCAGCAACATCAGCATTTTTTTGTTTTATACAATTCAGTCAGTTTTCTTTTTAATATAAATTGGCAATTTGTTTAGAGAATAAGAGTTGAATGTTGTAAAGAGTGTCCACGAAAAGTTTAAGCTGCTTTGTACTAAGTTTGCATTGCATTTAAAATAATAAGAAGAAAATTAGAAAAGTATAAAATTTTGGTTAAATACAGAATCAAATACAAAATTTAATCCAAATGCAATTTTTTAAAATATTCATTTTCAAAAGATATTTTTTGAAAGAAAACATATTTTCATAAAACCATTCTAAAAAGAAACATTTTTGTTTAAGAGACTTTTTTGTTTTAAAGAACAACTTAATAAAAAAATCTTCACACGGTGATAAGGTGAAAAAGGAGAAGAACGTGATAAGATTTACATCAGTACCGAGCCATGTAGCCACAACCTGATGGATGGAAAAAGCGTCCTCCCACTCCCTAAGACGCATACGCACTAGGTGCAAATACGGCTTAGTTGCAATTTTAGAGTACACGGTAGCAGAGCCGTACCCCCACTCCTTGCTTAAAAGTTGGAGACTATTCAACTCTTGGTCCTGTTACAAGCCTAACTAGGACATTTACCTTTTCTTTTCGTTAACACCTCTTTGGAACTTTCTTCAACGCCCGATTTAAAATATAGCCACCACGTTGCTGCCCGAGGAGCCTCATCAACAACCAAAACAGGGCCGTAGCCTGGCAGGCAATTGGTTCCCTTGGTAGTTGTGTCACTGGCCGGACTCCAAGAGTCCTATGTCTCTTCCTGTATCGGGCTCCAGGCGACTAGTGCCGCCTTCTACCCCCGAAGGCATATGTCAAGATGGGGAAGAGGTACATCAATAGTCTGGTCCCCCTGAGGGAAGGTGAACAGGGAAGTGGTTTTCCTTTCTCCAAAATTATGCTTTTGTGAAAAGTTTCTACTTTAAAGTTACAGGGTGTCCGCCGGGAAGGTAGAGTACTTCGTTTGTTTATAATTTTTGATTAAAGGGATCTTATATTGATAAATGTTTTATTTAATGTTACCTCTGTTAGCCACACAAATGCAAGCCCTTTTTGAGCACAGTTTTAATTATATTATCACACGTTTCACGCGGTATTTCATTAATCACGAATGTTTTGTTTGAGTTGGTCAAGTGTTCCTAGTTTGTTTTACATAAACCTTGTTTTTTAGATATCCCCACAAAAAAAGTCCGGAGCAGTCAAATCAGGCGATCTTGGAGACCAATCAACATCATATGGAAAAAGATCTCGCAGTAATTCAATTGTTATCCTGGCTCTATGCGATGTGGCACCGTCTTTTTGATAGCACATGTTAATCAAGCGTTAAACATGCAGTTGTTGTATTCAAAAGTTTTCAATTATACTACGATATCGCTCCCCATTCACAGTTTACGTTACGCCTTTTTTATTTTCAAAAGAGTAAGGTCCAATGATACCTCCTGACCAAATTTTACACCAGACTGGGACTTTTAATGGATGCAAGGGTGACAGTTGAATAATTTGAGAGTTTCCCATTTCCCAGACCTGGCTATTCTGTTTATTCATATATCCATTCAAATGAAAATATGCCTTGTCACTTATTATGAGTTTTTTCCATGAAAATCGGTTCTTTCATGGGCGAGCTGTAACATCCTATTGTACGTCAGCGTACGGAAGAAGCTCTTGCGTCAACTAATTCTTATATGGAAACAAATGCAAATCCTTGTGCTAAATTGTGGCCAAAACTGTTCTTTGAAGACCAAGCTTCTGAAGGCGGCATTGAATTGAGGTTTATGGATTGTTTTGAACACTTTCTTGAGCAGTAGTAATGCTTTCAGCCAATCTTGCAGTACGCTGTGTTCCATGCTTAAGCCTATCACCTACAGACCCTCTTTCTTCGAAATCATTCACTGCACGAATAGTGCGTTTTATTGGCACGTTGTTTCTCCCAAAAATTTCACGTAACTTTCAAATCGTCACAGTAATCGATGATTGATTTTGAAAAATTATTTTAACGATTAAAACACGTTGGTTAATCGAATATTTTTCCAAAATAAATTTGCCACTTGCCTACTTGACGACTGCCAAATATGAACTATCAAGACTAATGTTTACCAAAATTGCGGCAAAATAAAGTAGTATACCTCCTCGGCGGGCACCCTGTACATTTTTAATTAAACTTTTTTAATTATTATTTTAAATACAACTTTTGAATATATTTTTCAATGCTTTTTTTCTCTAAATATTAATAAAGTTAATTCGTCTTAATATTAGTTTCAGATAATATCTTTTAAAATAAATAAAGCTTTTCAAAAAAATATATTTGAAAAGATTTGTAGATGTAAATGGAATTTTTGAAAAATGGTACTTTTTTAACGCAGGTACTTTGTAAAACAGTTTCATAAGTTGCTTTTTTTTAGCAGATATTTAATTCGATGACTATTTGTTACACAATATTGTTAAAAAGGTACTGCTTTAAGGATTAATATTTTTCAAAGAAATTATTTAAAAGCGGATTTTTAAAAAGTACTTTTGTGAAGAAATTTTTTAATGGAGCTTATTAAGGTATTTTATGAAAGTACCCTTTTTAAAAGGATTATATTTAAAAAGCTTTCTGTGTTTTATAAGTAATATTTAAAAAATTATTTTGAATAATTTTTAAAATTATTTTTTCAAGTAAAATATTTTAAAGCCCATTTTTTCTAATAAGTATTTTTCTTTAATTATTTTTATATATTTTATGTTTTTGTTGACCTATTTATTATAATTTTTATTATTTTATTCTTTTTAATTATTTTTCTAATAAGTATATTTTAAAATTTACTTTTTATTAGGTATTTTCTTTAAAAGCTTTAAAACCTATAACCAAAACCACTTTTTCTTAAAGCAACTTGCTTTAAGAAATACTTACTTTATAAAATGTGTCTTAAAAAGTACTTAATGGAATGTGCTTTATAAGTTATTTGATGAAAAGTCCTTTAATAATTACTTTATGAAATATACTTTAAAAACACTTCAAGGAATATACTTTAGAAATGACTTTATGGAAGATATTCTATAAAGTACTTTATGATGTGTACTTTAAAAAGTACTTTCTGTAAGGAACTTTGAAAGGTACTTGATGAAAATAAAAGTGGATAAATTAGTTTTACTTGATCAAAGGTACTTTAAAAAGTACTTTGCTAATGGTACTTTTAAAAAAACGTGGTCATGGATACTTTAAAAAGTACAATACTATAGAATTTGCTGTCTTAAATAAAATTATTTAAAAAAATCTTTTTTGAAACGTGCTTTAAGAAGAAGTTTTAAAATATGCTATAAAAGAACTTTAGGAAAGTATATAATTTTTAAACAGATTTTGTAAAATGAATCCTTTTCATCCTTCATTTTAAGTAAATTTTATGTTTTTTTAGCATCCCTTCACAATCTACAGTTTTTCTTAAAAAGTTTTTTTTTTGGATATGAATCAGTTATCAAGATGTAAACTTTTGTGAAAAATTCTTAATGAAGTAATTTCCATTTTCTGTATAACTTCAGATTCAGATTTCAATGATTTGAAAGATAACTTTTTGCACATACACACTTTGTTCAAATCATGCTGATGATGAAATACTTTTAATAATTTTTTTTTGTGATTAGACATTTGACTGACAAAAAGGCACTTTGCAATAACATCCGTTCGTTTTATTCACTTTTTGTGATGTTGGTTTTTCTTCAGTTGTCTGTTTTTTGTAGTTTTAGTTTTCATTTATGTAAATATTTTTTATACTTCAAAATTGTTGACGATATAAAACCGGATGGTTTTGTTTTCCACATGCTGAATTGTTTTCTGTTTTTTTTATTAGTATTATTCAAATTAAACAACTAACAATTTAATAAAAAACAAAATTTTTTTAGTTATTTGTTTTAATTTGGCGCTAATAAACAAAAACTCTCGTAATTTATAGCTTTTCTTGTTAAAATGTCGTTGTTTAATAAACATTTTTGTTCTTTATGTAAATTATACTTTTTTTTTTATAATCTAGTTTTAGTATTCAAACATTTGTTATATTTTGTGTTGGTATTTAAATAGATTTTAATAGTTTGTTTTTAATTTTTAATGCACGTCAAAATTTTGGTCAAGGTCAAACATTTTTTGAATAATGTAAATGAATAAAAAGTAAAATTAAGAGACAAGCAAACCTCTGGCATGAAACATTTTTGGTGAAGAATTGATGGAATTTGAATTGATAATAAAATAAATTTAAATTAAGTTTTTAAAGGAAGTAAGTTTATATTGACGTTTTAGACTACCCGAAGAAAATAAGTTGCTTTTTAGAGTTCTGCCAAGTGTTATCAGGTGTTTTGGATCAAAAATGTTTAAAATAGTGAAATAATAAAATTCTAATCAAACATTCCAAACATTTTATTTTTATCACGAAAAGCTTTAATTAAAAGAATTCTTCTTGGTAAATAGAACGTTTTTTAAGATATTTCAATCTAGTGTTATAAACTTTTTTCTATTAATTGTACCTTGTGCTTAACAAGTGGTACTTTTTTAACAAGCAGATTTTCTAGAAGGATGTGTTTTAAGCTACTTTGTTTACTAACTAAGTTGTTTTTATATAATTTAATTGATAAGATTTTTTTTTACTCAAAATATTAATTTACTAAAAAGTACCTTCTTTATTGACAAAAACATTTTGCGCCTTATAATCTTTTTACACAAGAAGTCTTTGCTCGGACAAAATTTGAGGAAAATAAAGAAAATAAATCTTAAGAAAATAAAATGCTTAAAATGTTAGATAGAACAAAAAGTCTCTTTACAGTAATTTCAATTATAGTGATGATTTCTGTCTGATAAAAATTCATAATGGCAAAAATTTCAATAGCCTTGTGGCAACTTCCCTACATTTTGGCGGCTTTTAAACAAACCGGACAAATTTTGAAATATCAAAATTCTTTAGTAATTTAGTAATAATTTAGTAATAATGACAGACAAAAAATCAGACTGAAAAAGAATTTAAAAATTTGATGCTTTAGTGTTGTTAATTGGCCGTTACGATCATGTGATCGTACCGCTGGATATTTTATCTTGGGGAATATTTAAAAAAAGTGTACGTCAATAAATCAAAAACAATGCAAGAGCTAAAGGTTGATATAGCTCGGAAAATTAACGAAATATGCCTCACAGTCATTGGAAACATAGATCATTAAATAGCAATAGCGAGCATTTGGCCGATATTTTGACGAACACTTAATTGTCATAGTTTCTTTTATCGAAACGATATTTTCGAAAATAATCGTTTCAAACAATAATTGTTATAACTTGCATTACTTCGTATTAATTATCCTTGCGGTTTGAAGCCGCCCGATATCCAACGATTGCGATGTATTGACACATTTTGCCATTTCGAATGGTAATCGCCAATCTCAAGAAATGTGCGTTTGTCAAAGAATGAACAATAGTTTACAAAATATAAACATAAATCATGAGGATATTTTTGCCAAGGATGTAAAGGTAATAATACGCCAGTAAACATGTCCTACACAGATTTTAAATACGTTTCGCACACTATCAACTTCACGGTTAAAATGAAATGTACATTAAAAACAAATTTTAGAGCGAAGAACTATAAAATATTATTAAACAAAAATATTAAATCAACCAGGGACTAGTAGATTCTATTCTGGATTTAGCCCGATATCGGAGATATGTGTTTTTGAAATGGATAAAGTCGATATTTACAAAAGATATTAATCGGGTCCCCGGCATAGTAGGAGTAGCCCAGAACTAGTAGATTCCAACAGCATATAATTTATGTCTAGATGCAGCCCGTTATCAGACATGAATTTACGACAATTTTACTTTCAGGGAAAATTAATATGCAAAAATATAATAATTTGAAGTGTATAATTTCCATATTTAGCGAAAATGCCAAAGGTCTGGAAGAAGTCAAGACCTAGTAGACTCCAAAGTTATATAATCTGCTCGATATCGGATATAGGAATTTTAGACAATTTTGCTTGAGTTAAAAATAATATCAAAAAATATTGCTAAATAAATTCAAAACAAAACAAAAAAATCATTAACGAAGTAAAAAAATCTGAAGTTGGAATTTATTTCTTGGACAAAAACGTAATTTTAAAAGAAAAAGCTTTTCCGTTATTTTGTGCCAAAAATTCATCATAACGTTTTCTTAGAAAACTCATGGGATTTCCCATTGCAATAAACCCGGATATGAAAGTAACAATATTCTAAGAATTTGCTGTTCAAAATTAAAACGATGAATTAATTTAAGCGTGATTCAATGAAGCTTCTAGTAACTGTTAAATAAAGCACTTCAAATTTCAGTTACCGCTTTTGCTGTTTATTAGTAATGAATTACTTTTTTATTTATTTAAATTCTTATCGCGTTTACAAAAAAAAATCCTTCTTAATATCAAATTTACAAACAATTTTTAGCGCAAAGTGATAATTTTATTTCTGTAATTTTTTACTTCTTTTAGCAATTGCTAATATGATCCATCCAAAACATATGAGTCATATTATGAAAGTTTCAAGTTTATAACAAGTTTTTTATTTACTTAAATAAACACGATCTTTTGTTTGCTATTAATCATTTCAAATTATTTTCTCAGTGTGTGTGTCTTTCAAAAGGAAGAAATTAGTTTTGCAATTTTGCTAATTAATATGAAAAGTGATTAATTCAATTAATAAATATTTCTTTCAAAGTGTGTTTGTTAAATTGATTAAAGAAGTCTTTTTTTTATTAATGATGAATAATTTTTTGGATGAACAAGATGCTTTACATTAGTGAAGCATCGCTAAGAAACTTCCATTTTAGAAATAAATTTTATCATTTGCTGTTACTTGTTATACTGAGTTATTTTTATTTTATATTAAAAATGAAAAAGCAGGAAGCCCCTACCTGTCCCTCTTTATTATTACAACGGGTTATAGTGTGATCGTGTTTAATATTAATTTTTTTTATGAATTAAATTTTGTTTTCGAATTTTTCACTAAATTTTAGGTTTAATTTTATGATCGCTCTTTGTGCTTTATTGCTTGTAATTAGTGCTAATTCTTAAATAAATAAAAATATGCCACAAAAAATTATCACTTTTATGAAAATTGCTTATTTATCCAATAACAAATTTTGCATTTTAGGTAAAAAAACATAATATCTTTTCTCTTAGTAAAAGTACCTTTTGGTAAAAGTACCTTTTGGTAAGAAGATTATAATTCTTTTGGTTAAAAAGCATGTACCTTTATAATACATTTTTAATTTAATAAAAAGTTGGCTTAGATAAATACGATTCTTGCAAAATGACTTTGTTTTTATTAGAAAACTAATAAAAACCGTCCTTAAACACCTTTTGTTAAAAGATATTTTTATTTTATTAAATACTTCTCTAGAAAACTTTATGTTCAAAGAAAAATCCTTTTTTAATAAAAAGAAACTTTCTGCTAAATTGTATATTTAAAAAAAGACTTTTTTGACGAAAGATGCAGCCTTTCTGCTGAAAAGTGCCTTTAATATTTTATATCCTCTCAAGTAGTTTTTCTTTAAAAAATACTCTTCTAATCGAAAATATCATTATCATACATCGTTAAATTTAAAATATATATTTTTATTCCAGAATTATTTTTGATAGCAAGTACCAATTTCTCTTTTCATAAAACACACCTATTTATCTTTAGTAAATCTTTCACAAAAAGCTTTATTTAGTGAACTATTCGTTTTTAATAAAAATTTTCGTTTTCATAAAAAAAGTTATTTTTTGTAAACAATTATCTTTTTTTTTTATTAAAATGACTAATTTACTACAAATTTTACGCCATTTTGATAATAAGTTTCTTTAAAATAAAGAAGGCTGTTTTATAAAAAATTCCTTTCTGATAAACATAATTATTCTCAAAAGATTTCTCCTTATAATCATTCGATAGAAAATATGCTGTTGATTAAATGTACTCCTTTAATTTAATAATATGTTTTTAGCAGAAGTAACAATTGACCTTTCTTTTGGATTAATTAAAGGTAATAAAAATGTCCTTTTTAATAGAAAGTACTTTTTCTATTAAAAAAAGCCTCCTTTTAAGATAAAATGGCTTTTTAGCATCCTTTTCAATTTCTTATTGACTGGTAAAAAGATCTCTTCGAATACAAAATACTCTTTGGATAAAAAGTATCTTATTGATAAAGTTTGATACGAAAGTCGCTGCTTTTGGGACCATGCATCTTTTAAGGCTGCAATCTCTTACCTCAGCCCTTAAAGACTCCCAGCCAGTCTACCATGTGGCTCCCAAAGAAATAAAAACAACCTTTCCCTTGGCTTTTGTTTGTTTTCCATCTTAATTGAATTGAATCTTTATTTTTATAAACACAACAAATCAGACATTCAGGTTTTTGCGCTTTTGCAATTTATTATGGTTTTTTCACTGAGATAATAAATATTAAATATTTAAAGTTTAACTTTTTAACGAAACTAGATACTGCGATTTATTTGTTGGTATTTTGTTTTTATTCATATATTATTTTAACACTTCTACACATGTTATTATTTTTGTTTTAAATGTTCAGATAAAAATAAATCTTTACAATTGCAAAATACTTGTATTGAATATGATACGAGCATGAATCTCATACGACAATTATTTTCGGTACGTGAGAATACTGCCGGTATCGCTTTGCAATACCTACAAATATTTCCAATATAATTGTGCTGATAGAACGGTTGAATTGTCTAGCAAATGATGATACCGACTTAACAAATCGTGGATATGAATTGTTTGTTTATCGTTTAGCTTCTTTTTTTTCTTCTTATATGACTGAAAAATAAATATTGTTGAAGATAAAGAAAATAAATAGTTATACGCAATTTTAACCATAGTGTCCAACCTTGCCTGCAATTTAAAAAATTATAAACAATAAATATTTTGAAGTATATAATTTTTCTTGCTGTGTATATAGTCGCGAGCAACTAAAAATGCGACTTTGGATTAAAGGAGACTTAAAAAATCGATAATGAAACACAATAAAACAAAGACAAGTTCCAACGAACGAAAGTATGCCAAACAAATAACGGTAAAACTACGGTATAATAGACTACTAGTTTCAAAAGCGGCCAAAGGAAACACGATTGTAGTAATGTACAAAAGACACTATATAGACAAAACACAAGAATTTATACAACAGACCAACTGCATTCAATTCAAAAAATGACCCAACTGAATCTTTCCAAAGGAAAATACGTAGCCTCTTAAAGCGCTGTAAAACCCAGAACCACCAACACTCAAATAGCAGACAAATATACACAAACAGAACATACCAATAAGACCCCTTGTAAACTACAGACTTGCATATGCATATCACCTAGCTGAACACTTAATTACCCTACTCAAAGAAAAAATAATTTACAAAATACATATACGGTACGGAATATACAGGACTTTATCAATAGCAACGCTAGAAATCTTAGTTATCCTACGCAAAAAACTAGACACTTTTAAGGGCAACCAATACGTTGCCAAAATAATAGATATTGCAAAGACGATAATAAAACAAAAATACGTTAGGTTTAATAACCACTTCTACAAATTATCTGATGGACTCGGCATGGGCAATCCAACTTCATCAATCTTTATGGAAATTTTCATGCAACATTTCGAATTACTACATATAAAGACACTAATGGAAAAACACAAAATAACTCATTACTATAGATACGTGGTTGATATCATATCCATCTTCGAATAAGATAACGGCAAACAAATTTAATTTAGGTACCCCTGTAGGTTAGTAGGTAGTCAATATGGGGGTTGTGTGTTCGATTCCCAACGAAGAGCTTGTTTTTTTTCACTACCAAAATAAAAATTGACTGTCGGTGGGGCTGCTCAGCGATGAAGGCATAGTCACTGGTCACTTGCTGTCTTTATACGGCAGTTAATTTCCGATTATCCCTCTACTTTCACCACCTGTCTCATCTCTTCTCTATCCCTTTCCTAAAGAATGCAGCACGGTACTTGACTAAATAGGCATTGTTGCCTGAAGTGGAAAGAGAACAAGACAGAAATTTACATTATCTTGACATTACAATAACACAAGAACCTGAATATTTAACATTTATAAAAAACCAAATGCGATGGACACTATCATCCACAGTTTTTCGAATCATTCTACCCAACATAAACTAGCAGCGTTTAGACATATGATACACAATCTTAAAATAATCCCACTTAGTCCGGACAAATACAACAATGAACTCGACACCATTTACACCATAGCTAAGAAAAATGGCTGCAAACGAACTACTGTCAACAAACCATATAACACTGAAAACAGGAACAAAGAAGACAACGCATTAACAGATACAATACGACGGTACACTTTAACCTATACAGGACCAGAAACAACAAAGAAAAGAACCTCTTTCACAAAGAAGGTTTACTCACGGCACTAAAAACCAGCAACACTCTGAGACACAATATTAGGACATCGACAGACACAACTGACAAATTTAATTCCAGCAGAGTATACAGGCTCACTTTTGCCTGTTAACATACTTACATATATAGGACGAACTCGACGAATACTAAAAACAAGATTTGCAGAATACATACGGTCACACAAACGGAACAGAGAAGACTCCAACTTTGCATTACACCTTAAGAATCACGGAGCCTTACCAAGGTACATTGATGAGTGTATGACTTTACGGCATACTAGCAAAAAAGGACGAAGATTAGAAATATAGGTAAACACAACCTCAAACGAAATTTCCACACCACTTAAACTAATCTCAAACGCAAACGTACCACACAATAGATGTACCTGGACAATAGAAAAAGATGAAAATATTAAAATTAATCCCCACAAAAAACGCCAGATGGTTGATATTCTGAATAATTAGGTAGACACGACGATTATGGGATAAATACCTGGACCAGAAATACAGACTAAACAGCACGTGATACAACATTGCCTGAAGATGACGTATTTACATCGAAAGCGCTCACCATTTGCGAACAAACAGTCACGAAGGACGTTAAGGTAAGGGGAGGAATTGTAAACAGTAGTTTATTCACTGGCGGAACAAACTCAAACAATTTAGTACCAGACTTAATTGTGTTTTCTTTGGGGGTTGATTTGTTTGTTGCGAAAAAAAGTATTATTGGTAGATGAGTGCTTTTTCCGCTTTTAATCTAGAAAATGTAGAATCAATTAAAGTTCTGTTAGCTGTTCTGGGTTTTTATCCGTTTTAGCAACTAAAATCTGTTTACATGTTCTTCTGCAATTTAACCATCCGCATCTATATATCAGATCTTCTTTTTAATATTCTTACAGTTAAGTTCCTCCACCCATTATTAAATTTGTCTTAAAAATTGGTCTATTAATTATCCATTGATAAGGGGATGCTGAAGAAAAAGCAGTTTAATGTTTTGGAAATGTAAGTAAAAGTGAAAATTATGAATTTTTATCAAATGGCCCTGTAGTTCCCTGTAGCTGTATGTACCGTTTAGTACTATGTCTTGATATAAAATAACATCTATATTAAGGTGATAGATATGCTTTCTATTCAAATCAAACAATATGACTTTGTTTCGCCAGTCTATTTAATAACAATCGGCTTGTTTACTAAAAAATAAAATTGACTCCGCTCTACAATAGCAAAATATTAAAGTTGTATTCAGGTACTAAATGCATAAAGTCAAATATTTGTTTTATTGAAATAGGAAACCCAACACACAAATAGTAAAATGACAGATCTAAGTTTATAAATAATTAATTTAAAAATTGTAGTTTTTTTAATTAAAAAAAATCTTTTAGATTTAAAAACTTAACAACAAATTTTGATAAAATCAATTAAAATAATAATCAAACTGAAAGTTCACTTCAGACAATGTTTTTTTGTTTAAATAAAAATTATTCATAAAGTTGTATGAATAAATCAGTGTATTTTTTGCTTGCTAGTAGTTTTGCATGAAAACCGAGTTAATGGAATCACTATTTTTGAAGCGACATCAAAAGGTTTTCTAGCTACAGATATCTAAAGGGTTGCCAGATCTTTTTTTTGCGAAACACTAAATTTTATTACAAGGAATTTTTTAATCTTTGGCAATTTAATATTGCTATTTCCTGTCCCAACTGGCTGGTTTGTAGTCGAAGGCGAGCGCTTTCGATGCCAATGCATCATTCTCAAGCCGCGTTTGTACTTTACTAATTTGTTTACAGTATCAATAAAAATGGTGTAAAAAATGATTAGTACTTCCGATTTCAGTAAAATTTTTTGTCAGTTGTTCGTATTTTCGAGGAGAAGGTTTTTACGTAAGAAAATTTTTTAAAATCCTTCCGCAAAAGATGGAAATTCGGAGAAATTGAAAATCGATTTTCTGTATGAAAATTTGTGCAAAATTATTTCTTTATGGCTTTAAAATTAAAAAATATAAAGTTCTTAGTGTAAATCATGGAAAATTGCGGAAAATTCAAAATGCGGTAAATTGGAAAATCGAAAATTGATTTTTTTGTATGAAATTTTGTGTGCAATTATTCCTTAATTATACGTTGACTTTGCACAATCTGACAGATGTCATTTTGGCATTATAATTTTCTACAGTAAATGTGCTGCTCTTCTTGCTGCAATTTATACGAGTTTTATGTATTGTAAAACCGATTCCGTTCGATTGGCATTTGCGATGACAATCAATAAATCGCAAGGCCAATCACTAGAAGTCTGTGGGATTAATCTCAAATTTCCCTGTTTTTCATACGGTCAGCTGTACGTTGCATGCTCGCGTGTTGGTAAACCGTCTTCATTATTTGTTTTTGCGCGGGAAAACAAATCGAAAAACATTGTTCATCAAATCGCTCTCTACTGATTCCATTCAAATAAATCACATTGAAAATGTAAATATTTGTCTTGTATTTTTACTCTAAAGTTTGTCTGAAGGCCAAATATGGAGCGAGGTAAAGTTCGCTGGGTCCGCTAGTTTATTTTTAATTTTTTTAAACATAAATTTTAGGTCACATTAAAATTTTTGAAATTCAGAGAAAATTAAAGAACTAATGATTTTATTACATGTTTTGGTTTTAAAAACAATTACGCATAAGTTAAGTTTAGAAAACTATTTTTTTTTTCCAAACACGTTTAAATAACAAAACGTTTAAGATTTCTTTTTTGAAAGAATACAAACTTTTAACAATTTATGTAAATTTAAGAAATAAATCAATCAGCGATGCTTATTGCATTTTATATTAGATTTTGTTAAGTTTTCGTTTCGTTTCGTTTTGTTTCGTTAACGTTTTTGTTACTTTTGTTGTGTGTTTTTTTTTCTTTATCGCTTAAAAATAATTGATGTCAATTACAAATACAATGAATGAATGTGACTCAAACCGCTAACTGAAATTGAACAGAAGAATGGTAAATTGAATTTTAGTGTTAACAAACAAAAAACAAAAAAAAGCCATTAGTTTACACCAAATTTCAGTAGAAGAGAAAAAACGTTATTTCGAATAAAAAACTTACAACTCAATTTAACTTAAATTGAAAAATATCTTTTACATTGTTTTCCATTTTTGTTCAATTGCATAGAAAAAGACTACAACGGAAGAAAAAGGCTTCAAGGGTGTAGAAAGGGTATAGAAATTGCAAATGCAACATTTTAAATATTAAATTGCAGTTTGACATATGTCAGTAGTGTGTTGCAGTTTATTTATAAAAGATCTGGAATATCTGTCGGGTAACTTATTCAGCAATAAGCAGAAACGTTGCGCTACAACATAAAAAAACATTTTTATTTTTTCGCAAAATTATTTTTAACTTTTGCAATTTTCTAAGAAATTGCAGTGTTTTTCCAGTTCTATTTAGAAAATTTAATTTTTTTTAAGATTTTTGTAACGAATTTTAAATTTCAGTTGAAATTTATTTATTTTAATTTTGTTTTGCCAAACTTAAAGTTTTTAAAGAATATCCTTTTTTTATGAGAATAAATTAATTGGAAAAATTTCTTTTAAGTAATTTGTCGATATGTGAGTTAACCTCAATTATTGCTTTCATTTTATGAAACTACAGATTTTGCTTAGTTTTTTATTTCATCCCGTTTTTCTTTCGTATGAAAATGAATTTTTTTTTGCTGAAAGTTAAAATTTTTGATTCTGTTTGGCTTTTTATTTCATGCGCTTTTTTTTCGTGTGAAAATGCTATTTGTTACTTTGAGAGAAATTCTGCTTTTTTTAATTCAAAATTTTGAATTTTATTTTCCCCGTCATTTTGGTTTCGTTTTAATTTAAAGATTTCCAATTGTTGGTGAATTTTTGCTTAAACAGTCAAAATTTATTTTGGTTTTTTTATTTTAATATTTTCTCTGAAATGTGGACTTGTTTTTTCTTTACTACGTCTTTTATTACAAAAAAGGGTAGAACTTTAGAATTTTACTGAATTAATGATTGTTTTCAAATATAACCAGTTTAAACTAATTCTTAGCTATAAACGTTGGTAATTCGTTTCCGGTATTTTCTAAAAATTATAAAATTTCTCGTTTTTGTTAGAGAAAACCATTTATTGCGAATGATAAGGTCATTCAACTGAAAGCATTGCAGCCGTGAGCCACAGTATTGAAGCAGAATCAAATTTGTCAACCAACCATTCACATCGCCTTAGATTCACTCAGTTCATTCTGGAAAAAACGGCTGGATTTTTTGAAAAAATAATTTTTTCGGACGAAGCCTTTTTTCACTTGTCAGGGTATGTCAACAAGCAAAATTGCCATATTTGGGCTTCTGAAAATTCTAGAACGATTATTGAGAAGCCTTTGCGTATTCAACGTATTACTGTGGTGCGCTATGTAGTCTGGAGGCTTGATTGCGCCGAAAATGAGGCTGGAAATGCGGTAACGATCAATGGATCTCGGTATCGCGAGATGCTTACAACTCAATTTTGGCCTATTATTGACGACTTGGATTGCACTGACATGTGGTTTCAACAGGACGGTGCCACATGACACACAGGCAATAAAACGATCAATTTATTGCAAATCAAATTTCCCGATCGCATAATTTTACGATAATCAGATGGTGTGATTTAACACCAATGGATTATTTTTTGTGGGGCTAAGGACAGAGTCTATATGGATTTCAGCCTTAAAACTTAAAATCCGTAATATGATTAACGAAATAGCACCGCCATTTTGCCAAAAAGTGATTAAAAGCTTTGATAAAAGAATCGACATCTGTCAGCGTGGTGGAGGTGGACATTTGTCAGATGTCATTTTTCATTCATAATTGCCGAACTTTTCTCTTCGTCATACAATAACATTTTTAACACTTTAATCTACATTTTCTTGAAAAACCCTTTATATAAGATCTTTGGATAATCCTTTCAGACGGAACACATACTATATCATGTAATATAGTATGCTAACGACACTTAAAAAACGATCATATCGCACCCTAACTACAAAAGGGTCACAACTTAAAATTTTCGAAAACTGCCTTTTTTTATATAAATTAAATTCAGAGTACACATCTCTAACTAATGCACTTTCTTCTTTAACTCGAATAATACAGTTATGACTATTTTGGTGTTAAGTATGTTGCTTCTGCACGATGAACTAAAGCGAATTATTTTGATTTGCGAAAATTTAAGTATTTTGAGTTGTGACCCTTTTGTATTTAGGGTGCGATATATGTATTTAATGGGCTTTTAAATCAATATAATAAATTAAGGCGTGTTAAGTAGTTAAGCGTCAGCTTTTGCCTCTCAGTTTAAATATTCTTTGATTCTCTTTTAAGAAAAGAGAAAATTAACTTTAATGCTTTACATTTAAACCTTCTCCTACTTAAGTTACTTTTTGTAGATATTTGATTGTAGACATTTCAGATATTTTCGCTTGAAAAATATATTTTTTTAACTTAAAATCTAATTCTTAATAATTTATGTTTAGACTAATTTTTAACGAAAGAAAAGAGAAAAACAAAATAGAAAACAATAAACAGCCAAAATAAGAACGTTAAGAACTTAAAATTTTTATAGTAGATAGCAAGTCAGTGCTCTTGTTGTTGCTGTTGTTGTTGTTGAAGGAATTTATGACTCTGTTCAAAAATTTGAGATAAGAAAAGTTGTTTATTTTGTTTTTCCACTTACAAGTGAGTATTTGTTATTTAAAACACTTGTAAAGTATTTGCAGTTTAGCTAACGTTCAGACAATTTAAATGCAACATAAAATGAAACTAAATTTTAGCAGTGAATTTATAGAAATAACTGAATATTTTATTTTATAATACTTTTTTGATAGTACTGATTAAAAAAAATACATTCTGGTTTGGAAATAGTTAATATGACACGAGCATTTAATAATCCTAAGTCGTGCTTTAAATTTCAAATAAGTTGTATTTTCCAGGAAATTTTCTTAAAAACTCGAAAAATTATTTTTAAGACGGCCTTACGATATATCTTAATCGGTATTAAAATTTTTTTTTCGGAGCCTTATAGCAGCATTTAACATCACCTACAATTGGCAAATAAATTTCTTTCCGGATAACCGAATAAGGCAGCTCCTTCGAAAATCTTCGATTAACTACACGATGTCGATTTATAAGGATTCATGTGGACATACGAAATGGTAAAAATGTTTGGACTTTGAGAACAAGTACGAGCACAAGGTGTTGGTCTGTCTATAAATGCATTTGTATCGTATCGGTGTTTTTGTGGTAATTAAATTTTTATAAAAAAAAATTAAATAGCTAATGGTACCGATTACAGCTTACGGTCCAATATGCATCAACCAAAAAAAAAGTGTGAACAATAGTTTGATCGATTTAAAAGTGGTGATTTCGACTCAGAAGACAAGGCCAGACCTGGGCACCAGAAAAAGGTCGAAGACGAGGAATTAGAAGCATTTTCGAAACAAGGTTATTGTCAAACGCTACAAGAACTTGCATTATCATTGAAAGAAAACACAAATAGCCATTTTTCAATGTTTAAAAGCTATGGGATTCATTCAAAAGCAAGGAAATTGGTTCCCAGAGAGACGTTGACAGGCGATTTTGCTTGTCGGCAATGATGCTTAAATACTACAAAAAGAATTCATTTTCGCATGGTATCGTTACTGGCGATAACAAATGTATACATCACGATAACCTTAAACTCAAAAAGTCATAAGTTAAACCCGGCCAATCAGGCAAATAAACATCGAAACCGGATATCCATGACATTAAAGTATTGTTTTGTATTTGGTGGGATTCGAGTTTTGTATTGTGAGCTGTTGAAATCGGGTCTGACGATCACTGCGGACTTGCACAGAAGATAATTGATGATTCATTTGGAGAGAGTAAACAACGACCAGAATATTCGACCAGCTGTTTGGAAAACAGGGGATCGTAATAAGCATGGCCTTACAGGAATACCTATTACTTCTTAACAGGGTATTAGAAATCGGCTTCAATTATTCTTTACTCAAAACCGGAGCAGTTCTTTTAGAGCGGAATATATATGGTACCGGAAAGATGGAAAAAAATAGCAACTAACAATGGACAATATATTGAATAATGCATCAAATCATTTTGTTATTATGGTAAATGAATTTTTCAAGCTAAAAATCGACATTATTAACTTGTTAACTTGTTATAATTTTTAGTCGTTAGAAATATAATTATTTCACATGCCAAAGACATCCTTAAACAATGCCATTATTTAATGCTTTGAAAATTGTTGGTGCTTTTTGCAATATACAGAAAAGTTTACACAAAGTCGTATTTTGTGATAAACTTGTTCTTAAATAGAGATAACTTTCTTTTGTAAAGAAATAACGGGGAGAGCATCGTTATAGTTTTAAAAATTTTTTAAGTCGAATCCCCTAATTGAAAGTTTTTATTCCCAAAAATCCATTGCAACTTATATACTTCATATCCCTCTAAATATAATAGTTTTATTTGGGAGTTGTTTTGATAGCTTCGAAATCTGTAATAATTCTCATTTTGTTTTTTATTTTATGCAAGCATTTCTCAAAAATATTAATCTAACAGATACTAAAAAGCTATACTTCGAATGATTAATTGTTTTTCCTGTTACTTAATATAATTTAAACTTTAAGTTTAACTTGTAGTAATGGGCTCTCGAAATATTTTTTATGAATATGACTGTTTGTCGCTATTTAAATATTCATAAAATTCTTTACTTCGTCGTCACATAAAAAAATTGAATTTGCCTAAAACTCAATTTCATATTCAAAGTTTTTAGAAACCAACGAATATGCAAACTACCCGTATTGAACAGTTTTACTTTATTAACCCAGTTTGAAGAATTTTTTCTGTTCATTTAAAGTTTTTTTTTTCGGTTTTTTATTTGCATTTCTATTTTATTGACTTGCTGGTGAGGTACCAAGTACGAATGATGCAAATGCTTTCATTTTTTTTAATTTATTTTTTTTTTTGCCTTAAAAAATTTACCACAAAATATTCTGACAAAATGACTGGTGATAAGTATTTTATTTAAGGCATACACATTCGGAGACACTCTGGCTAAAATGAAATATTTTTCGATTTTCTTTTTTTTTCATTTATTTTGTTTGTTGTTAGAAAAAACTTTGATTTATGTGGTTGCAATTTTCCAAGTAAAACTAAAATAAAATAAAAATGATTGAAATCATGAAACTTATTCATCCAAATATTGCCAAGAAGAAGACAACAACTAACAGCAAAAACAAAAATCAATATTATTCAACAGAGTATTAGTAAAATAATTTTTCACATGTTGTGAATTGCTACAAAATTTGTTATTTGTTTTTTATTGAAGATTTTAAAATTAAATTCTTTTTGAAAGCTTTAATAAAATGAATAGAATGTAATTAGAAATTTTTGTGCTTTCAAATTTATTTAAGCAAATAAAATGTATTTCATTCATTTAGAAATAAAACCGCAACATTTTTTTTGTTTGTTTGTTTTAATCTATGAAATGTTTTAAAAATGGACTGGAAAAATAATTGTGAAATATTTACAATAAGAATGCCAAACTGCTAAATATGGGTTATAGTTTTTATAAAGGATGATTGGATGCAGCTTTAAGAGATTCTTTAAATTGTTTAAAGTCTTAATTTCCATATTTCTCATGTATAGGCCGGTCCTTCAAAGTCTATTTTTGAGTTGCTCGACCGCGTACAGGAGAGGGCCAAGAGGCTCATTGCAGATGATAAAGTATTCATCTCTGTTGATTCCCTAGAGCATCGACGCAATGTAGGCTGCATTTCACTGTTTTATTGTTACTACATTGGTAGCAAGTTTCCGATACTCGCACGTTTTTGCGTTAAATTCGATTTTTGTTGAGAGCGCATCCATTTGTGGTCGCTTGACCAGTGAAACGCTTTACTCATTACAGGGAAAATTCAATTTTTGAGTAGAACAGTCGGTGTGTGGAATAAACTCCCTCGAGAAGTCTTTTCTGTTATTTTCAATGTACGAAAATTCATCGAAACACTACTCCCTTTTTTTTCCTCTCCATAACCTAATCTCCTAGTTCTAGTATAATGCATTGCATAAATAGGGGTCATCCTCTGAGTACTGGTCGGTGCGAAGAAAAAATATATTGAACATCATTCTCATCTTATACATACACATACAAAGGTATATATATTTAAAAAAATTAGGATATTTGTCTGTAATTTGTATGGTTAATTCCCTGTTCTGGTTCATTTAAACCGATTTAAAGGTTCTTTATTTAATTGAAACATTGAAACATGAATTAAATCATCGCGATAACCCATATAAATTTTAACAAATTCCCTGTTGCTATTGCTCATCATAACAGAAAATAATACAAAAAATTTAGAAAAAATTGGGTTCCCATAGCTAACATAATATGACTTATATTGAATAAACTCATCCATATTTCCCTTTTCCCGCCTGTTTGTTTAGAAATTGGCTTTTTTTGTCAAGAATAATTTTATTGAGAACAATAAGTTACTAAAATGTTAATTTTTATTTTTTAAAGATATCCGGAAAATTTAACCACTAGCAGCCGTGCAGACCATAATACGATGCGGCTCTGTCCTGATTTTAACTTAGATATGCAGCCAGGTTTTTTTTAACTGCTTAGCCATGATTAACGCTAGCTTTAACTTTGCCGAAATCACTTTCCTAACTCAGCAAACCCCCCAACCCCCAGCGGCACGCTGTCTTTGTGACCAACTTTTGCAACTTGACATTGTAGTGAAAGGAGTTACCGGTCGCCAGGGCTAGCGGGACTAATCAACTGATACTACGGAAACCAGTGCTCACAGGGACTATGACCTCTGTTCTGGTTATTAGTGAGGCCCTTAAGGGAGTAACATGATGCCTATGGAGTAAACCTAAACTGCGAGCGATGTGGCTTTTTTCTATTCGATGTATAACTTAGATAATTTCCAGCTCTCCAGCATGAGTGGGATACGGTCTTGCTTGCTGTGCTTTTAAAGTCGAAACTCAGTGTGTTCCTACGCGCCTTGAGGGATTTCGCAGCTAGGTACTGACGTTAATCTGTATCACATCTTACTCACCAATGTTCCATTAAGGTTTGAATCAAAATTTGCTTGGTTTTGCAAAGCAGACTTAAAGTTGACATCTGATCTTTAAATGTTCACTGCTATTTCGTCCGCTGTTCTAATACATATGCGGCCTCATAGCTAATCTACCGCAACCACATTATAATTGCTTTTTTTTCTTATTAAGATTCCGGGAGATGTGAACTACGCTTTTCATTTTTCAGTCTGTTAAGCAATATTATAACAATTATTATGGCTTATCTTCCGTTTGCTTAATAAACCAATGCAGGTAATGCCGGTGCTCTAACTTTATTTATTACATTTACACCACACCTTATCAGTGGTGGAAGTAATAAATAATTTACATATTTTATAGATTTCTGTTTTTAAAACTAAAAGCTATTTTAAATTGATAGCTGTCACTTTAGGTCGTAAAAGTGGATTATGACATAATAAAAGCTTGTGAGTTTTATTAAAAATTTTCAGACATAAAATAAGTGCAAAGCCATAAATAAGAGTATTTCGAATTTCTTTTTATTTACTCGAATGCCACACTTTAAAAGTTTTTCATACATTTAAATACGTTGAACAAATTTACAAACAGAATCAAAAGTTTTTTGCAGCAAAACTTTCTTCAACAATATCTTAAACTTTTCTAAGAGTTTTTGGACAAAGTTCAAGTTAACAAACGAAATTATCGTTTACTATTTATACAGCCAAATATAAAGAGGAAAATGTTTAATTAACACTCATAGTGAATGAAGGGCGGATGTGTATATGTAGATGTATGTGAAAATATCTTGCTAAACAAATAGAAGAAATAACTATGTTCAATAAATATGTTGTACAAGTACATGACATGACATTCAAACTTTTTAAATCTTCACTCATAGTTTTAACTTTTTAAAAGACTAAAGGATGTGTGCAGAATCCAACATAATTTTCTTCCTTCTCATAACCATCATTACAGTTTAAGAGTCGTCGTGCTAGTCAACATACTGCACATCTTTCATAACTTTTTCTTTTTTTTAATTGTATGTCTGTCTTTATTTTTCTGAGATGCCTGCCCCAGCTTGCAAGCAAATGTTAAGCTATTAGCAAAATAAAACTTTTAGAAAAGGGAAACATAATTTTTATTATTTTAATAAAGTTTTCTCGATGTCAGCTCATTCTCAGTTCACAAGAAGTGGAAGCCAACAAACAAAGCGAACAAACATCTCGCAAAGTAAAAGTAAAGTAATTTGCCAAAACATAATTTTATTAAAAACTTTTATGCATAATAAGGGATGCTTTTATGTCATAAAAGTCAATACTGTTTTCTTTACAGTGCACAGTGGGGTATTCGATTAGCAAAATTAAAATAGTTGCATTCTTTCTTTATGGGAAGTTTCCAAAACTGTAAAAAAGATATACTTGAATATAAGATTTACTTTTGCACAGTATAGCCCATATCAGCGTCTAAACGCTAATAATAATAAAGCCATGCAAATTTCTTAATTTTAAAGCTACTTTAGAAATTATATTTCCTTTCGTTTTTTCCAGGTTTACCTGCACAATTTGGAAGATAAGATATTCGACTTAAATACTTTATTTTGTATTACTTGTCTAAATCTATTTTAGTTTTTAAAGCAACGTTGTTGGGGACGGCATTAGTCGCTCAATTTAATTTCTATTACTTATTTAAAACTTCTTCTCTGTTGAGGTGATTTGCAAATTTTAAAAGCTCCACTGTGCGCTGTAAATAATATTGTTTACAAAAACACCACCCAGAAAACAAAACAATTTCAAACGCCTTTTAAAAGTTTTTAGCTCATAAAATAAATTATAGATCTGAACTCAAGAGGCAAGAAGACAACAGGACAATAAGGATATATAAGGATATATTAAAATGAATTCTCACTTTTTTTTCAAAAATAATAGACGTTTTTCCTATTTTAACTATTTTAATTTTTGGTATTTTTACTCTTTGAAGGAATTTTCTGATTTATTATTCGACGTGTCTTTCAGAGCATTTTTCAGTTTCCAGATTTTTAGTCCGTGATTTTATAAATTTTTTTCTATAGTAAGGTTTACGCTAAAGATTTTAATCCTTTTTAAAATCTTTTTCTACTTATTATTATTATTTATTACTTACTTATTGTAAACGTTCTGTTTATGATTTATACATCTTTTCCTCATTAGTTACTACTGGGGTGTGATTTCTATTTGTGCTCTTATTATATTTTTGTCTCCTTCTCTGAATCAAGTAATTTAGAATGTAATTTGGGCTGAAACAGCAAATAGTATTGCATATTTAAGAGCAATAAAATGACAAATTTCTTTAAAATTTTAGCTTGGTTGTGGTAACCACCTGATTGTCAAAATTTTCAAGCGGAATTACTAAAGTTCCTAAGTTTAAGAAAATAATTTTTTTGCGTTTTTTGTAATTATCACCAACTAAATTTGTTAAAAAAATAATTGTTTTTCACTGAAAATTATAAAATATATGTGCATGTGTTATCTATACCTAGAGTATTTCAAGACTACTTTATTTCTTTTTTGAAAGAGAAGTAGTACTTCAGGCCTATTTAGTCACAACTGTGCTATATTATTTAGGAAATGGATAGAGAAGAGATAAGATAGGTGGTGAAAGTAGAACCAACCTCTTAATTCAGTAGTGAAAACAACCACCCCTAGATTGGTAGGCTAACTACACTACCTACTAGCCTACCGGAGCAGCTTTCATTTCTAGAAGGCTTATGTTATCGGAAATTAACTGTCGTATAAGACAGCACAACGACCAGTGACCATGCCTTCATCACTGGGCAGCCTCACCGGCAGTCAATTTTTATTTTTTGTAGTGACAACAGCCAAGGTCTTTGTTAGGAGTTAGAACCTGCAATCCACAGACTGGTAAGCTAGTACACTACCTTCTATGTAGTTTACAGGGGTTTATCAACAAGAATTTAATTTTTCAATTGTGACAGCACCAACAACATAATTTTGACATTTAGTTTTTTGACGTACTCATTACAAGATCGCATTAAATTTATTAAAATCCAACAGTGGTTCTGTAAAAGTTATATTTCATAAACTGGTACAGGAATTGAAGCCGATTCGCCCAGTCCATTCAGGAACAACCACCGGTTTTTCTGAAAAATTTTTTTTCAGACGAAGCCCATTTTCATTTGTTAGGGTAAATAACGAATTTTCCCTGTAATGCTTAGTGCGATTCACTGGCTAATCGACCACAAATGGATGCGCTCTCAACGAAAATCGAGTCAAACGAGTTTCGGGAACAAGTTCTCTAATTTCGTTGGAAAACTTACCACTGTAGTAACGATAAAACACTAAAATACAACCTACATTGCGTCGATGCTCTAAGGAATCAATAGAGTTGAATACCCTACCGTCACCAATGAGCCTCTTGGCTCTTTCCTGTACATGGACGAGCAACTACAAAATAGATTTTGGGACGCCGGTCCATACATGAGTTGCCCTATTTGGGCTTCTGAAAATCCAAGATAGATTATTGAGGAGACTTTGCATGCTCCACCTCTCACTGCATGGTGCGCTTATGTAGTCTGAAGGCGCAATTTGGCCTTTTTTTTCGAAGATGAGGCTGGAAATGCGATAGCGGTCAATGATCAAACTATTGCGAGATGATAACTAAACAATGATGTGGATATCACTGACGTGTGGTTTCAACAGGATGATGCCACATGTCACACTGCCAATGAAACGATCAGTTTATTCCAAACGAAATATCCCGTTCGCAAAATTTCACAACAATCAGCAGTTAGGTGGCCAGCCAGGTCGTGTGACTAAATACCACTGAATTACTTTTTGTGGGGCTATGTTAAGGACAGAGCCTTTACGGAGCCAATCGAATCGATTTCAGCCTTAAAATTTAAAATCCGTGATGTGATTAACGAAATAGGGCGGCCGTTTTGCCCAAAACTGACTAAAAACTTTGATGAAAGAATCGACATCTGTGTGATCGTGGTGGACGTTTGCCAGATGTAATAATCTAAATTTTAGAAAACAATCTTCTTAATGAAAAACCCTTTAGTTCTTCCTCTTTTAATATGTTTTTTTTTTATCTCACACTTAAGCCAAAATACTTGTGAGGCCAAAAAAAAAAAAAATAAACCACTTGAGAATGTTTCAATTCAATCATTGAGGGTGGCAATTTAAAAGTCATTATAATGAACTTATTTATCAATTAATATGAAGTAGAAAAATAAAATTATTAAGCGAAAGTATAAATTATAATTTAATAATTATTGGCAATTTACAAGCTATTTCTTTTAAGATTTATAATTAAAAATTTTTATCTTTCAAACAAAATATTAAAAACTCTTTACTTTTTGTTATTTTATTTACAGATAATTATTTGCACATCACGGGGTTCACTTACATGTATTACTGCAGGTATTTTTTTCTATAGGTATTAAATTTAACAGTTTTACTTATATTGTTTGAAATCTTTTACATGTACATAGCTGGTGGTGCCACTATCACCACTTAAAGAACATAAAATTGTGTTTTGTACAAAACAGGTGCAACTTATATTATTTGGCAGTTGGAAAAAATTGTTAACAGGAACATTTTGCTGTTATAAACATGCAGCCAGAAACATTTCCTAACTGCATATAAAGTTAACATAAAACAACTTCGACTACATAATTTTTTATAAATAACGTACTAATTTTTGTTTTATAGACAGCGTTTCGCTGGAAATGCTGATGATCATACTGTGTTTAACCTTTAAAAGTAAGAGTTTCACCCTTTGGAGAAATTACAGTGAAAATAGGAATTTATTGCTACAGGCCTTCTTTTCTATGTTAAACATTTTATGAAAAATTGGAATGTGTTTTTATTATGCACGCATATATGAATGTATATACTCGAATAATTATCAGTATATTTGCTAAGATTATTTTTTTTTATTAATTTTCTACACGTATTCATTGTTTACACTCGTTTTTATTATGTCTAAAAGTGAAAATTTCAAAAATCACGTAATTAGAACGAATGGTATAACTTAAAAAAATATGTATATTAAGTATACAAAACATACAGTATTGTCCACAACTAAAGATGCGACAGTAGACTTTTTTTATGTTATAAAAAACATACAGTATTTACCATAATTAGAACAACTGCAGTAGAATATTTTGTTATATTTTATATTTTCAGAACTATCAGTTTTATAATAATAAATAAAATAAATTACTCAAGGCTGTTGGAGAGGACACAACCAAAGAACAGATTTTAGAAATCGTTAATACCGGGAGGTATATGACGTGATAAGATTTACATCTGCACCTGGCCGTAAGCTTTAATCAGATGGTGGATCATTACCACTGCGGATGAAATGTAGCGTCATCCTCGCCTTAGAAGGCGGAGGATACGTAAATCCTCCGGTCACTCCTAGTTGCAACTTCAAAATCGCGGAGTAGGCCGCAGCCTTCACTTTTTGCTGAAGAGTTGGAGACTATCCAACTCCTGGTCCAGAACGCATGAAACTTAATATAATTAAGAACACGACGGCATTCATACTCATTGGACCTGGACCATTCATTGTGTTCATTGTGAATGATCCGGCCCACAAACTCAGACGAGGGCCTTGAAACACACAGCCACCACGATACTCTTGAAGGGCCTACCTCACTAATCAGCCAGAGAGATAAATAGTGGAACTCTGGGGCTTTACTGATTCCCGTGGAAATATGGTGGATTTTCCAGTTGGCTCCTACTAGCCTAAGGGGACTGGGCTCCTTTTTACCCCGCAAGACACAAGTATAGATGGTTGTGTGATCCATAAAGACTTATAATGTACACCCGGGGGGGAGACCGGGTGATATGTGTAAGATGTTGATTATATCAACCCATGCTACAATATTTTCTTCTATGCTCTTATTAGCTCGCCATATATCCTTCTCATTTTTTGCTATTTTTGTAAATTAATTTCAGGAAAATAAAATTCTACTAGAATTATGAGTCCTCGAATTAAATTTAGTTGCGAGTGAATAAAATTTGAGCGAATTTTGTTTGAGGCATTGAAACAAAGTTTCAATCTTTACTCTCTTATTTCTTAAGCTCACAAGAGAGCTGTAGTTTTGAGAGTATAAATTGAAACTTTGAAATATTATTCAAATTTTGAGAGCTAAAACAAAGTTAAAACGCGAATGTGGCTAAAATAATTTGTTTACTTTTTATATTAATAATTAATTTTGTTAATGTATGGCCGTTTGTGTAAACCTCACTTGTGCGATCCTCCTTAAGACGTCTTGCGCTTCCATAGCCCTATATTTTTTCCTTGTACATACAACCCCCCCCCCGACACATTGAAAAGTTTTGACGAAATCTCACCGTAATTACATGCTGGCTGGCAGGAGCCAACTGGACAACTCCACTATATTTCCACTGGAATCAGTAAAGCCCCAGAATTAAGCTTTTTGGCGTTTTAGCCTTTTAGTTGTTCTCTGTGTGTTCTCAATGAACACAATGAAAGGTCCTGGTTCACTGAGCATGCTTGCGGCTGTGTTCTGAAATTTTATTAAGCTTCCATGTGTTCTGGACCGGGAGTTGGATAGTCTCTAACTCTTCAGCAAGGAGTGAGGGCTGCGGACTGCTCCGAGCTCTGAGAGTTGCGACCAGGAGTGACTGGATGATAGATATACATATCGAAGGCTTCCTGGAGCGTCGGTGATGCTCAAATTCATCCACAGTGGTATGATCCACCGTTGGGTTATGTCTTACATGGCTAGATACTGACGTAAATTTTATCACGCAAGTATATACAAAACAAATTGAAACAAATTGTACGAATCGTTCGTTTAAAATTTTATTGTGATCGTTGCGAACTAAGATTATTATTAGTCCGTTTATATTAATGACAAAAATTAATAACAGTTTAAATCATTTTATCTCTACGAGTCATTTAAAAATTGTATGAGTTGATATTAGACTTAAGTTTCTAAGTTTTACTTTGTTTTAACTCATAAGAGCATATGCTATAACATGAAAATAATCCGAAATTGTTTTCTTAGTCGAAGATTTTGTTCCCCTCATTATAAATGACAGATTGAGCTATAACTTTAATTTTAGTGATTTCGATTTTACTCAGTTACTAACGTGATTTATTGTCTAATAATTCATACTGATTTCTCTTTTGCTTTCGTATCATCAAAAATTAGATTCCATGTCTTCTCGACTCCACTTCGTCTTTGTTTTGAAACTTGATATGGACTCGTGACATGCATGCAGTTACATAGTCAAATCTTTAGTTTTCTTTGTGTTTCACATGCTTTGTTATTATCCATTTACAATAGCCATACACATATATCACAAGAATTAATTTGATATCTTCCTTTTCCTAACAAACTAAATAAAGGGTTGTTTTAGTTGCAGCCAATACTGTCAAATATACAGTGAATAAAAACTTTTCTTTAAGGCAGTACAAATATTTTGACAAACAGTTTTACTGCATCCACAAAACAAATTTTTAAAATTTAACACACACACACATCATAAACTCACTCATATACTAACATTTGCATTAATACAAAAGCAAATACACTCGTATGTAAATTTTCAAAAATTTGAAAATATTTTAATGTTCACACTCTGCACCAACAATTGCTTACAAAATGTTGCATTCAAGCCATAACACATAAATACATGAATTAAATAACGAAATAAACAAACAGAATACAAGTATTAACAAAAAGTTAAAAAAAAAATAATAAAAAAAGAAATAAAAACAACGGTCATATGATAATGATGTTTACATGACTGTGATGATGAAATGATCATTTATAATATCATTATAGTGATGTAGTCACTTTTACTGGCGCGGCTTATTAGTCATTCCATGCAGCAAACGCACCCAATACAATACAATACAATACCAAATAGTTATTGTTGTTGTTGTTGCTGTTCTGATGCATAGTGCACAATATTAAAGGCAAACGTTCGCTAAGTGACACTATAAAACAAGCAAAAACGCAATAATAAATGCAACAACAGCAACGGCAACAACACCATCAGCAATATACAAATATAAAGAAACAAAAAAAAAAACATCTAAATTTAACATTAACAACAAAAACAATAAAAACAACAACAAAAAAGGAGAAAATAAAACTATAAAATATTAACACTGTACGAGTTTTATGCCATAACAAAGCACTAAAGCTACTGCTGCTGCTGCTCGTGCATATTCATTCGAACTTTATATAAAGACATTTAAACCCAAATAAAAAATGCACACATATGCACATGTACACTCTGGCAAATGTTTATGTAAGCACCCACTGTGCAATACAAAAAAAAAGCAAAAATAATTTATACTTATGGATGAATAGCAGACAGCAAATTTTTAATGCCGAATGAGAACTTTATAGGAAAAAGTTTATAAATATTTTCATTCCTTTATTCGAATATTCAGTTGTGCTTTAATTAATCGGTAGTTTTGAGGGTATTTGATATTTCCAGCGCACTTCTAAGTCTATTCTAATTTATTTTCTAGTTCTCTCTAGTTAATTTCAAATATTTAATGGATTTCTCTTCATTTTTTAGTTCATTCATTAGTTCATTTCATTCACATTCCTAATTCACTTCCAATTCAATTAAGGTTGAGTTATAAATTAATTTTTATTTAGTTCTAGTTTAGCTCTTCCAACTATACATATATTCTCGTTTAGTTTAGTTCTGCCATAATCGTTCACTTTATTATCAATATCTAGTTCATTTAATGTTAGTGCTATTTGAATTTAATTTTATTTTACATTAAATTGTTGTAATTAGAATTCTATTTCTTTCTTAGTTTTAGTGCAGTTAAGTTCCACTTAAATTCTAGTTCCGGTCTATTTAAATTATAGTTGCTTTTTATATTTCTATATCGCTTTTGTTTTTGCTTAGTTGTTGTTCTATTTCCAAGCAATTATTTTGCAGTCTCCCTCTATTTTGATTTAACTTGGGCTGAAGTTCAACTTTAGAAGAGAACTATTCTAAAGTTTTAACTTTAGATCAGTCAATAGCATCAAATTATAGTCTAAACTAGTAATCTATTATCATCTACAGGCTGCAATTAAGTCTTGACAACAAGCCAGTGTATTATAGTCTCAACTATAGTTCATATTATATTGCAGTCTATTTCCTTTATACTTTGGTTTATAGCCTCATTTGCACACTCATTTATAGTTTATAATCTAGATTAATATCTATAGTCTATAGTCCTATCTATAGAGTCTATTATATTTCACTGTGTAGTCTCGAATATAGCTTGCTACGTGATATCAGATACTGCAAATTTACCTTGAGATCAAACAGTGAAGATACAGAACGTGATAAGATTTACATCAGTACCGAGCCATGTAGTCATAACCTGATGGTGGTCTTACCACCGGTGTAGGAAAAAGCTTGCACTCACACCCTACGACGCATACACATTATGTGCTTATATGCCTTAGTCGCAATTTTTAAGTGCACGGTAGCAGGAGCATGCCCACTCTCCTTGAGTTGGAGGCTAACCAACTGCAAGTCTTGCTACAACCGCAACTCGGACATTTATTTGGAAGTTAACCTTATCTTTTCAATAACACCTCTTCGAAACTTTCTTCAAAGCCCAAATTAAACCACAGCCACCACGTTGCTCCCCGAGGCGCCTTACAAACAACTAAAAGAGGGCCGTAGTCCTGTGGGCAACTAGTTACCGTGATACCAGTGTAGGTTTCCAAGTCACTGATCGAACTGCAAGAGTCCTATGACTCTTCCAGTATCGCACTCCTGCTAGCCCAGGCGACTAGTGCTGCCTTTTGCTTCCGAAGGCACACGCCCAATATGGGGAAGAGATCCATCAAGACTAGGTGCCCCCAGGGGAAAACAGTGAAGATACTGGCTGGACAATACCTCAGAGCAAGTGTTTAGTGGTTGTCTAGCGTTTACATCTCGTTGAATAAGATTCCCTGAGGATTCGTTGAACCCAAATAATATCACATTGGTTTTATTCGTTATTATCCATTTGATAATAACGTTATTATCCATTGGAATCCCCAAGGATTCACTGACTCGAAATAACATCTCACTTGGTTATAGTCTCGTCTTTAATCTTATTTACTGTCCATATTATAGACTAATATAAAATGTCTTATTTATAGTGTCTACTGTGAAGTCCCGATTACAGCTTGTTATATGACATCAGATACCGAAAATTTACAATAGAAAATCTTGAATCTTTACTGTTTGAATATTCGGTCAGCTTTTGGACAATACCTCAGAGCATGTGCTCAGTGGCTACGTAGCGTTTACATTTCGTTAAAAAAAATTCCCTAGGAATTCGTTGACCCCCAAAATAATAGCTCACTGAACAGGGTGATTGATTTTATTCGTAACCTGAAAGTGAATAAGTAAAAAAAAAGTTCCTATGTGCCTTTTTGTTTCCTATTTTCAAAATCTAGTTTACTTTAAGTTCGATTCAGTTTTGAATCCAGTGGTAGCTCTCTAATTCTGTTTAATTTAAGTTTAATTTCATATTAGTTGTAATTAATTTCCATTAAAGTTTTTATTCAGTTCTTAGTTAGACAAGTTATACCTTTAATTTAGGTTAAATTTAGTTCCTTTCTATTTCTTTCTAGAGTTTTTCTTTTTCAATTTTGTTCGAATTTGCCTATAATTTGGTACCCGACGGGTTAAAGTAGGTAAAAAAAATAATTTGTTTAAAAAAAACTTATGTACTTTTTGAAAGATAATTTTGTACAAATTACAATTTTGGTACCAAGTGCAATAGGGATTCCGATTCTGATGGCACTTTATTCATAAGTATTAAACGTTGGTGGTACTTGTAGCTCTGTATGTTGATATTGTTGTTGGGTTTGATGGCTTTGGCTTTATGCTGTATTTATTAATACATTTATGGGCACAAGTATGCATGTATGCGTGTGGTAGTAAATATTTATGCCCTGCATTAGCGGCATCTGTTGTATGTAGAAATATAAATTGTATTTATAGACAATAACTACAGAAACTTACTTCCAACTAGTGTGTGTGTATCTCTGTGGGTTCTTATGTATGCTATGGATAGCAAACAAAATATTGGCACACCACCGCCGCCAACACCACCAGCTAACACCAGTGTGCCGCAATAGAATTAACAAAAAATATATTTTGAATACAAATACAAAAACAACAAAAAACTTCTTGCTTCAATGGAATTTATAGTTTTGTAAAAGAAAAACTAAAAAATTTACTTAAAATTCAACGAAGCATGTCTTCCGTCAGGCCAAAAACATTAGAAACGATCTTTTTTATAAATTAACCACAATAGCGGGGAGTATTTTACACCATTTCCCATTGATTGAGGGATTAAAACTTTAGTGAAATTATTTATGAATGCAATTAGAATTTTTATGCTAAAATATTCCGTCAATTTAATGGGAGTGGAAAAATAAATAAAATCTTTTTAAATTAAATAATTCAAATTCTATTACATTTTTTTCGATTATATAAAATGTTGACACAACTTTAATTAAATTTTTTTTTAAGAATACAAAACTTTCTGTACAACTAAAAAAATCTATTTACAAAAATCTCTGTTAGCAATAAATTTTTTCTGGTTACCAAAAAAAGGGCAGTAAGATGTTACTGGTAATTTAATGCCACCTTCAGTATCAGTAAAAATTTACTGACCACTGATTTTTTCAGTAAACTGGTAATAAAAATTGAATTATATTATCAGTATAAATTTATTGGTAATGCGAATTAAATTTTATTGTCAGTATAATCTCAATCATGACTGCAATTTTAAGTATACTTAAAATAGAACACGGTGTTCCCATGTAAAATAAATAAATAGAGCAGTTAGTATGATCGATAATATTATAGGCTATTGTCTTCTGAAGAACCGCTCTGTAAAAGTCAGCCTGCAATCCTATATTCCATGCTCTCGATTGTGGTGGCTATTAGGAAGACCATAGTAATTGCTATTAAGCTTAGGAAATTATCTTCTACATCTTTTTACCTTATAAATTTAAATTCCACTGTAGAGTACTTGGTTAGAAGAGACTAGAAAATCGTAATTTCATGCCTGAACTTACAACAAGTCATTTCGAGAAGATTGTCTGACTACTGCAGGTAAAAATTCTTCTCTTCGATCTCTTTGAAATCTTCTTAACAGGCGATCGCGTTGTGTGTGAGATGTAAGGTTTCGACTAAGGTTAAAATTAGTAAAAGAGTCAAAAAAGTAAACGCAGCAGCATCTTCTTAAAGCTTAACCAAAGACCATAACGTATTTGCGGGAAATTTAAACGAATTTATTAATTCTTATTATTATCATACCATTTATTTAGAAAGAGTTCCACTTTTTGTCACATGAATTCGAGACAGCAACATAAACTTTTTTATTTCCCCCAGAGAAAAGTAATTCGCTTGTTGTTCAATTCGCTTGTTTAAAAAATAAAACTTTTATAATTAATTTATTTTTAAGTTTAGTTTTTAAAAACTTTTAATGCGTTTAATTTAAAACTTAAAAATTCATCTGTTATGAAATGAATTGTAACGCAGTTTCATTGGAATTATAATCACCAAAGAATATCCATAAGAACTGTGAGTACATAAAAATTTTTATTGTCAAAACATTTATTTGCAGGAGTGTGAGCTCCTTTTTATACTTCATCTTGTTTTGTTTTCAAGTATTTTGTTGTTTTTTTATGTGCCATTAATCAATTTTACTTACTCACTTATGTGGCACACAGTGATATGAATTTTTTGTGTGAGTTTAAATAGAATATGCCCTACAACTCTGGCAGTAGAAATTCCCAATTCTAGAGATTTTTTTTTATGAAATAATTTTTTTTGCACAGCCTTCGTGCAACGAGAATTAGTTAATGCAGAGAGACAGAGAGAAAGAGAAAAAGAAAAAGCGGGAGAGAGGGAGAAAATGTATGCTATTTTAGTCAAGATTACCCCGCGGGGGCACCTTGATATGTTTTGACGGAATCTCACCGTCATTACATGTATCTTCGAGGGTAAAAGGGAGCCCAGTCCCCTTCAAGGCTACCAGGAGCCAACTGGATAATCCACTATGTTTCCACGGGAATCAGTAAAGCCCCAGAGTTTAGCTATTTGTCTTTTTAGACTTTTAGCTGTTCTCTGACTGATTATTGAAGTTAGCCCTTCGGAAGTATCGGTTTAAGTTGTGTGTGTCGGATCATTCACAATGAACACAATGAATGGTCCAGGTGCAGTAAGCATGATTGCGGTTGTGTTCTTAAATTTTATTAAGCTTCATGCGTTCTAAACCAGGAATTGGATAGTCTCCAACTCTTCAGCAAGGAGTGAAGGCTGCGACCTGCTTCGGGCTTTTGAAGTTGCAACTAGGAGTGACCGGAGGATATACGTATCCGAAGTCCTTCTAGGGCGAGGATGGCGCTACATACCATCCACAGTAGTTTGACCGAACGCACAAATATTGTAGTGAAAGCAATAGAGACACTTTTTTGCCCCTTGGGTACATCATCTTTAAATATCCAGGTTGTATATACAATAAGAAAATGTTTGTGAGGCCAATGCCGCCTAAATACGCCCTAGTAAAGCGTTCCATGCCAATTGGTATTTTAAAGATACATAGTCGGATAAAAGTTATGTAAAGTAAAACTAATTGGGTCGTTTGTGGATGAAATGTAGCGTCATCGTCGCCCTAGACGACTATTCACAATGAACACAATGATTGGTTCGGTCTATTGAGTATGAATGTCGTCGTGTTCTAAATTTATTAAGCTTCATGCGTTCTGGACCAGGAGTTGGAAAGTTTCCAACTCTTTAGCAAGTCCGAAGTCCTTCTAGGGCGAGGATGGCGCTACATACCATCCACAGTAGTTTGACCACCATCTGGTTAGGGCTAACTGCCAGGTACAGATGTTAATCAAATCACGCAATATCAGCTGTAGTAATAAGCAGGAAAATAAAGTTTTAAATTAACGAGCGTCCCAGTAGTGATGTGATAATGTAATACGTAGCATTAATTTTGATATACAATAGGCAGATATTTTACGTTGATGCACAATTACAAGAAATTATAAATAAAAGTAAAGTGTAAAAGCTGTAGCTACAGTGACAGGATTTTAACGTATACAGCTTTAGTCATGTCTGGCATATATTTAGAATATTTATAGAATATGTGGAAATATGCCCACTGTAAAAATAAGTGTGAATAGTAAATTTAACAGATAATATGTGTTTCCGTAGAAATGTGGATTTCGACAACCGTTATAGATGGATGATTAAAATTTATAAAGAGTGTGTACTGCTTTGGCTACTATAAGGACAAGTACAACACAAATTAATAATATAATGTTTCCCTATATTAACGTGATTTTGATGCACATTGTCCTAGCGCGTAAGGCAGAAACTTTAAATTGTAACAACATATAATAAAGATTGGAATATATTAGGGTGCTTCTTCGGGCATCATTCGTCTGTGAGTCTAAGTTGTACTAAATTTATTAAAAGAAGCCAAAATCAAATATATAAATAAAGCCTTAAACATGTGAGATTTTGTCAAGGAGGCAATCTTAATGTGGCAAAAAACGCAGTACACTGTGCTGCAAAATAATTAAATAAAAATTATTATGTATTTGTAATTATTGCAGCAAGCCACCTCCTTGCAGACAAAAACATAAAAGCACAGCATTTGATCCCTTATCGCCACTATTCGGCAATTTTAGAACATCCTTAAAAAAACATTTTTAAATATTACAAAATTAATTTTTATGCCAATTAATGAATAAAATAAAGTTATCTTAAATAAACTGCCTGGCATCAGAACTGCTGGGCACTTTGTTTATTTAGCAATGCATGCAAATTTATCATTTTGTGTGCAACACTTTATTTAAAATAAAAATAAAAAAAAAACAAAAAAACTTCAACTCTTCAATTCAATATTTAAATTTTAACTAGTTTGTGTTGTATCTCACTTCTCTTAATACTTTCTGGCTGTGTTTGCTTTAATGCCACAATTTTCTTGATTTAATTTTTATATTTCTTTTTTCCAAAACTGCCAACAACCAGTTTTGAATATGAAGCAAAAAAAAAAAAATAAAAAATATGATAAAAAAAGTACAAAATTTACATTGACAACATTTTGTTGTTGGGCGCTTTTGTTAATTTTTAAAGTATTTTTAAGCTCTCAGGGCAAAAAAAAAGAGCCAAACATGAACGGTCATGCTTAATAAAATAAACTACACCTTTTTGACGTATTTTTTTTTGCTTTTTTTTTTTTCTTAAATGCAGTTTATTTCTGTAAATTTGAGAGTCTTATGGCGGCGTTATTTTTTCTTCTTCCCATAAACAAAATCTTGTTTCTTAAGGTGTGATAAACTTTTTATGGCCTGCTGAGGACATGCAAAGATTCAAAGATTTTTTTTCTTAAATAAACCTTAAACTCGAAGCACTGAACTGAAAAAAAAAACTTAAATAAATTGTAGCATCTTTAAAAAAACGCCCACATGATTCACATTTCTTACCTGCCTTCATTTTTCGTATAAAAATTGTATTCATAGTTTAATGTTTAATGTTTCTGATGGTGATGATGATGCAACTTTAACTAAAAATAGTCTCAATTTAATATTTATTATAATGAGAAGACCTCATGTTACTTTTAATTCATAGTTTTCGATTATCAAGTTGGTCAGTAGGGTTGCATTTAATTGTGGTCATTATGATAAAAACGCAGTTTCTGAAAAGAAAAACGCCTACATTTCCCTTTGATAAACTTATTTCATCACAGTTTCTTTCGTTTTTATTTTTCTTCAATAAGAATTTTATTGCGGGTATTATTTGTTCATAAAATTATATTTGATTAGAACTAATTAACAATCAATTGCTTACAAAAAATGGTAAAACATTGAAATTTGTAACTCAGGCGTGACCGATTAACAACAACATTGTAATAATTTGGTTAAAAAAAAGCTTTTAAACCTTTTAAAAGTGTGTGTGTTTTTTTAAATAAAATCAAAGAGCTTCTCAATGATTTACAGTCATGGCTAAAGTGTGAGCGATTAAAAGCCAATTTTCATATTTATAATTTGTTTTTCCAGTTTTACTTGAGAGTTAAAGATATTAGGTTACAGTTTTAATTGATGTAATAGGCGAATTAGTAAAAAAGCGGATGTATTATTACATTTTTTTAGATTAAAAAAAAGTTAAGTATTCTTTTGCCACAAACGTAAATGATTAAATGAAAATTATGTTTAATAAGGGCAGTGAAAAAGTAACAATAAACACTGAACACATACGCTCGTACAAACGAAAAAGAAAAGACTCCAAATTTGCATTACACCTTGGCACTCACGGACTCGCATCAAGGAAATAGATGAATCTATGACATTACTATATTCTAGCAAAAAGGGGACAAAGACTAGACATAAACAAGAACTGTTAACAGTGACATTATAAACGAACGGATAAACGCGACCTGAGTTACAATTTTCATACTGCTGAAACTATGTATGTACTCTAACAAACGAAAAACAACCTTCGGACGGACACACCTACCCAGCGAATATTATTATCAATATTCTTTATTAGATCTATAATAAATTTTATATCTAATACAAACAAAATTTAAGGAGCACTAGCTACTAAGACTATCGACTCTTACCCAGCGAATAATAAAAGACGGAAACATTAAAATAACCCCGCACAAAATGTCAGGTGGTAGGACAATCTTTCTGCATGAATTGATACGATCCCAATAAAAGAACGAGATAACTCAACACTGTTTATACTAACAGACATAATACTAACTCTCTTCTAGATAGTACTGGAGAATACTATCTAGAAATCCGGTTTGAAAATGAGGTTGATGCATCAAAAGTGCCTGCCGATCATAACGAATAAACAGCCCTCGTTAGCTTTTACTGAGGGGAATGACAGCAGTCCTACATTTTGTTCATGATTTTTCGTTAAAATATTTTATTGATAATTTTTCATAAAGAACATAATTTGAGAATTTTAGAATAATAGAAAATAATCATTTTTGACACATTTTTCGAAAAAAAAATTTTTTTTGTAAAATTTTATCTTTATCCAAAAAATTGTATTAACAATTATCATTCTCCCATCAAAAATTTGATGACAGTTTTGTCAAAAAGTTTTTTTCTGGAATATTTTTCTTAAAAAAATTTAACAAAATATTTTTCATTTAAAAAGTTTTTTATGGAAATATTTGAGCCGAAAATTAATTAATAACAGTTATTCACTGAAAATGCTTTGCTGGAAATTATTAAACAACAAAAAATTTTTTTAAAGAAAAATTTACCACCCAAAAAAATTTTAGAGCAAATTTTTCACAAAAAAAAAATTACTGAAAATTGTTTACTCAAAATAATTTTACTTAAAATTGTTCACTCAAAATTATTTTACCGAAAACTGGTTACCCAATTTTTTTTTTGCAAAAAGTCGTTAAACCAACAAAACTTTGTTGGAAAAGTTCCCACAAACTTTTGTTTTTATTGAACACTTCACCAACATTTTACTGGATATTGTAATTGAAAATAGAAATTTTGTCGAAATTTCTTCACCAAAAAATATTTTTTAATTTCCTAAATTTCTTTTTAACATGTGCTTCGCTAAATGCCAGGCTTAATGAGCAACGTCACAAGGGGTAACAATTTTCACTTCAAATATTTCACCACCAACATTTTTAATGGTGCCACAGCATTTTAAACAAAAAAAAAAAAGAAACTCTCTTACGCACCCAATAAAAAATAAAATAAAGGAAGTGTTGAACTAAAAACTAACTTTTTTGTGGCTTTTCAAAATGTGTTGACTAATTTAAAATGTAATTTACTTCCCTTTTCGCCCCCTCCCACTACCAAAAGCTAATAAAATGAAACAATACAGCTGACAAATATGATCTAATTTCCTCTCGATTTTCTTTTTATTACCACATTTATTATTTGTTGTTTTTTTTATTTGTTGGTGCCGCAGCTTATCATTATAATCTTGGTGCAACAATAAACTTGAATTGTTTAGTAAAAAAATTCAAGGGAATATTTTTTTTGTTGAAAAATTAAATGAAGATAAAAATTGAAATTTAAGTGCCGTTACAAAAATACTAAATAATTTAAATAACTAACACAACTTGTTTAACATAATTATTTAACCATGATATTTACGATACTGATGATGTCGATGACGATGATTTTGACAACGACAACGGCAACGATAATGATGATGATTGTAATGCAGCAGCAAGTCAAGTGTTAAAAAACGTATTAATTTCAATGAAATAAAAGCTAAAAAGGGGAGAAGAGAAAATAAAAGGGAGAAAACTTGCAGTTACTGTGACATAATATTTTGTATTTAACGTAAAAATGTGAATTAAAAAATAAAAAAAAAACACACTGGCAAATGCACTGCAACTAACCACCAGCTTACAGCCACTGGGATTAACAACAAAATACTTAATATTGAAATAAAAGAATTTCGAAATTAAAAACTTAATTAATGACAATGACATATGACAACGACAACAATGATAGAACACTAAAAGCAAAAAACCAGTAGTGCATCGTACGCGCCACCAAATAGTGCAATATAATATTTTTGAAAATAAAATAAAAATAAAAATGTAAAAAATTCAGAACTACATGCATAATTAAACAAACAACACATTACGAGGGCCGTACCGTAAGATAAAATAGTTTACAAATATTTTCATAGGCCTTTTTTTGGTAATGGATAATTTTTATATGCTTCAAGGGAGGCTAAGAAAACAGGATGTCGTTTAACCATAATTTACATATGACTATACTTTGAGGGACATGCTTTTACTGGCCGCAACGCCTAACTGTTCTATTTTTAGACTAATGAATGATAATTATCAATTTCATTCATTCGGAATTGTCACAATTGCTGGTATTTGTTTAACGCTAGGAGGTATCCATTCCACAGCATCCTCTACATGTAAAAAAATTTTGAATAACACATTACGATGGCCGTGCCAGAAAGCCAAAACAGCTTAAGACTATATTTTTAGAATAATGGATCATTTTTCTTTGCTCCAAGGGGATTAAGAAAACATCCTCTCGTTTAACAATGATTAATATACGCTGTCACGGGCCTAATTATATTCTATTATTATATTTTTGTCACAATTTGTCATATTTTAAATATACTCGCAGCTGCCTAAAATCATGTTTCCGAGTAGTCAATATTTAAACACAAAAGATCCTGTCATCTCCGTCTCTTCCAGACAAAGTCTAAAAGTATTACTTCTTTTGATTTTGCATCACCTGTCAGATTTCCTCCCTTTTTACGTTCCTGCTAAATTTGGCCAAAGTCTTAATTCACATAGTCGTTCTAATACATTAGTGCTGTACAAAGATCACCAATTTAAAAATGTTCTGAAATTTGCTGCCAGTCCAATATATATATAAGAGAAAGTGGCAATAACTTATACAACGGTTTCCATTCTAAAGAGTAAAACTAAAGCAAAATCTCTGCAGAGAGTCATTAAATAAATACTTAAAATTGTTATTTAAAAATTTTAATTTTTTTCTAAACATCTGTTACCTTATTCAAATTTGTCAAACATATCTCTTATGGGAACACCCTCGTATGTATAAAACTCCTTAGCTTAATGAGTATGACTGCAAGAATTCTTGATAATCAACCAAATGAGGTCAATCTGTAATCGAATGGAGAATAGAGTTTGAAAATCATATAATTATTTGTAAACTCAATATTACTGTCTAAAGAAAACTTTTTCACAGATTAAAAGAGATTATTTTTTGGATCATTAAGCGAAACAAATCGATTTTCTTTTAATAAAAATACAAAAACAAATGACTTTTAAAACTTTAAGAAAAAAAAAGAATATAAAAACCATCGTTAAATAATCACACGAACACATAATTGCTTAAATGTGTGTGCTTAAATGTGTGAGTTTTATAAATGCATTTAAAAACCATTAGAGCTGCATGAGGTTTTCAGTTAGCAATTTAATTTTTATAAATTTATCTTGTGGCCTATTTTATGATCAACAAGACTTAATGTTAATGTTTTACGTTAACCACACAGGCAATTTTGTCATTAAATTTATGTCTAATTAAAATATTCGAAATGACAGCTGAAGATTTAAAACGTTGCATAACATTTAAACTCCTTGCATTTACTGGCTCAAACTTATTATTAGTGTAAAAATGTCATCTTAATTTAATTTTTATTTAATATTTATTTATATAATGTTTTCCAAGAAACACAACAATTTTTATGATTATATTTAAGCCAGCGAAATAATAAAGAAAACATACATAAACTGCACGTCACAAGATAGTGACTAAAAAAAAACTAAAAACTGTTTAATACTCTTTAACTACTAAATAAAAAATTTAATTATATCGTTAATCTCTATTCCAAATCGTTTAAGCGTTTCAAAAGAATAAGACATAAAATTACATAACTTCCTTCACATCCTTAATTTAAGCTCTTATCACTGAATGACAATCACAACTCCTGTCTTTTTGTTGGGAAACGAAAAATTATATGAAGATGTGTATAATAAAATTTTTAAAATGTCTTGAAAGTAGAAAAATAACTTAGATTTTATAGGAAATCTATAGTTCGAATAAAATGATGCGAGTAAATGCTGGCTAGAAGCGGAAAATGCTTTATGTACACTTTAACAAAAATAACTCACATAAAAGAAACTGTTATTTCATAGATTGAATTTCTATCTGTTCACAAATGTGAGACCATATGTACAGCATTAAAACAAAAAAAAAACCCGTTTATATAAAAAGCTTTTTAAAATTGCCTGGAAAGTTTGTCATTTTTGTAAAATGCTTTTAAACTTCTGTTAGAAATTCTATGACATAGTAATATATTTTATAGGAAACACTATGACATAGAAAATTTATGACATCAAATTAGAAAATAATAAATGACATGAAATTTTCTATAGAAAATACATAAATGACATGAAATTATCTATAGAAAATACATATATGACATGAAATTGAATTTTCTGAGTTTTCTGAATTTTTTAAAGAAAATTTCATGACATAAAATTGTCCATAGAAAACTTATGACATGAAATTGTCTTTAGAAAAGTTATAACATGAAATTGTCTATAGAAAAGTTATGACATAAAATTGTCTATAGAAAACTTATGACATGAAGTTGTCTATAGAAGACTTATGACATGAACTTGTCTATAAAAAACTTATGACATAACATTGTCTATAGAAAACTTTTGACATGAAACTGTCTACAGTTTTATGACATAAAATTGTCAATAGAAAACTTATGACATGAAATTGTCTATAGAAGACTTATGACATGAAATTGTCTATAGAAGACTTCTGACATGAAATTGTCTATGGAAAACTTATGACATAAAATTGTCTATAGAAAACTTTTGACATGAACTTGTCTTTAGAAATTTTATAACATGAAATTGTCTATAGAAAACTTATGACATGAAATTGTCTTTAGAAAATTTATAACATGAAATTGTCTATAGAAAACTTATGACATGAAATTGTCAATAAAAAACTTACGATATGAAATTGTCTATATCTTGACATGAAACTATCTACAGTTTTATGACATAAAATTGTCTATAGAAAACTTATGACATGAAATTGTCTATAGAAAACTTATGACATGAAATTGTCTATAAAAAACTTATGACATAACATTGTCTATAGAAAACTTATGACATGAAATTGTCTATGGAAAACTTATGACATAAAATTGTCTATAGAAAACTTATGACATAAAATTGTCTATAGAAAACTTATCACATGATATTGTCTATAGAATACTTTTGATTTAAAAAAATTACGAATGATCCATTTTTTTATGAATGATGAAATTTTTTATAGAAAAATAATGACTGTAGGAAAACAATGACTTGGAATTTTTTTATAAAAAAATTATGATGATTTAAATTTGTTTTAGAAATATTGGGACTGATGATTTTTTTAATAGAAAAATTATGATTGATGAATTAATTAAAAATTATGGGAGATTCAATTTTTCACATGAGAAATTATTACCCATGAAAATTTTCTATAGAAAAATTATGATGTAAAAATTTTTGGACAAAAATTATGATATTAATTAAAAAATTTTTTTAAATAAAAATTGTTAAAAAATGTTTGTTACAGAAATGATGCTTTTTTTTATAAATAAAAAACTTTCCAAAAATGTTAGTCGCTTTTCAAGATTATACAGAATTTTGTGTTATAAAAACTAATACTGATAGTTTTTTTTTATTTTTTTAACTTCTTTTATAAAGAAAAGAGTTGTTATTTATTTTATTTATTGTCATAATAATAAGTATAGAAATTGTTAAGAATTTAAAACCTTTTGGAAAAGAATTTTGAAATTTTGGTTTGGGTTATTTCGATATGAATTTGAATTTCGGTTAACGAGAATATTAAATTTTTTTTTTTTTCAGTAAAGTATACTTGTTTATAATATTTGGAAATAGTTTATTTTTTAGTCTTCTTTAGACTTTTATAAGAAACTAAAACAAAGAATCTTGCATACCTTTAATGGCATATGCCAAAAGTTTCTGTAACATAAAACGTTCTAGTTTAATGGCTCGTGTAAAAGTTACGGCTCACTTAGACTAAATGACATCTTTTTGTCATATTCATGACAGCTATAGTATATGGTTTTGTTTTGTAAAATTAAAAATATAAATATGTAATGTGTTTTTGTTCGATTTGTTCAATTTGATTAAGTCGTAAAGTTATTTAAGGAAACTAATTTGAACATGGTGATATTTTTATGATATTTTTCACTCTTTAAAGTACGTTATTGTAAACATAAATTTACTAAAATGTTAAAAATAATATTTAACAAAGAATTTTTATGTTTAACTTTTATTGCTGGTACGTGATTGTAATGTTGCAAACAGTGTTTTATTATAATGAATGAAAAAATTAATTGTAGCCAAGTTTGTAGTGAGTAGGAATAGGGAGTATAATATTAAAGTTAAACAATGGATTTAATTTGTTTTTATAAATACAATTGTTTTTAAGTATTTTTTTTAATTAATTTTTTTTTAATTCATTATTTTTAATTCATTATTCAATAACCACAATAACAATGAGAAATTAAATATCTTAATAAATAATCAAAACAATAATTTGTAGAAAAAAAAATAAAAAACAAATAGTTGAAAATCACAACACGAAACAAAACGTTGTTAACGCACCTTAAATACATTAACAATTTAGGCTTAAACATTGGTTTTTGTGCATTAGAAACAAATTGAAATTCCAAAAAGAAAATCAAAAACGAGGACAGATTTCCCAAGATTTCCGTCTGTCAACACTGAAAGACTCTTTAACCTAATAATTACACACGCTTACATACACACGTCGCACACGTTCTTAGTTAGTGAACACCCGTATGAGTTGTATTCGTATTATAATTGTTTCTATCGATCTTTTTTCTTCCAATTCTTTAGAATTAAAAAGAAACCATTTGTCAGGCCAAATAATTATAAACACGTATCAGAGTATTTAAATATTTATGTACGCTCATGCAAGTGCATGAATTTCTGTATAACACTTAAGTCTATGACTGACTGCGTAAATAGTTTTGTTTGACAGTGTAGTTGTAACTAAAATATGAAGTATTATTATTAGGTTTGAATTTTTTTTGTTCAACTTAAAAATTTATGTACTTTTAAATAAACATAAATTATAATCAACTTAGCAGAAGAAAAAAAATATGTGTTCAATTAATTGAACCACAAATATAATTTGTATAAAACGAATAAAATGAAAAAATAAAAAATAACACTTTTCCTTAGGCATCAAATGGAATTGAACCCATTTTTGACACCACTGACACACATACTGCCGCATTTGTATATTTAAGGCTCAGAAGTAATTAGAAAAATTATAAAAGATCGATAGATAGTAGAAATAATGCAGTGCGTTTAAAAACTTATGCTATTAAAAATCGCGATTGAAGATTGACTAAAATGTTTATACTTGCAAATATGTAGGATATCTAGCCTAGATTAAAATTTAGTAGAGTCGAGGCTTCATCTTATATCACTAAATTTCATATTCGAAATATAGAGATGCTTCCACATCTCTGGTGAAGATTACGGTTAGTTGATGGTGATGCTTAAATGCTTTTCTTAAATGGTAGCCTGTGATAACTAACGGACGAGACAGAGAAAAGTGAACAACCTAAAAATATTCTATCTTTCAGATTACAAATTATTAATAATTTTAGCTAATAGTACGGGTTGATTAGTTTACGATTTTAACACTCAATAAAGAAATATTATTGAAATGAATCAGCAATTTCCAAATGGTTAAACTGAGTATAAAATTAAACCATCCAGGTCTTCGGACAAGAAAATTTTTTAAACCCTATATATTCTTTTGTAGATGACAGCGCCATTTGTCATGCGTCTTCATTTGGTAATAGACCAGGCCAGTTGGGGGATTAGTTCCAAAAGGCAAAACATGAATGATACGCTTAATCACGATCTCGCGACAATCTTGGAATGGGATCGTGTGAAAAGGGTCGATTTTAATGCCCGTCAGACGCAATGTTGCATGCTTACGCATAGATCTACATTAGTTAATGGTGCTGCATCTGTTACTATAGGTAATATAGGTATTATGGAATCGGAAGCTCTTGATGTTTTTGGCCTGCAAATTCAGTGTGATGTTCGATGGACTAAACACATTTTTCAGGTTTCTAATGCAGCTTTCAAGTGTCTCGATTTTCTAAAACGGTGTAAAAGATACTTCACTCCATCCGATCTCCGTACTATTTATACCACCTGTATCCGTCTAAAAATGGAATACAGCTTTTATGTATGGGCCGGCGCTCCAAAGTCTCCATCTCTATTGTTGTAGTTCTATCGATACTACAATGGTAAGTGCTCTAATGAAATTAGTGAACTTGTCCCGATACTCTAACGTTCTCGCGTTTAACTCGATTTTCGTTGATAGCGCATCAAATTGTGGTTGATTGGCCAGTGAATCGCACTATGCATTACTGGAAAAATTCGTTTTTCAGCAAAATAGTCGTACATGGAATTAACTCCCTCCTGAGGTGTCTACTGTCACTTTCAATCTGAGAATGTTCAAATCGAATGTCCACAGACAATACTTCCACTTTCCTCCTTCCTGTAACCTAATTTCCTAGTTCTGGCACAATGCATTGCATGTGCTGGTCCGAAAAAAAAATTTTTTTTAAAGCAAACAAAAGCAAACAAACGCTATTGCGGTTTAAAAGTTCTTAATAAAATCTTTAAGGCTAAAGCAAAGAGTGCCTTTTTAACCATTTAGGTTTTGAATAATAATGCAACAGGAAATTTACAAAAGAGAATGATATGTTTTTCTTTCGGGCTAGAAAATTAATGTCTGTAATTAAGTTTTTAGACAATAGGTGTTCCATTCGTGTGCTCTACAGTAACTCATCAAAGGCAGCTGTTCTTGAGACTTCACATTTCATTAAAAATAGTCTAGTGGAATGAAATCGCTTGATTTTGGCGGCCAATGAACTGCTCACCAAACTCTGCTTTCAAAAGCATCATGACATTGGATGCAGTGAAGCAATTAATTTTATTTTGGGCAAAAAAAGTTAGGAATCATCGTACAGTTTCTTTCTCCATTTACTGTAAAGTAGCCAATTATTGCCTTTGAAGAAGTGCGGTGCAATCAAACCACAAAAAGAACCACAAACCGATCCAAACAGTGCATTAGAATTTAAATGGCTCTGGCTGTTCCCTATAATAAATTTGGCAATTCTGTTGGTTGACATATCCATACTTTAGCATCCTTCTTAAGCTCTATTTATAATGCAATCTATGGTGTAGTACACCAGTGCACTCGTGAAACAGGTATTTTTTGTATAGTTTCATACCGAGGTTCTTAGAAAAAAAAAACTTTCATCTAGTTGAATAATACAAACGCAGCTGCTAACAATGGCGACGAATAGAAGTATCGCCATCTTCATTGCTTCCAGTCGGAATAGAGATATTTTTCGAAGTATGCACTTCTCCCATACGGATTGTTTCAATACTGTCCAACAAATTAGACAATTGGTACATAAAATGAGCATAATTTATGAAACAAATTTCTCACACAACATGCATTTTTTAATCTACTCACGATGAAATGACAAACCTTACTGGGTATTTTTGGTATTGCCAGATGCCAAACAACTTTTTAAAAAAGATTAAAGTAATCATCAGTGTTTAATAAGTTTTTTTGCTCTTAAAAATTCGAAAATTCTGAATTTTTCAGGGCCTTTTTTAAATCTTGGACACAATTAATAGTTTTTCTCTTTTGTAAGTATTTCTCCAATTTTTGTTCTAGCAGAACTTAAAAAATAGTTGAACCTATTTTGGAATTTCTTAAAAATTTTGCAAACTTTGTTTTATAAGAACCTGAATTTTCTCAAAAGTTTAAAGGTCGTATTTTAAAACCTAATTTTTGTTAGAAAACTTCACAATTCGTTTTGAATTGTTTTATCATTTTCATCAAATATATTTGCTGCTCCTCGTATAACATATTTTTTATTGGCAAATTAGGTTTTTGCAAAATTTGTAAAATTTACATGCATTTTTTTTATCTGTAAATTAATAATAATTTAAATTAATTAATTCATTCATATAAGTAAATAATTAATCATCAATGTATTTTTTTTTAAGTTTTCTTTCTATTTACTAAATTAATGACATCATTAGTGCGTTGATGAATGTTTTTGCTATTTGAAATTATTCAACGAAAAACTATTTGCATTAGAAATGTTAAAGACCTCAAAAACTAAAATTAAAATGGCAACAAAAACTTAAAAATAATAATAAAAATTAATTTAAAATTTGGTCATACAAGTGCCGTTAGAACGTGATTAAAATGAAATATTTTCTAATTAAATTTTAAAATTTTTAATCAAAATGGCGTAGGGAAACATTAAGTAAATCATAGAAATTATTTTATATTGTTTTTTTGATGCGTATATTTTTGGTGATCGTAAACAAACTATTTAATTATTTATTATTTATAAAGAGTGACTTTTTATAATTTATTACACGCGTGATTTTTTTCAATTTAACAATTTGTTTTCTGAAAAAATAAACATTTCTTTAATTTAATTGTCAATACTAATTTGGTTCGTTTCAGAATTGTTTTCCTGCCACAGCAGTTGGAGTATTAAAAATAAATAAATTTAACGTAAACTGTAACCTCTAGCTTAAGTAATTTCTAAAATAAATAATAAACATGAAAAAGTTTAAAAAAAGTTAAAATCTCAATAACATAAGAAAAATATTTAAAATAAAAATATATAAATTGGAGTTACAGAAAATACTTTCAAAATCAAAAAAAGGAAAACATTTAAAAACAACGGGAATAAAAATATCGACATTTCAAATTAAAAATTTGAAAAACCGAAATTTTCAAAACAAATATTAAACAATTCAGAGCACTGGAATTCCAGAAAAATAATAATTGAATTTACAAAAAAAAAATTGGAAAACTTGTTGAAAACTGCTCAATGAAACAAAATCGAAAGCGAGGAAATCTTTAAAAAATCTAATAAGCAACCAAAAAATTAAACTTACATATTTCCTTAAAACACCTTCGTGATTTAGTTTTTTACTCAACAGTACCCACAAATTATTCGCCTACAATTTGCTTAAACGCTACAAAAACTGACACCATATAACGATTATGGTCGTTGAAGAGGATGAGCATTAAACCAATGATGAAACATCAGCAACTAAATGTTAAAATGGGGGTTGGGGAATGGTAGCGAATAAATTTTAAATTTTTTTTACTATTTTCGACAACTGGAAACTCTTTTCCTTGAATTAAAATATACAAATACCATGCCGATTAATTCTCATTGTCTTGTAACTTTTATCGAGTTGCATAAACTCGAAAGCAAGCTTGTTCAATAAATTCGTATCAGCTAGAGGTGATGCGTGATATGATTTACATCAGTAACTAGTTGAGTAAGCCATAACCAGATGGTGGATCATACCGCTGTGGATGAAATCATCGTCATCGTCGCCATAGACGGCTTTCAGATACGTACATCCTGCGGTCACTCCTAGTTGCAACTTCGAAAGCCGGCTGCACTCCTTGCTGAAGAGATGGAGACTATCCAACTTCTGGTCCCGAACGCTTGAAGCTTAATATAATTTGAAAACACAACGGCAATCATGCTCACTGGACCTCGACCTGGACCATTCATTATGTTCATGATGTGAATGATCCAACCTACACAACTCAAACGAGGTCCTCAAAACCACAACCACCACGATACTCTCGAAGAAGCAACCTCAATAATCAGTTAGAGAACAGCTAAAAGGGGCTAAAAAGACAAATAGCTAAACTCTGGGGCTTTACTGATTCCCTTGGAAATATAGTGGATTGTCCAGTTGGCTCTTGCTAGCCTTGAAGTGGACTCCCTTTTACCCCCGAAGACACATGTAATGACGGTGAGATTCCGTCAAAAGATATCAATGTGCCCTCGGGGGGTAGCTAGAAGTGATTAATGACAATTTTGCATTTTACTGTAATTCTGATGAGATATTTTGCCGATAAATAACATAAGAATTATACGAAATTTCGCACAATGGCCTGAAACAAAACAAATTAATGGAGTAGTAAAAATAAAAATTATAAATATCTAATCCCATAAAACAAATTGTAGGCTGTTTTAGTAATATAGAATAGTTATATGAGATATCAAGATTGATAATGTAATATGGAAAACATTTATTCATTGGAATTTTTTTTTAAGAAAACCCTTTAATATTTTTTTTGTTAAAAAAATTTTTTTTTTTTTGGTTAAGATGAGTAAATCTTTTGTTTAAATTTATTAAAAGCTGCTAAAATAAATATCAATTAGTTAATGAAATGTCAATAGTTTGTGTTTGTAAATAATTTTGAACAAAAATTAAAATGATCGATCAATCGCTGGACTAACCCTGGCTAAGCGTCTGTCTCTAAACAATGAGTGAATAAATAAATAACTAAAAAAATTGTTTGCAAAACTGATTAAAAGATTTTGTTTTAGCTATTTGCGCTTTCAACAGTCTTGATATGAAATGTACATTTTGTTAAAAAAGCCTTTAATTTATTTGCTTCCCATGACATCATTTCATTTAAAATGTGCCACCCCAAATTATTAGTTTTTTTTGTGTTATACAATTTTAAGTGATATTTTATTTTATCTCTCTTATTTACTCTATTTGATTTTAAATATCTGTTATCTTTTTGTCTATTTTATATATAAAACTATTTTGGCATTTTATAATACTAAATTCAGCACTGGGGTATTGTTTTGAGGTTTCCCATGACAAATTGTACAGCTGAATCACAAATAATAAAAAAAAAATCTTATTTAACTGTCAATTGACACGCCTTTAAATTTCATTTCAAACATTTTATAATAATTTATTTACTTTGTAATGGTTGATTAACTTGTGCATAGAATAAACATCCGTATACTTAACCCTTAAGTAAATACGCATGAGTACGAATGAGTATACTTTTCAAAATATGTTTGAATTCAACTGAAAGCCTTGCAATTTAAATCTTTTTGCATTATCTTACACCTAAAGACACAATACAAATTAGCTAAATAATAAATTAACATCTCCTTGGTCTGTCACGCTGTACTGCTTAATCCTTTGAAACATATGATTTTCAAAAAAAAAAAAGGATTATTTTCTTTGTTGTTCTTAAGAATCTTCTAGCTTTCTTTTATTATATATTTTGTACTAAGTAGTGTATAAAAAAGTACTATTTTATAAAGTACTATTTAAAAATAGATGGAAAGTTCTGTTTAATTTTTTATAATAAAATTTTAATTTATTTAGAGAGAGATCACGGCTAAAAGTATTAGATTTTTATACGCGAAAAGTAATTTTTGTTTGAATAAATATTTCTTGCAAAAAGAAGCGTCTTCTAAATTGGTCAAAGTTCCGTTTATAATACATTAAAAGAAAAGATACATTAAATTACGTCAGCTATGGAAGCAATCTTTAATTTATAATTTTATACTTGTTGTTATAGCAGTTATAGTAGAACGAATTCCAAATGTTTTTTTAAAAAGGTTTAGATTAATAACAAAAAATTATCTATGGAAACACCCTTTCATTTTTAAGTTTACATTTATAATAATTTTTGTTATTGGGAGCTATAGTAATGCCCGTTATGCTTCAATAGACACGTAAAGAATCATGTTTTGTATGATTTTTAAGTTAATCTACATTAATTTGTGCTAGATTCCTTTAAACATAAATATTTTATATAATAATTATAGTTATTTGACCTTTTTAATATTTTGTAGTAGTTAATTATTAATTATTATTTTTTCAATATTTCGCCAAACCCTTGGTTGGCATCATCATATAATACTTATTATTAAAAAATTAAAATGTATTATTGTGGAGAAAAGCATATCCATGTAGCCATTTCACTTTTGCTTATATACTTCTTCAGTGGATTTTAACCCAAATTTTTTGTATAGAAAACTCAAGAGTCTTATATTTCAAGCCGAATTGATTAAATAAGAATTACATTGAACCAACACAGCAAAAAGACAACAAAAATTAAAAAAAATTTTACTTGTATATACAATAATTTTTTGAAACCATTTTTATTATTATTTTTTCATGGAGGGCATAATTGGGCGAAAAAGAGTAACTTCTTTATGCATCTTAAGAAGACCGTAAATCGCGGATGAGCATAGTCTATATAAATATAGTATTTTTAATTTTATTTCTAAGTGAAACTGAATATTTTAACTTTCGTATTATATATTTACTATTAATTTCAAATAGTATCGAACTGTTAACTTTTAATTAAAAACAAAGTTCCAAAAACGATTTTGAAATAACTGAGTTCTGGGGTCGCAAATGTATAATATTGTTATCGATGCATCTTGCTTAAGTTTTAAAAGAAAATAATTAAGTAATAAAGTAAATAAAATAACCGGGTATGATGTTTACTAACTGCGTAGTTTTCTAAGAAATCTTAAACACGCAAGACAACAACTACTATTTTAAAATATATTCCATGAAGAAACTCTAATAGAATAAAACCAAGAATTAAAAATACACACAGACCATATACTATATTGAAAGAATAACATAACAATAACAAAATGTGGTACAAAGGAAGTAGAAAATTCTTTATTTTTCTAGACCTCTAGCGGACAAGTATAAAAGGCAGCATTTGAGTGGTTAGTTAGTTAAAACATAAACCTAGTGAAATAAAGACTTGCAGCTTTATTAAATTGTTCTGTAGTGCCAACGTATAAATCTTACTTTGTGTGTAGTTAAAGTAAATAAACTTGTAATTAAACTGAATTAATCTGAAGTTATTTATTTTACAATAAAGAACTCAGTAGCAACAAAACGTTTATAAAAGTTATAAAAATATATGCAGATAAATTGACGACTTCCATCTTTCTGTATTCGTTTAAAAAATTCAGGTATGAATATCACGCCAATCTACAGAGTGTTAACTCAAAATCTACAATTTTTAATTAAAGGCAAAAACTATTTCTTTAAGGCTACTTTTATATCAACAGTAGGGAGAATGATACGTGATAAGACTTACATCGTAGCGTCCTAGTAGCCCTTAAGATACGTATATCCATGAAGCTTAATATAATTTAACAACACGACGGCATTCATGCTCACTGGATCTGCACCATTCATTGTGAACAATTCGACCCACAAACTCAAACGAGGGCCTCGAAACACACAACCACCACGATACTTCCGAAGGCCCGACCTCAGCAATCAGTCAGAGAACAGCTAAAAGGCTAAAAAGACAAATAGATGAACTCTGGGGCTTTACTAATTCTCGTGGAAATATAGTGGATTGTCCAGTTGGCTCCTGCTAGCCTATTAGGGGACTGGGCTCCGTTTTACTCCTGAAGACACATGTAATGACGGTAGATTTTTATAAAAACATGTAAATATGCCCCAGGGGGAGGTGGGAAAATGCTGTAGAGTATTTCCAATATATGTTTTTATATTTATTTCACCAATTTTAAATACACAATATTCGATTTCAATCGCCTAAGTAAATATTGAAAATCATTGAAAACACAAAACATGTCTAAATCATTTTTATGAATTGATATTACATTTGTCAGGAGTAGTGAGTGGGTCCTTTTATGTTTAGTTTATGCAAACGTTCATACCTACATCATTCATCCGTGTAAACATGTGCACACCCCCGTGCACACGTACACTTTCATATACGGCTTAAAAGGAACCTGGCAGCTGGTGTCGAACTCATTAAAGTAGTTGCTTTTTTCCATTTGGAAACTCTAGAAGAGCCAAAGAAATGAAAAAAAGGGATAAAATCTATTGAAAAATATTTTTATGATTTTTGTTACAACACACGTTTGCTTGTTTGTTGGCTCTTTGTATCGTTGATGAATATCTATGATTTTGGGTCATTGGTCGGTCATATTTGACCACTAAACCGCATTTTGAATACTCTTAAAGCACCGCACCATTGTTTTTATTTTGTTTTCTGGTTTTGGTTTTTTTTCTTGCCACACAGCAAATGTAGGTCATCATACAAAGAAAATTTACAAAATTATTTTTATATGCAAACTCTTAGATACTTGCATCAATACAAGGTACGTACTACGTATCTCTTCGATTATTGGAATTTGTTTTCAGTTGTGTAAAATTGTATTTGAATGGCAAATTGTGTTTTATTTTTGTTTTTTTTTTATCTGTCTATTCGAAAAACGAAGCATGGAAACAATGACAGGGGATGAATTATTAATAAATATGTGTGTGTATATTTGTGTGTTTGAATGTCTAACTTAAAAGATGTCTTTAATGAAACAAATTAAAAGAGGCTTAACTTAAATTAAAAAGGGAACCTTTTTTTTTAAAGTAACAAAAAAGGCCTTTTGTTTTATAATTGCAGTTAAAGGTTCAAAGCTGACTTCCGTTTTTAGAGATTTTGAAATTAAATTATTAGTTGCTTGACCTACAAGAGTTCATTTGTGTTAATTATAATTATTATAAAACATGTTAAGATAATTTTTTTTGTTGTCTAACATAATTATGTTGCCTATTTTACCTCTATTTCACTGCAATTAAATTTCTAATGAATTAATTCAAACGCACATGCATATTTTCATTTCAGTTGAAAAATAATGTTTAACCACACCTGGTTAAGTCTCTACACTAATCCGCTGTGTTGATATGTGGCTGCCTAGTTACATGTACATACATACGACCATATATTAGCGTGACTGTCTAACTAGCTGAATTTAAAAACAGACTGCCTACATACATAAATTTGATGTGTATGTGAGAGATTTTCTTAATACCTTCTGGCAGTTTCCCTTCATTCTCAAGAATCGACTTCTCAACACAGAAATTCTTTTGTGCACTAAACATTATTTACAGGATTAAATTTTGTACGTTTCCTTTATTTCAACTTATTTGCCTTTAAATAAACAGTTTTCCCCTACCGTATCCCTAGACACAGCAATTGATCATCAATTATTATCGTATTCCTTCTGCTCACATTTTTGCAAAAACAATCTTAAGGGGAATGACTTTTTTGTTGTTGTGTGCACACACAAAACAAACGAATCAACAACACGAAACTTAAAAAATGACGTTTGCGTGTGGCCTTTATTTTAAAGTTAAAGAATTTAAACAACAACAAATTTTTATTCCTTCGCCTTTAGTTTAAATACGAAAACAAAAGCAAAAAAATTTGTTTGTATAAAAATGCAGCAGTAAAACAATAACAAACAGCAACGAATCGACAAAAGAGAAATAAAGTACAAAATAAACAAATACTTTTTGAAATTTTGTAAGTTAATATACACGTAAAGAAATAAAGTGCAGTTTTTCTAATTGGATTTTTGGAAAACACGAAACCAAGTTTTGTGTCACTTAAATTTACTGCTGAAAACATTTATTTGTTTAAACTGTAGAAGAAGGAGAAGAAGCCAAATGTATAAATTGCTTGAATTTAAATCACAAACTTTGTATACGAAATATTTAAATTGTTGCATAATGATAGTAATAATGCTTGAGTTTCAACAAAACGAAAAAGTTAGAAAAAATTAAAAGTTTTGTGTTAAAATTGTTTTGATCAAAAGTACTTTTTCATAATTTAATAAAGTACTTTTGATACAAAAGTGGGAAAAAATTAAAATGGTTTGATGAAAAGTAGTTTTTAATAATTTAATAAAGTACTTTTGTTAAAAAAAGTACTTTTCAGAAAAGTTCCATGTTAAAAAGTTGCTATGCCTGTTTTAAGCAAAATAAATGGTCTTTTACAAAAAATATGTTTCTCTTAAAAGATAATTTTATAGCAGGCTTTTATAAAGAGGCTTTTAAAGCGGCATTAAAATTTATGCCGCTAAAGGCTATTTCGCAAATAGTACCTTTTTTAAGGTGCTATTTTAGAGTATTGTTTTTAAAGAGCTTAATTATTTTCAAATACATGTTGTAGGAAGAACTTTATAGGAACTTTTTATTAGTACATTTTGTTAATAATTTTTATAGGTACTTATTATAAGTACATTTTATTAGCACCTTTTTAGGTATATTTTTAAAATGCGGTTTTTTAAGATTTCTTCGAACACATGATTTTTGTAAAGGAAATCCTTTTGTGAAAACCTTTTTTGTAGGCAGGTCTATCAATTTTTTTTTCTTGGGGGAGTTTCCTTAAAAATATATTTTTGTTTCAATTAAAAGTTTTTCTAGTGTTTTCTTGCTTTTCTTTAAATTTTAAAAATACTATTAATTTGAAAACTAGATTATGACATCATCAAAAGTACTTTTTGACCTTTGTTAAAGGTCAAAGTTAAAGTTTCTTTTTTATATTTTAAAATAAACCAAAAAAAGTTTTTTAATGTATTTTTGTAATGACTTGCTGGCTTTCCAGTCGGAACAATACTGTAACTCCATACATCATTTCGAAGAGACCATCTAGACTTGTGTCGTTCGGGGGTGTAAGGGAGCCCAGTCCCCTGAAGGTAGCAGGGAGGTAACTGGAAGCTCCACGTTATTTCCACGGGAATCAGTAAGCCCCAGAGTTCCACTAATTGTTTCTTTAGCCTTTTAGCTATTTCCCTGACCGACTATTGAGGTTAGCCCTTCGGGAGTATCGTGGTGGCTGTGTGTTTCGCGGCCCCTCACGATTTGATTAGGTAGCCTGGATCATCTCACCAACGGGTGAATGATCCGGATCCAGCGAGTATGCTAGTCATGTGTTCTGGACCAAGAGTTGGATAGTCTTCAACTCTTCAGCAAGGAATAGTGGTGTGTGACCCAGCTTCGGAACCGCTGAAATTGCAACTGGGAAAGACCTGTTGCTAGAATTAGTCTTCAGCTTTCTAGGGCGGGAATGACGTTACTTTTCATTCCTGGTGGTTTTACCGCCAATTAGGGCTTACGAATAGGGTGCAAATATAAATCTTATCACGCATATCCATAAATCTTGGTGATACTTTTGTTTAGCTTATCTGTTTAAGATAAATAATACTTGATCGAGTAATTATATAAAAGAAAGTATAAGTACTTGAAACCGGAAAATTTGTATGTTTTGTTAATTCTTTTGGTACTTTAGTACCTTATTTTGGTTCTTCTCATTTTTAACAAATCAAGAACTCCTAAATTATATACAAATGGTAAGATAGTAAGCCTAATAAATAGCCAAACAGCATAAAAATCACCCTATATAAATATGAAATATAAAAGTATTGTTATCAATTTGTTTGAGCGTAAAATTATGCATATAAAATTCCGTTATATTCATACTAATCAAGCGTTAATCTAAATTTATTTCAAAAACCGAAACGAAATAATATGATCTGTGCAAATGTACCCTTGCAAATTTTTGTTGTTGGTGTTGTTGTTATTGTCTTATAAAATGCTGAGATTTTTTTTAACAGGTTTGTTTTTCTATTTCATTTCTTAAAAGTAGTGCATTGCCATGCTGCAGTTAATCTGATTATTTAGTTTATTTTTTCATTCATTCACGTACGGTTGCTAGACTGTTGGTTGAATGCTGCGGCTGCTATTCAGGGGCATTGCATGTGTTTTAAAATGTATACGAGAATATGAGCATTAATTTTCTCATAGTTAATTTGTTTATAATTAAAAACGAATACGGTGTGAACTTCAAGAGGTATTAAAGTCCAATCGAACCTTTTTTTCGAAGTATGTTATAAATGCGCCTAATAATAAATACCATAACGCAGACGACATTTAATACGAGGGTGTCTGCGAACTAGTTTTATTTAGCAACATTGCAAAAAGAGTGTTGTTGACATGAGGTGAGAAATTATTTCACTTAAGTAGTGTGTAGTATTTGACGTTGAAATTTCTGATCAAGATTAAGAAATATATTGCTGTCTGCTTTATTGACCAGTAAATAGAGTAATTTCAGAAATGTTAAACAATAATTGCAAAAAATTTATTGAATGACCGTAGTAGGCTACAGGAATAAATGTCGGCTAAATGAAAAACCTAATTATCGGGAGCGTCTACAATTAAAAAGAAAAATGGTGTGTAGTAGAGATATATAATTTTCAAATGATTTTTGTCGCTGAGTGCCATAATTTCCATGATGTATACAAATAATCCTTGTGTCCATTTATGTTATAAAACTCTTTTTGGTTATTACAATTTCTATGGACGTTATAATACATTTTGTATGTACTTTGCCTATCGATAGGTATCAAGAGACTTTTGCGAATTTTAAAATAACTGTAGACACTATAACACTGTGTTAAGTTTCAATAATTTTTTTACTGTCCTCGCATATCGCCCTCTCATTTGTTTAATTATACAAACTCTTCAATTAAAAATCAAATGCATTCTGAAAAGAATTAATTGGATTGTTTACAAAACGTGTTCAATGAACCCGTTATTTTTTACTCTGTATATTTTTATTTCAAAATTTTTGTTTCTTTTTTCCTTCAATAAAAAAAAATAAATAATTTTTCTTTCGATTCTAATGAAATTGAAGCCAATGCTATTGATTATTATAAGTAAAAGTTGCATGCATTTAAGGGCATTAAAATAAGAAAAATTAAAAAAAAATAAAAAGTTTTTTTTTAGAAAAAATATAAAAATTTATGTATTTATAGTGGCGCTTTGTTAAATCACATTTTTTACTCGTTTGTTTGTTCGTAGAAGCCCCCTTTTAAGTGATCACAAACCAATTGATCGTTTTTCTGGGCTGACTGCCCTCCATCAGCAAATGTTAGTTCTTCGGGTTTTATTTATTCGTTCGAATACGTGCGCCTGGGTGTATGTGTGTGTGCGTGTGTGTTAAGGGTGTGTTACAATGTATAATTGATTGTTATTGTTTTTGTTGTATATATTTATTATTAATGTTTTTTACCAAATTTTAAGTTATGAACATTTAATTGAATACACACTCTTGCAGCAGTCAGCACGTGCTGTTTAAACTAAAACGGGAAAATGTAAGAATTGAAAGAAAAAATAAGGAAAAATAAATAAATAAAACTCAATAATTGAAACAAAAAATAAATATGAAAAAGTAATTTATTTCCGCTTAATAAATGTTCAGATTTAAAAATATTTTCAAACCATTAACATGAACGGTTTGTGTTTAATTTTAACAAAAATAAAATCAATATTTCGGTGATTGTTTTCATTAATGATTTCATTTTTATTCATTTATGTTTTAATTAATAAAAATTGATGTGTAAAATTATAATGCTGGCTTTAATGTGAGTTAATTTATTAAGTGATGGAAATGAAATTAAAATTTAAACGAATAAGAAACAAAATTCAACTTGAAGTAATTGAAATGAAATTAATAAATAATCATTGAAATAATAACGAATACTTTGTATAAATAACTTAATAATGAGAAAAAAGAACACTGGCTAAAATCCTAAAGGTAAAAAATATTTTATATAAACAAAAAATAAACAAGAAATTATGTTAATAAAATTTAAAATGAAAAACAAACAAAAACAAATCCAAATAAAATTTTTTTTAAGTAAGGCTCAAGTTGACTGACTATTCTAGGGCGAAAGAACTTCATTTTAACATTAGTCACGATTATTACCATAAAAAGCAGAACAGAAGTATTCTGGCCTTTCTTTTTCAAGTTTAAAAAGCTAAAGATGTCTAAAGTGGCTCAAAAATTGTTTAGAATTCTTAAAAATTTTTTAAAAGTATTATTTGTGTGTTTTATAAAGTTATTAAATGTAACATAAATTTTCTTTTTTAATAAAAACAAATAATACAAATTTTTGGTTCTAACAAATAAAGTATTAAATTAAATAAAAACGAAAGGTGTATCAATTAAAAAATATATTTTACTATTAAAAAAATTTTTTAAATAAAAAAAATGGAAATTATATAAAAATATTTTAGTGTCTCTAACCTAAATTCCTAAAGTGTGTGTAACACATGTTTCAGTTTCAGTTGACTTCATAAAAAAAATAATTAAAATTGATTAAATAATTAATTAAATTGTTGATCTTTAGTAAAAAACAAATTAACACGGAAATACATCTTTTGCCCTCAGTAAAGAGTACGAGCAAATGTTCTACAAATCTTGCTGGCTCATTTCTCATGACCTTGCTTTCGTTTAATAGACCTGCAGTAAAGTGATAGTTGTGAGATTGTTGCCATATAATTTTAATTTTATATACAGCGTTAAAAATTGGGGTTTACTGACAATTCCGATGACAAAGACTAGAGAACACACTGTAAAGAAATATACCATGAGCTCTACTTTTATTAAAACCATATCGAGCCTTTATTGCAAAAAAGACATTCTTAAAAAAAATCAAACTAAGATAAACACGCTAAAGAGTTCAAACTCTTTGGAGGCAATTTATTTTTATGGAATTTACATGTTTGCAGATAAACCCATAGTGTTGTGCTGAGACAGAGGTTGATGAAGAATAACGTCCTTCACCAAAGCTCCACATTAATATTATCTCATAAGGCCTCTGTTGTCATTAGGCAGTGACACTTAAGACCCAACTATAATATGCATAAGCTAATAGGCTTAAGTTAATGTCAAAAATTAAACGAAAAGTCTGTCAAATGCTTAAGCAATCATTGAAGACTTTTAGGTGGCTATAATGTACTTACATGAATATAGAAATTATTATGCACAGTTGCACATTTGTTTTATTTGTACTTTTGCAAAAAAATAATTTCGTTCTAAATAAATAAAATTTATTAGCAAAAAGGCGTTTAATAATCATATTTTGTATACTAAAGACTATCCTTATACAAATTTATAATTTTTTGTTAATAGTTTTAAGAAAATTAGGAAAGAAAAATTACACATATATCGCTGTATGCATTATTTGGGTCATAAGTACTAAAAAATGCAACTGTGTGCATCATTGAATTTATAAACAATACAAAATTAAATTTTATTGCAAATTGTGTGTTAAAAAAATGGAAAAGTAAATAAAATGCTTAGAGGCCCTCGTCTCTTTGAATTGCCGTTATAATAAAACGCGTCTCTCTGGCCTTATAAGCTATTTTTTCTTTGTACATTTCCTATTAAATTAAGATGAAATAGTTTTTGGCCTCCATTGGAATTTGTTTACTAATGTATCTATAACACAATGCAAAACAGCTGTTTCCGTACGCAATGTGTGATCAGTTTCGTACTTTGCTTAAGCAAATGACATTCGACGAAAAGTTGTATATATATATATATATAGTTTGCCACATATGATTATTAGGTATTTGCACAGTTGCTTCAGTTGCCTAAAGCCAGTATATGCATAATATAGTTGGGCCTTTAGTGCGAACAAAGCCAAAAAACAAAAACACCAATGTTTAAATATAATATAATTTCGCTTGAAAAATATTGGCATCACCTGGATCTATGTGTTGTCCCTTTTGTTACTTTAAACGTAAAATTTATAAGTATAATTTTTAATGACTAATAATTTTACTTGCAAAATTTTGTTATAAACCTTCGAACTTTTAATGGAAATTGAAATTAATGAAAATGATATTTCGCTTGTGTTTATTTTTATGGAAATTTGGTATTTTTGGGTAATTGCAAAAAATACAAACAGTCAGTCACCTTTTATTATTTAACTAATTTATAAAGGACAATTTTTTATCTCTGACACCTTAGTTTGTAATGTGGTCGGTAAGTAAATTCGCGCTTTTGGCAAGTCGATACGGATGGAGGGACAGAAATTTTATATTAATACATGTTAGGCTATAGGCAAATACACTTTATAGTTGTTTTATGTATATTATAAGATCATAAGATTATTTATAACTAACGGTGGAGTTAAATAAATAAAAAAGACAAAGACACTGCTTATTGAAATGAAGTTTTCGTAGTTAGGATGATTTCTAATAAAAAACTCACAAATTTTTATACTGAAGTAATTTTCGAAATTTCGAAGTTAACTTCGAACTTTATATTTTGAGTAAAATATAACTATTAAAAGACGCATAAAAATGTATGAGCATTATTGTGTTGGTAAATTCGATTTTACTTTTGAATTTTGGCTAATTTTATATAAAATAAAGTTTAAGAAAAAAAAAAATAATGAGAAATGAAGTCACCATAAAAATTTATAATTTCAGTAAAATATAAATATTTAAGAATTAAATTATATAATAATTTCGATATAAAAATGCCTGTTTCGTTATGTTTCAAAATTCGATCTTACATTCGAAATTTGGCTTATTTTATAAAAAAATAAAATTTAAGATGAGGGCAACATAAATCACTAATATTTTCCTTATCGGAAAACTATTTTACAATTTAAAATAATAATGGAAATTATAATGGTTGGAAAGCAGCCTGCTTTCGTAATTGTATTATAAAATTTTACCTCACATTAACAAAAAAAAAAAAAAAAAATATTTCATTAACTTTAAAAATATTGTAAACATTTGATTGAAATAAACAATTGCCGAGGAAACTGAAAAAATAATTAAAATTATTTTCTTAAGTTTTCTTAGTATTTAAGAAATTTGTTTGTTATTATTGTAACTGCAACTTGAATTATTCATAATTTTGTTAATTGTATTTTTATTTTTGTTTCATATTATTTTTTTCTTAAGCAATAACTTGTTTTGTAACTAGTTTTTGTTTTGTTGTTGTATTCATATTAATATTTAAACTTTGTTTTATTTAACTTGTCTTCTTACAGATGAAGTAACTTTGGAATGTTTAATAATTTAATCATCGTTCAACAACATATTAGCCAGCCGCCGTTGTAGCAGCAGCTTCAAAAAAATTACAAATTGAAAATTAATTTGCTAAAGTTTTTCACGTGTTCAAGAAATATATTTGCAAATTTTTTTTCGTATGCCTGAGATTTTTCATCCTTAAAGTTACGAACGAAAAAGAATTAGTCGTGTTTTTTTTGTTTGTGGTTTTTTTGAAGCCAAAGTCATAAAGTATTTGAATAGAAAATAAGTTTAATTAAAAGAAAAACATCTGCAAGATGTTGCCTAATTCGAATTTTTTAACACATTTGGATAAAAAGACGCAGCAACAGCAAGCGACAATAACAACAACGACAACGACGAGGCGTTGGTGTTGCAAATTTCCTTTAGTGCTATTAAGTTTACTTTTGGTTCTTCATTCTGGCAACAGTGATGCGGAAAAAGACTTTAATTTCAATGATTCCCAGGTGAGTAGAATTATAGAAAAAAAAATTAAGAATCAGTTGCAGGCATTTGATGCTTTATAATAATGTAATTAGTAGAGAACAAAAAGAAATAAAATGTGTCTGCTCTCTTTCATAAATCTTTTCAAAATATGCCAATAACACACGGTGGGAAGTACAATGTCAGAATGTAATTTAATAAAAAAATCAGTTAGATGAGCTTATATAAAACTTTTTTGAAAGTATAAATTGAAATTGAAAAAATGTATTATATGTCAAATAATCACTTTTTAAATTTACACACAAACACTCACTCTGAAACAAGTATTTTTTTATTGAAACGAATAATTTTCTATTTGAAAATAAATAAGCTTTTAAGTTTTTGTATGCGGCAACTTAAATCACATTTTATTAATAATTATAATTCTCATTCAATTAGTTTTCTTTTGGGCTTATAAAGCTCAGATGTTCTAAACAAAATTTGAGTAAAAGCGATTGATTAGCTGTATTACAGTAAAGCATTATTAGAAAATATATATTTTGAAGGAATGAAGCACACTACATTTTTAATTTAAAATTTTCTTTGAACACAGTATAATTTAGTAGAAATTTTTTGGTTTCTGATATTTTGTTGTCCGTACTAGAAAAATAATTTAACACAGAGAGAGAGAGAGAGAGAGAGAAAGGGAGAGAGAAACTAAAACGCATGGTCTCCTTTATGTGAAGTCAATCACTTAGGCATAAGGAAAAAACCCTTGCTATATTAAGGTGAATTTTTTCTACTTTCTACCGAATTTGTACTTGAGAACTAAAATACAACTCAGCCTGGAGGACTGAAAAAAATCGTTTTAAATTTCGAAGTTTCGTGCTTCATGTAAAAAGATCCACATTTGCCGTTTTTTTCACACCAGTAAGGGGTACTGGAAATAAGGTCAATAAGCTTTGTAACTGGATATGAACCTAATTCACCAAACAAAGAAAAAGGAAATTATTTTCAAAAAAATAAGGCACGGTTGACACAATTAATATAAACTAACTTCAATAACTTATAATATTTAATTTATTAGAGATTAGAAATGCTAGACATTTTTCGTCTTCTAACATTTTATGTTCTGAGCTAGAAAAATAGTTTTACAGGGAGATTTTAAGAACCATGGTTCATGTTGTATAACTATAACATAAAGAAAACACTCCAGGTAAATTTAGCTTAGTTGTTACTACTTTGCACCAAAGTCGCACTTAAAGGTGTAAGTACGTTTTATAGGCTTCAGGGCTGAAAAAGTCCTAAAGTCCATTTTTTTACACCAATCAGGGATATTGCAAATGTCCCCAATAAATCCTACTGGAAGTGAACCTAAGTAAACAAAACAAACAGAGAAATTTTGACGTTCTCTTAACATATTAAACCAGTTTCCGAAACAAATTTAAAGTTTATGATAGTAAGAGTACAATTGATTTTTATTTAGTCATTAGCATAAGATTCGGAAAGTATTTTTACTAGTTCTTTTATTGTAAATAAATAAGCTTAACACCTAACCGTGAAGTTTTATATTTTTTTCTTTAATTCTTTGTATTTGAATGATTTTTCCAAGTCGACAAATACTTTAATGTAATTTCTTTCTTGTCAGATTTTTATTTTTCGAATCATTAAAATTATGACAGGCTTGTTTTTCCACTTCTTTTTGTGATCAGAAGATAGCCTAAGGCCACGCTAGCTTTCAGATCTTTATTTCATCTCCAAAATAAAAATCTACAAAAGAAAAAAATTCTTAGAAAATAAATTAGGTTTAATCTTTTATTTAATATTTGATTAAGTGTAAAGAGACTTCACCTTAGTTTATTTTAATAAGACTATCCCGCTTAAGATCTTTAATCTAAAATTGTATTTATTTAGAAAAAAAAACAATTTCTCTTTTATTTAACTCTGTTTTTGTATCTTTTCTTCTTAAGCTTATCTTTGATTTTTGTGGTCATAAAGAATTGCTTTATCTTTTATTACAGCATACCGCTAACGATACAGATCGTAGTTTTTTTTTTGTTTAGTCTGCTTTTAGTTTTTTCTTTTAATTTAGCCTTAAATATTTGTGTATTACTCGTTTTCTTAAGAATTTGTTTTTAGTCATGCTATCATGCGCTATGTGTACATGATCATAATGAGTGAATTAACCCCCACTTGCAAATGGAGTATAAACTGAAATAAGAAGTTTTATTTTTTATTTTTGGTTTAACACAATTTAATTTTTTGTATTTGTTTGTTATCACTGGTAGGGGTAGCTTGTTACCACTGTTTCGTTTCTGTAACTTTAGTGACAAATTTCTCACACACGAAAATTAAAAGTAACTTGTATTAGTCAGGGTGACTATAATTATTAATATGAGTAATTTCTCATAAGTTACAGATATGAGAAAAAATTAAGAGTATTTTCTTCAACGAAAAGTTGAAGACTAGTGTGTTTTATGTATGTATCTACCAAGTCAAGTAGTTTAGTCTTTATGGTAGTTATTTTTGTCTGTGGAGAGTTTTGTTGTCATAGTGTATAGGATCGTTACTACCATTATTTCCGTCCTCCTCATATTTGTTTTTAAGCAGTGACAACTATTTCACTATAAAAAGCGTTAAAACTATTTAAATTTCGCACACAATTTATCACACCATAATTTCTCTGGGTTTAAAAAATGTATTGAATTCTCTAACGACAAATCCGTACTTATAAATATTAGCTATGGAAGTAGAAAAGAAAGAAAATCATGAAAAACGTAGTTAAGGTTAAAAAAGAGACTTGCTTTATTTGATCACATGTCAAGACACATGAAGTGGAAGGCCTTATCCCGTGAGTATCGGAACTAAATAGCTCTTCATTATAGTGGTAATGCTAAAAATAACAAAAAGATATTTTTATCGTTTTGTTTGTCCTACTTTATTGCTCCAGCAAAAACTTTGGCGGACTGCATTAAATTTCAAACGTATTCTAAATTGAAGTATGTAGTAATTTTTACAGATGATAAATTTTAGTTTGCACTAACAGTAAATTTTTACTTATACTGCAATTTAATTTTCAGTACCAGTAAATGTTTACTGATACTACAATTGAAATTGCATTACCATTGCATTATCTAGCTGATTAGTGAAATTGTTTGCAGTAACCAATAAAAATTCATTGATTTCTGCCTTTTTCCAAAAAGGCTTTTTTTACAAATTAAGCAATTTAATTTAGATTTATTAGATTTAGAAAAATGTAAGCCCAAATGACCCCAAGCAAAAAATTGTCGTAAAATGATAATATTTATTTGATAAGAAAATGATAATGTGCGTTATAATTAACATGCTTTAACAAAAAAGTTTTTACTGCTAATGTAAATAATATTTCCGCACAATTACCTGAATATGTTCTTAAAGTAGCCAGTAAGAGTTCACTGCTACTGACAATTTGATTGCAGTGTCAGTAAAAATTTATTTTTACTGTGATTTTACTGTTAAAGTTTTAATTAAGGAAAACAAAAATCTGTCGCATTTTTTCTTATTCTATCAAGAGCGATAAATTTGATTTTCTTTCTTTTTAGTACAGAATAGAAAATTCAATCATTAAATTTAAAAAAAATTGTCAGATATTCTTAAACATTAATCATTTTGTGATGACATGCCAAATCATGTTGGAACTGTTTATGTCTGGCATATGTCTCTGGCGAAATTAAAAATAACTTGTGAAAGATACATATAATAAAATGCTTTAAATGTTTTTTTTAATTATTTTTTTTTTTGTGAGTTTTGTTTTTGCTGTGAAACGTAACGGACGTAAAACAAAAAAAAAAAAAAAGTGCTTTGAAAAATAAATCAAAAAATTAAAATAAAAAGGAAAAAAAAACTAAACTTTTAAACTTTTTATTTCTTCCGGATTTAAATTAAAAGGCGAAAACTGATTCAATCTGCAGAGGCGAGTCTTTATTCAACAGTGCTTGTGAATAGACATAAGCATATTGAAAATATGGCTACGATGAGTGGAGATGATGATAGTGATGAAAATGATGGTCCTTGGCAGCAAATACCAGAAAACAAAAACAAGCGTAGGTTGGCACATTCACCCAATATGCATTTGCATAAGAAAGCAAATCTGACTACGGAGCCTAGTACATCTAATGTAAATAAGTTTGCTATACTTAACGAAGATGATAACAAAAATCCCATTCAAGAAGACGAAGAAGAAAAATCACCAAAACCCCCTCCGATTTATATACCGTTTGTTGAAAATATTAATGCTATGGTTAAGTTTATATCTAAGGTTATTCCTAATAATGATTTTAATTATAAGTCTATGAGGGATAATCAGATTAGGTTGATGGTTAAGAATGTTGAGTCGTATAGAAAGGTAGTTAAGCACCTTGATTCCAAAAATATTTCCTTTCATACTTATCAGCTAAAACAGGAACGAGCATACAGAGTAGTAATTAAGGGTATTCACCATACAACCCCAGTTGCTGATATAAAGGCAGAATTGGTAGGACTAGGCCATCAGGTGAGAGATGTTTTTAATATCAATAGCCGTATCACAAGGCAACCTCTTTCCATGTTCTTTGTGGATCTAGACCCAAACCTAAATAATAAAGATATTTACAATATACGTCACTTAAATAATGCTTTAGTAAATATTGAACCACCCAAAAGAACAGGCGATCTTGTTCAATGCTACCGTTGTCAGGAATTTGGACACACCAAAACTTATTGTAAAAAGCCGTATAAATGTGTAAAGTGTGGATGTGATCATAGAACAGCAGATTGTACCAAGAACTCCAGTACCCCACCAAAATGTGCACATTGTTTGCAAAATCACCCAGCTAATTATAAGGGATGTAGAATATATCAGGAGCTTGTTCGTAATAAGAGAAATATTAATTTAACATTGCGAAATCGGGAAAATAATCAAAATCTGGATTTCTCTCAAACAAATCCTACAACTAATAATAGAAACCCTGGTAATGAATTCGGAAATATGACATACTCGCAAGCTGTCTCAGGAAATCATAGTAATGGTAATACTGGTAATAATGTCATGGTTAGATTAGAAGCGATGCTTGATAAGTTAATGAATTTAATGACAGTACTTATAACAAAGCTATGCAAATAAATTTAAGAATCGCAACATGGAATGCCAATGGGGCTTCTAGTCATGTAAAGGAAATTGAAATTTTTCTTAAATTAAATTTTATAGATATACTGTTGATCTCAGAAACTCATTTTACGGCAAAAAATTATTTTAAAATTTTTGGTTATGATCTTATTGAGGCAAATCATCCAGATGGAAAAGCGCATGCAGGATCTGCTGTGTTAGTAAAGTCAAGCATTAAATATCAAATTTCGGACGCAGTAAAGAAACCTACAATACAAGCTAGTGGTATTCAAATCACTTGTGACAATGTCGACGTGGCAATTTATGCTCTATACTCTCCGCCAAGACATAAAATAACGCAGCAAGATTATGATAGCTTTTTTAAAACCTTGGGGCGCCGATTTATTGTTGGGGGCGACTTTAATGCGAAGCATACTTGGTGGGGATCAAGACTTATTAATCCAAAAGGAGGAGAGTTGTATAAATGTATTAATGCAAATAATTTTAAGGCAATATCTACTGGTAGGCCTACTTATTGGCCAAGTGATACAAATAAAATACCTGATTTACTTGATTTCTTCGTTACCTCTGGTATATCATGTCATTTATTTGACATAAAAGATAGTGATGATATGAATTCAGATCACACGCCAATAATATTGAACTACAATACATCACTGCAAACTATGTGCAGAAATTTGAAATTGCTGTCCAAGAAAACCGACATGGATTCGTTTCAATATTGGATGGATAGAAACTTAAATTTAAATATATCTCTGAATTCTGGTGAAGAAATTGATTTTGCTGTAGACAACTTTACAAACCTTATTCACGAAGCTGCTTTTCTTTCAACGCCGCAAATGGATCAATCAAATGGTAATCAATTATTAGTATCAATGGAGATTAGAGAGCTAATAAGAAACAAAAGACGGCTAAGAAGAATCTGGCAATTAAGCAGAAATCCATTAGATAAAACTAACTATAATCGTGCTGCTAATGGTCTCAAAAAATGTATAGCTGAGCATAAGAATGAGGAACTTGCTAACTTTTTAAAAAAACTTAATACAAATAATAATAATAATGAACACAGTCTATGGAAAGCAACTAAATTTTTGAAAAGGCCAGCTAAGAGGAATGTCCCAATAAGAGATGAAAATGGCTCTTGGTGTAAATCATCCAAAAGTAAAAGTTGTGCTTTCTCAAAACATTTAGAAAAAACATTCCAATCATTCCCAACTACAAATTCAGATGACGAAAGAAAAATTTTTAACTTTTTAGATTCTCCATGTCAAATGGATCTTCCGATTAAATCGTACTCTCCGTCAGAAGTAAAAAACGAAATTCTTAAATTAAACAACTGCAAATCGCCAGGTTATGATAAAATTGACTCGTTGGTAGCTAAGCATTTGTCTAGGAAATCTATATTGTATTTGACTCTTATTTTTAATTCCGTAATGAGATTATCTTATTTTCCCTTACAATGGAAGTGTGCGGAAATTATTATGGTTCACAAGCCCAATAAGCCAGAAAATCAGATAACTTCATACAGGCCAATAAGTTTGCTGCCAACGTTTTCAAAAGTATTTGAAAGATTATTGTCTTATCGTTTGCTACCACTTTTGGGTAAGGAAAACATAATTCCGGACCACCAATTTGGATTTCGCCATAAACACGGAACTCCAGAACAATGCCATAGAGTTGTTGATATAATTGCGAATGCTCTTGAAAGAAAAATGTACAGCTGCGCTGCATTTTTAGATGTTAAACAGGCATTTGATAGGGTTTGGCATGAAGGTCTCTTGTTTAAGCTCAAATCATTTCTATCAACGCCAGTATACTTAATACTTAAGTCTTATTTACAGGAAAGAACATTTTATGTCAAGGTGGATGATGAAATGTCTGAAATTTGTCAAATGAACTCAGGAGTACCTCAAGGCAGTGTTTTAGGCCCTATATTATATACGTTATATACATCAGATATGCCTGTAGCGGCTGATGTAACCATAGCGACGTACGCTGATGATACAGCTATTATATCGTCGGATGTGTCTCCTATAATTGCATCAACCAAAGTGCAGAGTCAACTTAACTTGTTAGAAAATTGGCTTAAGAAATGGAAAATTTGTATCAATGCGGACAAATCAGTACATATAACTTTCACGTTAAGGAAAGATGATAGTCCTTCGATTTATATTAATGGATGTCAAATACCTACCTCAAATAGTGTGAAATACTTAGGAATGTATTTTGATAGAAGACTCACGTGGAAAGATCACATTAAAAAGAAAAGGGAGCATTTAAATATAAAGACAAGAAAACTACATTGGCTGTTAGGACCTAAGTCTGAACTAAGTCTTGAGAATAAGATCATACTTTATAAAACTGTATTAAAACCAGTTTGGACATATGGTATACAGTTATGGGGAACTGCAAGTAATTCGAACATAGAGATCCTGCAACGGTACCAGTCGAAAGCTTTGAGACAAATTGTTAAAGCGCCTTGGTATGTAACAAACAAACAAATTCATAACGATGTAGATATTCCATATGTGGCTGATGAAATTAACAGGTTTAGTTCTCGCTATCTAGGAAGGCTTAGTAGCCATCCAAATCCTTTGGCCATGTCGTTGTTGGATGAAACAGAGGAGATTAAAAGACTGAAAAGATTACATATTCTAGATTTACCTTACAGAAAATGAAATAGTTATTGTAGTAGTTTTGTGAATAATGTATATAGTGTATATATATAGGTTATAGGTTATTGGGTTTACTGAAATTTAATAACATAGGTTAAGTACTCACTTTGTTATAATATTTACTTAATATTGTAAAAATAGATTGTAAATAAAGATAAAGTATAAAAAAAAAAAAAAAAAAAAAATTTTTTTTTTTGTGACAAAATAGGAAGGCGTTAAGCTTCTTTGTACAGAAACATTTTTTTTTAGAAATTATTCTGTTTTTCGTACATTTATATGGCGACCTTTTAAAGGTTAATAAAACTCAACAATAATTTCATGTTGCTGAGTGCATTGTATGGGCTTCTGATATTTTATTTTGATGATGTTGTTGATTATGTGCTCGCGTACGCCTTTTAAACGGTTTAACAAAACAAACAAAAAAAAAAAACCATTTAATTTCTAGTTAAAGCTATCATGTACTTTTATTCTTTCATTTATTACTCAATTTTTCCTTCAACTCAGTATGCAGCTTTGACATGATGATGTAAATGATTTTGTTAGGAAAATAACAACGAGAAATAGAAACGAATATTCTAAAAAAAAATTAGAACAACAACCAGCACGCATCATCAATCATCTTAGTTCACGCAACATGATGAAGAAAATAAAACTAATGCATTTTTGTGTGAGCTGTGTTTCCAAAAAAAAGGGTCTTCGTTCTTTAGTATCTGTCGCTGTGCCTGCAAAAGATCTACTTTAACAGAAATATTTTTGTATTTTATACTTGCAGTAGTTGTAGTAGTTGTTGTTGCTGTTATATTTTATAACTATTTTACCACAATTTATAACAGAATTTTCAAAGACTTTTAAATGCACCTTGTAATGGCTTTTCTGGAAACACAAAAACACACACACACACACCCTCATATACATTCGAGTACTAAAACGATATAAATACTTGGCAGCAAATCGAAAAAAAAGCAATTTTCATATTAAAAAGTCAGAGTTAGATACATGCAACAAACATTTCATCTTGGTTGCATCCACATGAAATTTTCTATACGAGCATGTTCATTTGACTGTTAAGGAAAGATATAATTTTCTTTCAGTCTCTTAGTTGATGTGAGTAACAATGCATTACGATTACTTAGGGTTATTTGGGGAGAATACATTTACTAAAGGCTGCTCTTCTTAATGTCGTTTTTAAATAAACAATAACCTTCTTTGTTGTTGTGGTTACCATTTAGAATATTATATGTTATGTTGTTAATGCAAATATTTTACATCACTCTATGACAAGTGCGTGTGTCAATCTCTTTTTGTAAAATTAAGAGTTTCTTCAAAAGTATATATTTTTGAAAAATTTCCATATAAACATGAACGACTAAATAGAAAAGATGTTTTTAGTAAACTTTTTGATTTATATTTTATTCTTCTTCTTCTGCTGCCACACTCTATATGCAGCATCGTTGAACAGTTGTGTAAAAGTTTGCGAATTTTTAAAATAAATTTTGATAATTTGGCCGCGTTGTTTAAGCGTCAATATCTGATCATAAATGTCAAAATGTGAGCGCAGTAGACAGTTCATTTGGCAATTAACTCTTGTAAAAATTATGAGGCTAATTAAATATTAAAAATGTTAAATAACTATAATTATTATATACGTTTTTATTTTAAGTTGCTCCTTAAATATATATCAGGAAGCTTCTCTTAATCAAATCTTTTTCCACATTATGAGTGACTTAATTTAGCCCCAGTATGTGTTTGAAAAGAGTCTCGTTAAATATATTTGCCGGTTAAGGACGTCTGATTTTAGAGAGGCTTCCAATTAAGGATAACAGACTAACAGGAAAGTCAGAATGCTGTGGTATCGTTTGTATTGAACAATTGGGCTCATATGCTAAAATTGTATTCTTTCATTACTGTTTTTGTTCATGTACGCCTCAATATGCTTAACAGATGTTCATTTTTGGACGTAAAAATAAGATTTTAGACTACAGAATGTGTATACCACCAATAATGACTTATGGGTGTCAAATATGGTCAACAAAAGCAGCTAAAACATATCTCAAAAAGCTGCAAGTTATTTAAAATAAAAACCTTAAAATTATTTATAACTCACCAAGGCGGTACTCAACGAAGTTTTTACATTAAAATGTTCACAGGCAATGAGTAAACTTAGTCAAGGATTTCAAATTCGAAATAGATTTTCAATCCATATTATACTAAGAAAGTTTTAAGCTTACAGTCTTTATCCGCTTTAGAAATGAAGTTGATTTAAAAGCAAGAAATGGATGTTTCTTCAAAAACTAAAAACGGTTTTCCTTGTAAAGATACATTTTCCCTGGTTGCTGGGGTATGCTCAAGGGCGTCCACGGCCGTGTTGTGCTAATGTATAATTAAAAGGTCGCTGGTTAATTCGGTATAAATTTTCAGCCTTTATTTGCCATAAATCTGCTTCACGGTACATTACCCTCTTTGCTCCGTTTCCCGCGCAATGATGCGAGGAGGTATCTCTGAGCTAGATACCACGTATCAATAGTTAACGGACGAAGGGAATAGCCAGAACAGCGAAAATAGTGCAGAGTAAAAACCGCTAGACAACAATTTAACGCTGCTCTGGTCACACCCAAAAGCAACTGTAGGCACAAACCGGGCTGGGTAAAACCACCAAACCAGTTTGTGCTTTACCGTATTTGCCGAAGATGGTCAGAAATATTTTAGGGCGATATGCTCCTGTTAGAATATTACCTGCGCCCCAATTAACCACCGATGCTACTATGGCCAGCACCACGAGGTAGGAGTTAGTGTACGAGAAAAATACCAGAACACCGGAAATCGTGCAGAGTAATAGCCGCTAGACAACAATTTAACGCTGCTCTCGTCACTCCCAGTAGCGACTGTAGGCATAAGCCGGGTAAAAACCAAAACATCAGTTTATGACCTCACAGTATTTGCCGAAGATACTCAGAAATATTTTCGAGCAATACGCTTCTCTCAAAATATTATCTGTTATCTGTCGTCCACCTGCTCTTCAACTCTTTGTTCATAAAGTTCTTCTTCACACAGGTACACACATACAGCATCTCTACAGCTAATGTATAAAACAGCTGGTGGCTGCATTCATTATTAGCCGCCAGTTGTATCATCACGTAAAGATGACGCTGCACAGCGAGCTGCCGTTAAATTTAAAATATAAATATAAAATTATTAAATAAAATAATAATTCAATACACTTGAAAGTATAAATATAATTATAAATAAAAATAATAATATATAATAATTCTAGTTATTTGACCTTTTTAATAATTTCGTAGTATTTTATTTTTTAAGCACTAGGTCTTTTTTTATAAAAAATTAAAATTTTTATTTTTTACATATTAGTTCTCAATATTTCGCCAAACCATTAGTTGGCTGGCTTCTTTAGGATGTTTATCCTGAAAAAAAATATATAAAAAATATAAATTTAAATTAAAAAAAAATACTAATAAAATAATAATTCATTAGACTTAAATAATAAAATAATTTTCCTGTGGCGCTAAAAACGGCCATCGCACAGTGGACCATTTTACGAAAAGACGGCTAAAAGTCCTTTTTTCATGGTGTTCAATTGTAAAATTTTAAAGTTCATTCGAAAGTAGATACTAGTGTACCTCGGGAGCCACAAAATAAAAACTTTATTTTAACTATATCACACTGAATAGGGTGATTCAAAGTGAGCATTTTCAGTATTTTGCTAAAATAATAACTTTTTTAGTAAATTTTTGATTTTTAAACATCTATAACTTCTTTGTTATACAAGATTTTTAAACGAGACAAACTTTGTATAATAGCGTAATTTGTTAGCTATTAGTATAAGAAACGTTTTTGATTGATTTTTGATTTTTAGAAATGAGTTTTTTAGGGGTTCAAATTATTTCTAAATTCTCTTACTAAATAGAGCATAACTTCTAAAGTTCGTTAGGGAATGTAAAAGCATTAGCACTGTGTCATAGTCCCTATAGGCCTATACTCCATTTTATAACCGGCACGATCCGACCGTTAGCACCAGAACAATTTTTCTGACACAAGGTTGAACATTTTTTGCAAAATGGAATTAAACATTTTTGCTGTTTTGCTATTTTGTAAGAATTTTACTTATTTTTTAAATCGCCTTTACGAGAGACGTTGTTTATTTTTAGAAAGAAAAGATAACTTTTGGTAAATTTCAAAATCATGCACAAAAATATTTTGCCTACTTAAAATAACGTAAATTGATATGATTTAGGTCACAAAAATACTTTGCTTATTAAATTGATTTGCACTGATTGTAAAATAGTTTTTTTTTCAAATTGTTAAATTCCTTGGAGCATATTAATGTGATTATGATTTGGATTTTGGTCCGTTAGGCGTAACAGTAGAAAAAATAAGGAAAATGACGTAAACAGAAAAAAAAAACAAATTTAAGAAAAATATTTAGAAAAAGGTCTAATTATCGATCAGCCAAAGCAAGAAGAAGGGAACACAAATGATGGAAACACTGCAAGAAGATTTTTTCAGATCCAGAAACTGCACCATCTACACAGGAGTAGATTTAGAACTAATAAGGAGATTCAGTATTATTTTACAAGTTCTAGCATGCAGCAGAAAGATAAATGCAAAAAAATTTGGAGAATATGCCAAAAAAAAACAGCTCTACTTTACACGAAAAATATCCTTGCCATCCACAGTTCATAAAATGTTGTACCATGGGGAGCAAATAATTCAACACAATATGCTACCAATAGGATATCTATCTGAAGAAGCGCAATAAAAAAACGAAACAAAGACTATAGACTCTTTTTTGAGATCCCTATATGTCCAAAAATGGAAAACTACTTCCATTAAACTAGACGTAGAAGCTAAACTGCCTCTAGAAGATGAAAATCAAGGCTATTTTGAAGAAATATTTACTAAAGTTGTTTAGTTAATAGCCATTTTCCAAACACAAGAGTTATCTATATGTATTTCATCCCTTTAAAATTTTTTTTAAATTAATAAAGTATTAATCAATTTACAATAAAAGTTTACATATACGAGTAGAATTTATGTTTATACCTCCTTATCTAAAGTAAATTTGAACCAATGAATGTATTTTTTATGTTTGCTACTTAATAAGCAAATTTTTAACTCAAATTGTTTCACGGAGGCCAAAGCTTTGCCCTCTCTGACTAAATTCAAGTTTTTAATAAGTATAAGTTCTAAACATGAATCAAAATATAGGACTTTATATTAAGCTCTTTGAACAAGTTTTGATACTTTACTTTCGTACCAAAAATCAGCTAAAATTTAGAATACATTTTTAAACCTATCACAATTATTTTTCTAACCGGTCGATTTAAAATTTTTATACCATAAACGAAAGCCTATGATCTCTCATCCGTACTAACTAAAAAATATGATATTTGCAGTAGATTTTATAAATAAATTCTCCAAACTTTAAATATGCAATTTTATTATATTTTAATTGTAAAGATGATAGAACAAATTAAATTATAAATAATAATAGTAGACTATGAAAGATAACTTTTTGAAACGGGAGCAGAAATTCATCGTAATAGCGATTCATAATTTGCTGACACTTTTCTCAACAATGTAACTTGTGGCTATTCCACTTTGTTGACAGCAGGAAGAGAAAGAAGTGTTTACTAAAATATTGTTTTTGTTGCTTAGAAAATTATTTTTCTTTGTAATCTTTCATTGCTGATTGTCTGTGATATGTTCTTTTGACAGTTTCTCTTTTCATTCTTGTCTTTTTTTTTTGTAAACTATTTTTCTCTTGCTTGCTGCTAAAGTTTAACAATATAAATGTACAGAAGAGAAGAGTTGAACATTCAGCTGTTTTTTGTTATTTAGTTCACAATTTATCAGTGACTGATCATTCATTGATTTCCCATTCAATTCATTTAGTAAGTAAAATTTTTATGGTCTCCGGTTTTGTTGTTGCTTCTTTATGTCGTTTTTTTGTTGTTGCTTTAATATCGATCTTCAGCATATTGCTGTTTTCCTTGTTTGTTGCCGGCTTTTGCACATTTTTTTTTGCCTTTTAAAGTCATTGAAAATCATACGAGTTGCTGGCTGATGCCACTGGTGGTGCATGCTGGTCTTTTGTTTCCATACAAATTTGTTATGTTTTATGTTTTTTCCTATGCTGCAGCTAAACCGTCATTGATAAAGACAACAAACGAAACGATCAACCTAAACAGCATCTTCGTTAGTTAATGATAGTTAATGATAATTAACAGCTGTCGTTGTATCTTGTGGCCCATTAGAACCGGGTGAACGTGATGTTGTTGTTATATTTTGTGCTTAAAATATTCGTGGCTTCGCCTCCATTCTCTAAATGGTTTGTTGAATTTGAATTTTAGTGCATTTTTGTTCTTAATTTATTAAATTCAATATTTTTTTTTTGATTTAAACTTCAGTCATAATAAATGATTTTTAATTGAATTCAATTGTTTTGTTACACGCTGTTTAAAGAGATTTTTGTTTTTATATTTTAAAATTTATTTAAATACAAATTTCTTTGATCTGAGTTTTTATTCTGCATGCAGCTTTATAGAGAGAGAGAAAAAGAAGTTGACGACCTTTTTGTGTTACTTTTCATAAAAAATGAAAGGAGAAGGATAAAAGTACAAGTGGTGGAGCATTGGAGCTACTAAGAGTGGAAACAGTGATCTCATCCAAACTACTAAAAAAAAAAAATTCGCGAAATAATAATAATAAAATTCAACTTGTTTAGCACTATATCTATGTCACTGGGTGCTGCTGTATCACTCAAGGGAGAAACTGTTTTGTCTCAAAAAAAAAAATAAATAAAACGAACTAAACGCGCTTTCAGATAATACAAACTGGTTGAATCTGCCTTTATACTCTATTCAAATTCGCACCACCAAGAATATTGATAATATAATTAAAGGTTTTAACAAAAAATTATATTTGTATATGAATCAACGAATTCCTAAAAGCTTCGAGTTTAAACCTGGCGATCTAGCATGGAACACTAAGTATCTCATTAGAGCTATAAATAGCACCAAGTTATACAAAAAGTATAGGAAGTCTGGTTGTGTTAGTCGTGCTCAATATAGTTCGATTAATCAATCGTGTTACCCTGCTTATGCAAATAAAATTCGAAACAATTTATAATCGAAGCCAAGAGCGTTCTACTAGTTTGGCAACTCCAAAAAAAGATGAATGACATTTCCCTCTGTTATCAAATATAAAAATGTTGAATCTGATGATGAGCTGACAATAAGTAACTTGTTTGCTGATTTCTCTTCGACTACTTAGCCTGATAAAAATTATGATGAATTCAGCTCTTGTCAACTATCAGAGGTGCCATATCGGGCTATTATCAATTCCATTTCTTGATGAATTAACAGTTTTGAGCTGTTTAAAAAACTTAAGTTTTCGTATTAATATGGTCCGGATGGTATCCCGAGTTGCATAGTTAACAAATGTGCTATGACACTGGCAAATCCTCTTGCAATAGTTTTCGAAATATTATTGAAATTAAGTTATTTTCCTAAAATATGGAAGGATTCTTTTATTATTCCATTATTTAAATCTGATTGTAGAAATAATGTAGCGAACTGCAGAGGTATTGCTAAACTCAGCGCTATACCTAAACCTTGTGAAAAAAATTGTTACTGATCACCTTTTCGATCAAGTATCGTCTATATTGGTTCCTGCTCAACGTGGTTTTAGAAGGAGCTTTTTAAACATTACTAATCTTTTGGTATTAACAACACTAATCAATCAGGGATATTCAACGTAAAAAAATTGATGTTATTTACAATGACTTCATTAAGGCATTTGATAAGGTTAGCCACAAACTTCTGCTAAGGAAACTTGACCTTATGGGATTCATAAAAAATTCACTTATGTGGATTAATTCATTTTTTTCAAACAGAGCTTAAAAAAGAACGTTTTAACAGGCTCACTTCCAAGAAAATTATTGTTTCATCTGGTGTGCCACAGGTTAGCCATCTGAGTCCCTTTTATTTACATTGTTTATTAATACAATAAATAGTCCAGTCTTCTATTATATGCAAACAACGTGAAGATATTTCGTACATATAATCGATACGCTGATCATATTGGGCTGCAAAGGGGCATAGATGCATTTAATTCATGGTGTAATATTATTCTTATGGAGTTGAACCTTGAAAAGTTCAAATACATGTGTTTCTTTCAAAGATGTCTTACAAACGTGAAATATTTTTTTAGCGGCTACGAACTTGAAAAACTGAATGTGGTTTCAGGTCTTGGTATTTTACTGGATGCTAAATTAAACTTTATACGGCATATATCGTTGGCCACTAAGAGAGCATGTGCAGTTGTGGATTTATAAAACACTGGGCGCAGGAGTTTAGTGACCCATATGTCACAAAACATCTTTATACTTCTCATGTCAGACCTATTCTGGAATATGGCTCAATAATTTGGGATCCAATTTGTAAAGTTTATAGCAAAAGCATGGAATCGGTGCAAAAGCAGTTTTTGTTATATTGTCTTTGCGGCTTACAATGGAATACCTTAAATCTACCATCCTACACTAGTAGATTTGCACTAATAAAGCTGCCAACTCTAAAAAGAAGAATAATTTTAAGTGTCACGTTTGTTTTACATTTAATACAAGGAAATATCTATTCAGATTTTTTTAATTAGCAATATTTCATTTAACGTTATATTTCGTCCTACGCGCTATTTTAATCCACTAATAATTAAATTATACAGATCAAATTATGCTAACTCTGACCCGTTTTTAAGAATTTGTGTCGATTTTAATAAATTTTATAAGCATATTGATTTTTCTTTCAATGTTAATGCTGTTAAATGTCATCTAATTTTATATTTAAATAGCTGAATTTAAGTTTTATGTACTAGTAATATATGGTAAGGATCTTGAATCCTTAGACTAAATATTTAATAAATAATTAAAAATAGAAAATATTGCAATTAGTGGAAAAAAATATTCAGATAAAAAAATATTTTCGTTTATATCATGTACAAAATAGGCATTATGCCAATCAGCTAAAATAATAATAATCATAAATAAACAATAGTATTTTTGTTGTATAATAGTCAAGGCAAAAAGAAAAAAAAAGAAAAAATAATAAATACAATTTTTGCCTAAAGTTACAGGCGCCTTAAAATTTTGAATGCAAGAATAATTAAACATAACAAAACATGTCAAGTATAAAAAACCAAAAAGAAAACCTAAAATGTTGTAATATTTGGGTACTTGTACTGCTGGTAATAACAAGAAGAACAAGAAATATTATTAACAAATTGTATTTTGTATTTTATTGTTACTGTTTAATTATTTACTCCCATAATCATAAATTTGACCAAAGATTACTTTGTCGTCGTTGTTGTTGTTGTTGTTGTTAACGTGTTAACATTGTAGACCACCTGCTACGGATGCCATATACAATATGGCCGTATAATGGTTTGCAGCTATTATGCCCTTAATTTATTAAACAATAATAGATTTTATTAAATTGGCATTCAATTTGATTTACCTCCTAATAAATATGTACTATGTATGTATGTATGTATGCATGTTTGTTATTTAGGTAATTCTAATATTTATTACACATGTCCATTAGAAAAGCAATTATTTTCTTTACACATTTTAACATGTACGAGTAATTTAGTACTTCCTTTAAGACCTTTTTTGGGCCATAACTATTTCATATATTTTTCGTTCGAATTCAAACTTAACTTCAATAATTTATATTAAATTTAGTTTAATATAGTCATAATCAAGGTTAATTATTAAATTCAATTTTTGTTGTTGTTGTTGTGTTTGAAGTAGCCACAAGACCTTTTAAATGACACTGAATTGATGACTCTGGGAAATTCATATGATCCCTTATATAAGAAATTAAGTGATTTATAATTTAAATTCACAAAAGATTTCCTATTTCTTATGGGCGATACACACGTTGCAACATTGAAGCGAACATAAACATGTTTCACTTGATGTCTATTTTAAATTGATGTTTCCTGTCATGCTGTCTTCATACTGCCTTATATATGTAATAATGCATGTTTCCTAACACGCTGCTCCCTTTTCTATAGCCAGGTTTGCAAATTATCTGTTTCGTTGAGCGTAAGTGTAGTGTAACAGTTGTTTTCTCAATCGCAAAGAAAATGGCAGTCCTACAATTTCGATAGTCCTTTGGCTTTCATTCTTTCTTTTAATTCTTTCAATAGCCTTTCTGGTGGAATGTTTTTTAACAAATTTTTTTGGCTATATCTTCTTTTTATTTCAATATTTCATAAGAAATCCAGGTGTTGTTTTCGCGGAGCTTATTTTAAACTGCGTTTCGTCTGTGGATATTTTGAACTCATAAAATTCACACAGAATTGATGTTTCCTTGCTAATTTCTTGTAAGGCTGTCTTCTTGCTTGTAGTGAAAAAAAAAATGACTCTGCCTCATTGCTGGCTTAAAACTCAAAAGAGCTTGCTCACAATCATATACTTCCTTGGTATGATTCATTGAAGTTACGAGCACAATCGTGCTCTGGACGTGAACAAATGATGAAACCCTGTCAATTGAAAAAAGTGTTACTGCTATCTGCTTACGCTATATAGCTGCGTCACGAGAAACGTCAAGAGAGAATAATGAGTATAAGTCGGTACTTGGATTCCATTATATTCAAAAGATATTAATTCCAAATAACGCTTTTTGCTTTGCTGCTATCTATGGCTGTAACATTTAATGCTCGGTAGGTATCTATCGACTTATGGCACTTCGCACGACTAATTAGTACTCCTAGCAAATTTAAAAACAAACTTGTAGTTTTTCAAAGAATAGTTTGATTTAGTTAACTCTTCAATTTACTATAGAAAAGGATTATGCCTGTCAGGCTCTGCTCTTCATAGAAGCAAAATAAACGATATAAAGCTTTAAATTATTTCATTTTAAAGTACTAAGCAAATTCAGTTCGCACTGTCCCCTCTAACTGTATTGTGCCAGATATCACAACACTTTGCATTTGTAGAAACTTATCCAAGCAATGTTTGAAAGCTGAAGTTTTTGGTTACTGATAGATGATAAGCCTACCGTCACAAAAGCGTTACTTATAAGCAAACCTTTCAACAAACCCAGTATTTAAGACCATTACGGATTACTTCTGCTCGTGAATTTGAATAAAAAGTTTTAAAATTATATTAAATTCCTGAGTTCTTATTCTTTAGTTAGGCTTATGTTCGGTAATTAATGTGATTTATTGTAAATATATCATAGGACAAAATTTTCTGGTCCGATGTGATCTTTGTCAGTATTCTAACAAAATACCCGTTACCTAAAAACTACCTACTAAAGACCGTAGTCTTCAGCTGATGTAACTGACTGCCTAGAATTAAATGGTGGATGTGTGCTTTAGGATTTCAAACCTGGATTTATGTATTTTGTTGTTCTTAAATTTTGGAAAGTTGAAAGCAAAACGTTTTTTATATTTTGGGCTCCCATTGTGCGGCATCATATTTTTTTTATTGATTTTCTTTAAGTGTAGTAAATTTTAAAATATTTATTCTTGTTAGCCGTTTCTAAATTAAGCAATAATATGAAGTAGATTTTTAAATTACAAAAATGTTTTAGATTGAAATTAGTATTTGCACATTTTATTATAAATTTTTATTTAACTTAGTGTTAAAATCAGGTAATAAATTATGCATAACACAAAATTCCATATTTCATTACTATTTGAATAAGTTGGATATTAAATAGAGTTCAAAGGAATTTATGCAACGAAAGTAGGAGTTGTTTTAGTCAGAGACTATTAATAATTAATGTTTATTTGAAAAAAAAACCAAGCAAATGTTGCATGTTGTTTGTATAAAAATTTCTCTCTACGCATATTTACTCTATCCCTTTAGTATTTTTATCATTTAATTGTATGAAGTATAACGCAGATCCTTAAACTAATGAAGTATTTTGGATTGAAGAATTAAATTAAAATAACTTAAGACCTTCTTTTCTGATTTGAAGACGTATTAAAATTAAAAATTAGCATGATCCTAAAAAATATATGAAGAAGACATTTATTTTGGTTTGCTATATAACGTTAGCACTGCTAAAGTATTCAATAGTAAATAGAAACTTATACCTGTCTCGGTTTATATTGTGTATATTCATTTTTTCTTTATATCTCTCTCTGTCTGCTTTCTGCTTGGCTGAGCGAAATTAGGAGAGATTGAGAGGAAGATGAAATGAAGATAATAAGATAAAGAAAATTAAAGAAAATTTACTTTTTAGTTGTTTTAACACATTTTTCTTTCCTAAACCGTATAAATCCCATTAAGTTAATTGCCTGACTGAAATATAAGACTGCTGAAATTTGTGTGTTTTGCAGTTTAATCCTATTGAATCTTAATTGTTGAGGATAGGGTAGGGGAGTATACCGAAACTGACAACTAATGTTATAGATTTCTGTTTCGATCTCCTTTCCTTCAGCTGGTAGCTTAGCAAATAGAGAGCAGTTCATAAGCCCTCATTCTATCTTTAATTTTAATCTCAACTGTAACGACTTTAGACTGGTGAATGCTAACTAACAACCTTCATTCTCATCACATGTACTCTCGTGGTAGCTAATATGTATACAGGGCTGAGGTCCCCATATTCTCGGCACTTAATCTGTGTCAGCCTGTGATTCTAAAACTAACAGATAATTTCCACCAATCTTAGTCTGTAAGTAGCAACTTTTTCAAATTTTCTATGACCTGCTTCTAACGTTGTTATCTATCTTAAGCTAACTCGATTTTATGCAAGAACCATCTGGACTTCCTGCTGCGAGAGTATCAGCTCCTCAGAAGAGTCTTTGGATATTAATCCATTCAATTATTGCTAGATATTCTTGTCTATTTTCTTGGGGTCTAGAAATACTTTGGGGCCGATAAAAACTCAAAATTTTTGGTTACAAAGCAAAGATGCTTGCCAACTTAGAGCTCCATTTTTTTCAGTTAGGTCGATATGAAATATGAAAGCCGATAGGTATCTAGAGTTTGTTCAAGATAACTGACCCTGTTTACCAAGAGAGTTAAAACCTAACAAAAAGCCTGTTACCGGTAGCCACTTCGAGGAGGTAAAAATCGAACACCCAGTTCCGGCGAGAAGTGTGCCTTTCAATCGCTGGATTCTTTAGATTAAAATATTTATGACAATTTCGTTTTGCAGCTGAGAATTGGGAATTTGTTGAAAAAATTTCATTGGCAATGTTATTCGACTGGTAGGCTGCTAAATTATTCTTTTAATTCAAAATGCTCTAACCGCTGTTGTATTAGAGAAAAAAAGTTGCAGTCTTTAACGCCATTCTATCCTAAGGTAAAATCAATAATTAAAATTGCTCTACTTTTATAAACATAGAAACAAACGGGCTTTAATGATTCTGGGTGAACTTTTTAAGTTTAAAGAAATCATATATTCAAACTGCTGTAATTGTATTGAAACTAGATAAAATTGGGATAAGAAGGTGACTTTTTTTAAATTTTGTAATAAAAATCATAAGGCAAAATTATCGTGCCATCTGAGTGCCAGCCAGCGAGTTTAATGAACGAGTGATGAAAAATATTTACAAATAGATACATTTTTTTAACAGCACTTGAAAGCTATTAATCATTTTATTAGACTTTTTTGTTAACCTTAAAGGAAGGGTAGTTTTAAGCTTAAGGGAAAAATAAAAAAATATATAAATTTTCTGGTATTTTTCATTAATATTTTTTCCTCATTTTGAAGCGTTACAAAAATATTAAACAAAATAACACTGTCAGTAATTCAGTCCTCCATATTTTATGTTTCATTTATTATTACTTTTTCCTTTTTATTCGTACAATTATTTGAACAATTAAACAGCAAAAATATTATAATTAGACAGAAAGACGAAACAGATTAATCATTTAATTATGCGAAGGAATTCGGTTAGAAACATTTTAATGAGTTTATTAAATATTCTTGAAAAGAACAAGGACTATCTATCTGCATCCCCTTAAAATGAAAATGTAAAAAATTGAACATTTATTTTTAGGTTCCTTTGCTTGAACCCAAGGATGAGACCATATTAATGGATCATAATAGTAACAGCGCCGCCAGCAGCAGCAGTGACAGTAACAGTATTTTACATCAACAGCGGCACCATCATGTTGAACAGGACGACCCCTATGCTATGGAATTGTCACACTGTCCTTATAGTGACACTGAAATTATTTTGTCACTTGTTTTAAAAAATTACAATTGGCATGATTTCAATGACAGTCGCAAAGCTAAAGTTTTAGAAAAATTATCACAATTCTTTGCCATACCAAAGGTAAGTCAGTCGCGTTATTATCCACCTCCACGATGTAACAGATGTTACAGTAATTTAACATTTTTTCCGCCTATTGTTTCATCATTTTTTTTTGTTTGTTTGTTTTTTTTTTTTAGGAATTTATTACAATGGAAAGTGTAACAAAGCATGAATTATTTGAAATGCAAAAGGAATCATTGAAAAAAGGAAATAATAAGTGCCATAATAATAATAATCGTAAATTGGGACGTGTTAATTTTATAGTAAGTTTTATATAAAGAGATAAAATAATACAAATATCACACACATTCACTTACTTTCTTGAAACTCTATTGTTTGAAATATTCTGATTACGCACAGGCACGCACACATCTGCAAGTATCCTGGTTTTATTTAACACCAGGGTGCCTGATGGCCCTTTTCCTTCTTTTTTTTTTTAGAAAAGGTTTATAACGGATGTTTAATTAAGTGATTTTTAAAATAAATTGGAAAGGAAGTTATTAATCAAATAAATTTAGTTTAAAATATTAGAGCGTTTGAAAACGATTTGAATTTTTAAAGGAAATGAATACTTCTAAAAGCGGATTTAAACAAATATAAAATAAAAGTTAGATTTATTGAATTGTGTTGTTTTTTTTTTTGTCTACAGAATTTAGAAATAGAAAAATTAATTTTTAATAACAAAAGGAATATTGGCAAAAAGTACTTTTTATATGTACTAACATCTTATTAAATCGCTGTGCAAATGTATACGTCGACTTTTGATAATTTGAAACTCGTTAATTTGAATCTCGCGATAATTTAAACTGTTTTCCAGGTCCCTTGAAAAAAATTTATGTAATTTGGTTCCCTTAACAATTTAAAATAATTTCAATTGAATTTTGATAGCCGACTCTATATAATTTGATTTTTTTAGCTGTACACTCTATAATTTGAATAGTTTTTGGACAACTGCACGGTGCACAATAATCCACTACTATTAGGCCACGTCAAATTGATTTATTTTCCATCTAATACAACATCTAAGCTGCAGCCTTTCGACAATGCCTTGGATTATCCAAAGTTATAAAACTCTCTACCGAGAAATTGTTTCGAATATGTTGGATAGCATTGACAAGGGTGAGAAAGTAACCATAACAATTTTAACAGCTGTAATTATAATTATAAAGGTCTGGAAAAATTTCAGTTCTACAACTATTTACAACTGCTTCAAAAAGAGCGGGTTTTCGTTAACATCTTCAGTTCAGCTACCAAAGCCACCAGAAGTTACGCGTTCTCATCCAGTATTGCAACTTCTACTTAATTCTGAAGAGGAGAGTTTTAAGAACTATGTTCAGATAGACAATAATATCAGTGTCTACGGCGCCTTAACCGATACTGAACTGTTGAATCTGTCTTCTGAGGATGAGGACGATGAAGCAGACGAAGATGAGCAACCACCACTTTCAGTATCATTAAGCCAAGCAAAGGAAAGTCTTAGCACATTACGCTCCTATGCTTTCAGAATGGATACAACTGATGATTTCTTTTCAGCTCTAATCACAATTGGAAAATCATTAGAAATATTTAACTCCAAAAAAAAAAAAAATTGGATTTTTTTTTCATTATAAATTGTTGTTATAAATAGGCATTTGTTAATTTGTATTTTTTATCTTTTTTTTGATATTTTGAAGTCTCCTTAATATGAAAACTGGATTATTTGAACTTTTTCTCTGGCCCCTTGAATTCCAAATTATTAAGAGTCGACGTATATAAATTTTGAGTGTTATTTATCTTGGAAGATAATACATTTTTACAAATATATAGAATTGTAACCAAGAATCAGAATTTGTGTTAACTTATATAATAAACAGTAATCTGAAAGGATATTGCAGTAAAAACTAAATTCGAATATATTTTCTCAGGCTGAGATAAAATTATTTCATATAATGGAAAGTAAAGTCGAATACTCCCCTGTGATATTTCTTGTGTTCTTTAATGCTACCTGAAATATAAAGATTTGAACACTCCATTTGTAAAAAACGCTAAAATATATATAAGTACATATGTAAGGACAAAGGCCACTGTAGCCAGTTCCTATAATTAAAATTATGAATTTGTAAATTTATTTACTGTTAATAAATAAATAAATAAGATTTTAACATATTTAATGTTTCCTAACACAATGTTGACTCGTCTGTATCGTTGTTTAACGTTTTTCCCTTTCCATTTGGTTGAAAGTAGAGGTTATCGCTGTAATGTTTTGTGATCCTCGGAGTTTACGAAAAATTGGAGAATAACTACAAACTGCCCTAACAGTATGCGCTTTGTCTAAAAAAACTGCTGTTGTTATATACTCCAAATAAAATATAATTTTTTAAAAATTTTTTTATTAAAATAAATTTAAAAATTTTTTTATTAAAATAAATTTTTTGTTTTTGGACTTAAAGACACATAATAGTATTTTTAGGTGAAAATATTAATATTATGTTTTTTTTATTAAACGCACGAATTCGAAATAAAACATTCCTTTGAGATTTATAATTTTCATTGTTTTCAATTACTGGTGGCGCAAAGGATTTATTAAATCTAATTATCGATTTTGTGTTAAGTTTCTAATTTCGCTGAAAATAGCGCTATTCGAAAATATGTTGACTTGCAGCATAACTCGAGTCTTAATAAAATTTTTATTTAAGTTTCTTCCTTAACACACTGTTCAGGTTTCGTAAACAGTTAAATAAAAAAAAATCACAAAAAAAATTAATTTTAAAAATATTTTCGATTTTCGTTTTAGTTTTCTACAAAATAATGTATTTGTTTGTTAGTTATATTCCACTAAAAATCATTTTTTTAAATGTTATTTTCGGGTAACAATATTTGACTACGAATAAATATTTTCAAATTTTTCCTAATTATATTCAAGTAACTTTATTATTATTTTTGAGTAAAAATGCTTGTTTTCAAAAATATATTTTCGATATCGTCGAAACAGTTTTTTCGCTTTCTCTAAATTTTTTTTTTCGAATTATATTATAACCAAAATCATTCTAGGTGGAAAATTGCGAAAATTTCATGTCCTTAGATGAAAAATATTATTAAAAAATATAAAATATATTTTTTTTGTGTGAAGAATCAATGACAGATAAAAATTTTTGTTGACATTTAATGTTGTGCTAAATTTTGTTTAAATATTTTTCAGATCGGTTGTGGTTCTATATATTTTAATGTTACTGAACCAATTGCCAAACAAATTGGTCAGCAAGTAAGAGATGGTGCTTTAGACAATATAACAGGAGAGAAATTCGGTTGGTGGGTTATTTGGCGCAAACCATACAAAGCCAGATCAGCGCGTAATCGTAGACAAGCTGAGGGTTCTGGTGACGACGATGATGAAGAAGATTATTATGATTACGATGAGGAAGCTGAAATGTAAGTACTTTTGTTCTCAAATTTAAAACAAACAAACAAACATGAACACATGTTTTTATTTATTTTTTTTTTTGTTTGCAGTGACACAACGACGAGTTCGACACATGCACATCGCCATCATCATGGTGATGATGATACGGTAAGTTTTTATTTAAATAACTTTATGTTAAGTGGTTACTTTTATCTTAATTTTATTTCAACTCAAATGGTAAAAAATATGTTAAAAGAATCTAAATGTTAATGGGTTTTTCAATTACAAAAAAATAACTTCTTTGAATTAATGATTGGTTTTTAATAACAATTCATAAAGAATTTTTAAAATTTTTTATACAACTTGCACTTGTATTTATTAATATCAGTTGTTATAACAAATTTGGAAAAAACCAAAAAAAAATTACATTCGCATAAACTCTTTGTTAAATAATTGTGTATTAATTCAATTAAAATGAGACTATGTTGTTTTTTTTTCTTTTCTTTCATCATTCTTTCTCTCTTGTTTCTCTTTTTTAACAATTTTCTTTCTTTTTTCTAACATTCGAACAAAAAACTAAATGAAATAATGAAATTGGATTATTAATTCTGTAACTAATTTGTTGTATTTGTTTTTTCTCTCTGTATTCATTTTAATTTTATGTAAAATAATAAAAAAAAACTAACCTAATCAACAACATAAACATATTTTAAATAATACATAATATTTTGCACATTTTATATCACCCGTTCTGTATATTTATATCTTGTCGAACATAAAAACAAAACAAAAAAAAATATAAATTGCCATCTTGTAAATTGAAAATTAAATCGCCAAAACCATGTTGTAAAATTGTGGGTAAAAAAAAAACATTTATAAAAATAATGTGGGGAAAAAAACAACAAAATATGGGTTTATGTAGTCGGAAATCACCTCAAATATGCTGGAGATTACAAATATCAAAACTGACAAAAATATCAACAACAATGATGTACAAAACATTGCTAAGCACAATAACATTATAAATAATGATATAACTGCTTTGAAACAGACCGATTCCAATGTTAATGAAGCGGATGCTGAGGATATTGAGAAATCGGATTCGAATCTTATGCTTTTAAATAAAAAGGGCAACATTGATGAGGAAATTGTGGAAAGTGTTTCTCAATTGGAATCAGTTATAACAAAAACTATAGAAAATACTAAGAATTTGGAAGACGTACCAGATATTGTAGTGGACCAGCCTGAAGATGAGTTACTGTCAGAAGTTTTACAACCCTTGAATCCTATCGACGTGATGGAGTCAGTAGCAAAGACTGCAGATAATTTAAATGTAAATGCTTTGTATGCCAACCCCAATGAAGTGGAACCGGTTAAGGACTTAACAAATAAAAACAACAATAAAGAGATTAATATAGCAGAGGTTGTAAGTCCTATAACACCCTCCACCACAACAATTGCCAGCAACAGTGTGACCACAATGAAGTTCCATAATAATTATCCGCCAGCAATAACGTTGGCGGGGGTAAATGTAAAAGAAAATATTGAAAGTATAATAGACAGCACTACACCTTACGGCTTGTCCAGCAACATCAATAATATCAATCATTTAGATTCATCATCATCGTCATTATCATCAACAACTCATGGTCACTCTCATTATTCGTCACAAAGTTTAGTACCACATTATAGTATAACTGAAGCTACCACTACCACTTCAATCACCAATTCACATTCAAAAACACCTGCAATTTTAATCGATTCAACTATAACTACAACAACAAATATGCCACTTGATCCTTCTACCACTCTTTCAACACTGCCATCGTCTACTTCGTTCTCTTCCTCTACCCTGTTGTCAACTGTTTTGAAAAAGGTAACGTGTGTCTTGTTTTATAACGCAAATCCTTAAGCAAAAACTATAATTTCCAAAAAAAAGCAAACTCAATCAAACTAAATCGCTGTTAAAAAGCGTTGTTGTTTCTTCTTTTATGATTTCTTTGTTTAATTAAATTTAATAAAATAAATCAGTTTTCTTGTTTTTTGCCTACTTCGTATTTGTGTTATATATATTTTTCCTATTTGTTGTTCTTCATACGTACTCCTCTAAAATCTCGTTAATTAATTATATTGTTTCTTATATTTCCTTCCTTTTTCCGTCTTTTAAAATATTTATATTTATATATTTTTTTTTTGCTTACAAAATTCTTAAGTGTATAATTTGATAATTGTTTCCTATTGGTTTACATATATTGTTTTTGGTGTTTTATTTCTCCTTAAATGTTCTTTAGTTTTGTATAAAATCATGGTTATTATAATAAGATCCGTAATATTGTTTTCTTTCAATATTAAAAAACAAAAAAACAATTTTTGTTGGTGCCTCCTCTAATTTATTTTGGAACTTTTTTGTTTTGCATAGATGTTTAGTGTGAAACCTTAAATATACTTATTATAACAATTTGTATAATACTTAGTATAACACTTTGTCTAACAGTTTTGAATATAAAATTTTACCAACAAATGAAGTTTACTCGTTGTGTAAATAGTTGATATGATTTATTTTACAAAAAATACTTCATATAACAGTTTAGTTTATAAGAGACTTGGTATTCGATATGAAAATAAAAATATTATTATAAAAATATAATAAGTACCTCATAGAGGTATTTAAAATTTTCATTTATTTTTTTTTTAATTAAGGCATTTTACTTAAGCTTATGCCGTCAGTTTTCTAAAATATTTTTATTTATTTATTGGTTTGCTTTGGAAGCTCGTGCTGGATATGTTCTATCTGAAAAAAAATTATATATTTCTTTTAAAAAATACTATGGCCGATTTTATATTTTAAAGTTTTCTTTGCAAACACAACTATTGTTGTCACTGCGACACATGTTAATTAAAAGGCAGACAAATGTTGCCAATTTCGAAAAAATTTTGTACATTTTGGTATTTGCTATTAAGTGGCTTTATCTATTACGACGCTAGAGATAGCGAGGCTATAACAACCAGACCGATATTGTAGCAAAAACAATAAGGTTACTTTTTTACACTTTGCGTGTGAAATAGGGAAGGGGTGGGAAGGGACAGGCTTGTCTACAGAGGAAACAAAAATTTATTTCTTCCAAAAAAAATTTTGTCTTATAATGAAATTTTTAATGATACACTGTTTCTTCGAATAATTCTTTAATTATGTTTATGTAAATAGGAATAATAAAACTAAAAAGAATAAGAAAAATGTTAATAATATACACAAATATGCATAAGAGCATAAAAAAGCGATCTTTAGTATGCAAATTAGGTGTAGTGCAAATTCGAATAAATTCGATGTTTCTAAAAAAAAAAAAATTATTTGTCCTTTTTAAATCAAGGAGAAGTAATTTGCTTCTATAAAGTTGAGATTTTCAAAGTTTACTTTTTGCAAGTATGTAAACAAGGGTAAGACTTTAGACTGTATAGAATTGATATTGCTCAGTTCAGGAGTTCCTGTTATATTATGCATTGTCTATTAAAATAAATTTCTTTTATAGCATTTTTCTTAAGAAAGGGTGAAATTAGTATAATATTCGTACGGAAATTATACGTTGTGATAATAAATTCTATTGCTTTTGATTATACTTACAACTCGTTCTACATATTAAGATTTTAAGTTAATCGGATAAATGAATAAGTGATAGGCATATTCACAAATACAATATTTTCCAGACATATGAAAACAAATTAAATACTGATAACTAAAATTATTGTTGAATAGGTTTACCATAAAATATAACCGACTAACAGGGGTTTGTGAATTAAAAAATGATGCATCATTTCAGGTTTATTTTCGAAAACATATTTTCGAAAATATAAAAACAAAAACAAATGTTTTTCAATTTTTCAAAAGTAGAAATTAAGCCCGCATTAATGAATATTTATCCATATCCTGTCCTCCTTTATGCAACCCTGCTTTCAAATTCACTAAAGTTAAAACCAGATTTTTCTTGTTTTTAATAGTTTGTTTTTTTTCCTTTTTCAAAAATGCATAACAATTTTAACTCTTGATAATTTTGCATATTAAAATCTATGAGGTGCTTTAATGTGTGCCCAGATGAATGCTTTAGTATAGTAAACACACTTTTGTGTCATTATTTTTACGATTCTTTTTTCATTTAATGGTTTTTCAATTTACCAAACCAAAACTGATATTGGTTTAACAACAATAACAACAACAACGACAACGACAACATCATGAAAATTTGTATACAAAACTAAATCCATAAATTTTGACATAAATAAATGAATGAATGATGCATTAAAACAAATAGAATGAATTGACTTTGAATACAAAATCTGTTGAAAGCGAACATAATAACGATAATCATACAGATAATGATGATGTAGAAGAAACTGCTGGTATGAATGAAGAAGAAAAACAGAATTTAATAAATGACAACATAAATGAAGAGTTATTGAATACTTTTACAACAATAAGGGGGGTAATGCCAGAAGCTAAAACGACAAGAATAACGAAAAGTCAACAAATGACAGCAATTACAATAGCAACAACAACAACAATAGCAGCAACCGAACAACAAGAACTACAGCAACAGAATCACCAACATCATCAATATCATCCATATTATAAAAGTAACAAAGACAATTTAATGGAACTATTTAAGATGAAAGCAACAAACTTAACACAATTTGCTGCATCACTAGCAACATCACCATCATCAGCATCATCATCGTCATCATCATTATCGTCATCTGTACCGCTTGATAAAATGGCTAAAGCAATCACACTAACACCAGCATTACCAACAACAGAAATAAAAACAACAACAACAACAACAACATTATCTTCTTTGTTAACACCTTCTTTAGAAATGCTAACACCATCAACTCTTGAGTTACCAATAGAAAATGTTTTTGAAAACACTATTTATGGCAAAAAGGTGAAAATTTCTATTTAGCACCCAATTAATGCATTTGGCATACATTTACCTTTATTGTATGTGTCACAAATTATACAAAAAAACAAAAAACAAAAACAAAAACAAAAATAATTTACCTTAAAAAAACCCAAGTAACTCCAACATCTCTTTTGTTTGAAAAATCTGAACGAGTACAGTGACTTTTAAGCTGCTTTCTTCAACATAATAAAAAGAAAAGCATGCCTTAGCATGTTTTATTTGAATTGTTATTGGAAAAGAATATTAAAATCTGAATATGAACATAATTTTTTTCTTTACTTGTTAAGCCCTAATTTTGTTAATGAAAATGAAACATAGAATTTATGAATAATTTATTTTGGGGGCCTTTTTCCTTACAAGTTCTATGATTTTTTATTTTTTAATTAATTTTTTTTCCTTTTGTAAATTATTAAATTTATTTTTTTTTATTTAATTATTTTTTGCACCTTACACTTGTTGGAAAAATATCATTTATATATGTGATTATATTACGTATTATAGGGTGATTTTTTAAGAGTTTGCTTTGTTTTAAAATAAAAAGATAAAGCAAAACCAAAGGAACCACATGTTTCTCAAACTTTTCAAATGCATTGAAAAATAATTTATTTTTTATATCAGCCATGATAACGTAACGAAAGCAAGTTTCTTTATTTATAGTAACAACAGTTTTATTTTTATAAAATACGTACTAAAGTTGCTACCCGTTTCTAAAAACGAATAAATCGCATTTAATATAATTCCTGATTGCCAAGAAATATAGTTTTTCACAGTTGGCGACAGCCATCTAAAGTTTTCAAAGACAAATGAGCAACTCTTTATGATTTACCTGCAAGCATAAGCTATTTAATACAAAAGCTTCCTAAACAGAGTTTAAATATACGATATCCACGGCAGAGGTGATCTCAAATTTAACTCTAACATTCAAATATATTTTTCCGTCCATCTGTAGGCCATCTAGATTTTGTTAATGCATTTTGGAAGAAATAAAGGGTTTTCGGACAAAAAATTTAGAGAAAAGTCCGGCAATTATGAATGAAAAATGATATCTGGCAAATGTTCACCACGATCACGCTGACAGATGTCGATTCTTTCGTATAAGTTTTTAATCACTTTTTGGCAAAGTATCGTGCCTATTTCGTTAATGTGATATATCACGGATTTTGAGTTTTAGGGCAGAAATCGATTCGATTGGCTTCGTTTAGACTCTGTCCTTAACATAGCCCCACAAAACGTAATCCAATGGTATTAAATCACACAACCTGACTGGCCACTTAACTGCTGAGTGTCGTTAAATTATGCGATCGGGATATTTACTTTGAAATAAATTGATCGTTTCGTTGGCTGTGCGACATGTCGTACCGTCCTGTTAAAACCACATGTCAGTGATATCCACGTCGTTAATAATAGGCCAAAATTGAGTTATTAGCAACTCGCGATGGCCCAATCACGCCTCCAGGCCACACAGCGCACCATACAAATTGAGCATGCAAAGGTTTCTCGTTCTAGGATTTTCAGAAGCCTAAATGCGGCAAATTTGCTTATTGATATACCTTGACAAGTGCAAATGAGCTTTGTCTGAAAAAATATTGAAATATGAAATAACCAGTCAGTTATTTCTGAATAAACTGAGCAAATCTACGGCGATGAATGGTCAGTCGGCTTCAATTTCTGCACCAGTTGAACCTTGTAAGTCTTCAAATTCAAATCCTTACACATAATTCCCCATGTGGTGGTTTTAGATAACTGCAATTGTTAAGAACGATCTGCGTCAACACTGCCTCTCGTCTGCATTGTTTTCAGTTGAACGAGCCGAGCGTTGCTGTTCGCACATTTTGTATCAAGCCTGTCGACTGAAATTTAATGACCAAATTCTTAATAGCGGTCTCTGAAGGATGATTTTGTTGTCCGAAAATATCACGAATTTTACGAAATGTAACTGTAGTCACGACATATTTTTTTTTTTATAAAATACGGACTAAGAACGCTACCTGTTTAATAGTCAACTGTTTGTCAAAAAGAATAAATCGAATTTAATATAATTTCTCATTGCATTATATAGTGGCAAAGGGGCATATTGCTTGTTTCTTTTTATGAGTTAATTGTTCTTCTTTTAATACAATGGTAACTCTGGAAAAGTATAACGGATAGAGAAATCCAACGTTTACGACAGAATATTTTTTTTTGAGTATACGCTTTGCTTATTTTAACTGACGGGTTTTTTAACTACCAGATAAGACACTGGGACACTTCGAACCATAATATCTTACAAAACTATCTTCTATCGCAAAGGAAATGTCATTAATAAAGTTTCACTTGCTGCTAAATTTCGGATAATTTTGAAAAAACGAAAGTGTCCTTATTATGACTATTAATAACATACTTGGTATAGACAAATGTTATGAGTTATAGAAAAGCTTGCAGAAATTGCATACTAAAAAAACCCAAACATATAAAAGATCACTCTATAGTAGACTTATTTTAATAATTCCTATAAATAGTTGTATTTGTATTCATTTTGAAATAAATGTTGGCTTTTAGTAGGCGCATGCTAAGTTTTATTATGCTATCATTCTGCTTCCATCTCTATCTCTCTCGCTCGCTTGCTTTCTCTCTCTCTCTCTCTCTCTCTCTCTCTATTTCTAACTACCTCAATACATTTAAATTTATAACATATTTTCTGTGCATTTTAATTTAAATATTTTAAAATATAATTGTTATATATGTAAGCGATATGAAGTTTTTAATAAACATTTTTTTTTATTAAATAAATAAAATGCTATTTATTTTTAAGCATGAATTAATTTTTTTTTTCAAATACATAAAAATCAAACTACAAAGATATTTTATTAATTTTGTTTCTCTCTTATTTCCTCTTAAACAACATAAACAAATAGGATGAGACCACAGTTGAATCTAGAGATAATCAAGATTTAAATAAATTGGTAGGTTAATTGAAAATAAAAGAAAATATAAAAGAAAAATAATAATTTTATATATTTTTAGTACACAACTACTGCCCAAACAACAAATGAAACTTCAGTCTCTGTTACCACACAAACCTCTACAGCTAGCACTTCTCAAACAACTACTACTTCTACCAGTACTGCACTACCTACACCAGAAGAAGTGAGCTCTACTACAGCTTTGCCTGATTATATTGAACCAAAGATAGAAAATACTCCTCCAATAATTAAGTCACGTTTACAAAAATTAGCAGTTACTTCGGGCAAATCATTTAAACTTTCCATACCAGAAGATACTTTCTACGATAATGAAGACTTAACGAATTTGCGTTTAGAACTGACTGACAAAGAGGGACGAGAATTAAAATCAAATTCATGGTTGCAGTTTAATGCTGAAACTAGGGAAATATATGGATTGTAAGTATATAAATAAGTGATTTTATAATTTTAGATCATTTGACATCAGGAGAGATTTTGAATATTTCTACACTTTATGTGATCGAATTTAATTATTGAAATAATACTTGCGCAAAAGCAAACTTCAACAAGCAAATATAAAAAAAATTTTTAAGGAAAAGTTTAAGAGCCAATATGTATATCGCAGCTATATAGAAAGATTCACACTCTTTCCTAAAGTCAAATGATGTAAAATTATAGAATCACTTATTTTATTGATGGGAAACCATTTAATGGCAATTTTTAGTTTTTGTTTTTATTGTTATATAGGCAAATTTGAAGTGCCTTTTTACAGTGGCTTAAAAGATAAAATCATTTATGTCAAATTTATGCCTTCTATGGGAACACCCTTTAATCTTTTCCATACTGATATAAAAGCACATATTATTCTATATAAATTTCAAATATCCGTCTATAACGACGCAGATAACATATAAGATACGATACTTTAAATATAACAAATGGGTATGGTTTTACATCACCCCGTGTCAAATTTGGTTTCCAAACAGACCGTTTTCGGCTTTGTGCCATCTTCAGTGTTCTTTTTTCTCTATACTATAAATATAACACATACTTTGCGAAAATTTGAAATTGCTGATCCTTGCCGCTGAAAAGAGATGCTGTAATCATATTTATTATATGGGGACACCCTGTTTTTTTAATGTTTTTAATATATTTTCTAAATAGTATCTATCTATAGGCAAAGGAAAAAACTAAAAGTCGCTTCCTAAATTTAGTAGTTTTTAATTAAAAATATATAAAAAATTGAGGTTAATTTAATAAACTTCTCCTTCTTTAAATTTTGTTTAAAAATTTTACCAATAAAAAGGCGACAAAAATTTTGTAACATTATATGTGATCGACATTTGATCGCACTAACAAATTATAAAACTTAAATAATTTAAATGTTTCTTTTTGATTGCAGGCCCTTAGATGATGCTGTTTCCAAATGGCAATATCGCCTTACCGCCACTGATTCGGGTAATGTGTCAGTTACAGAAATTCTTGAAATTGCCGTACAACAACATCGTGGCGTCAGAACAGTCAATCATGAAATAAATGTGTCGGTTAAGATTAACGAAAAAAATATGCACTTCATCGACTGGCAAATGAAGTTAATAAATGGTAAGTTTTGTTAATTTCACTATCGCTAATACTTAAGCTAATAATTACATTACAAATATTTTACATTTTAGCCATTGCCACCACACTGGGTGATGATAATACCAACTCTATTGTAGTACGTGAAATACGTGCTAGTCCTCAAGATCCAAATACTGCCACTTTAGTATATTTCAATGAAACCCTGCCTACTGCCGAGTGTCCGGAACGTGAACTTAATAATTTGATAAAACGTTTAGATGTCAGTCGTCTCAGTGATTTGGTGCAACCCATATTGGGTATTAAATCCTTAACGGGTCAATTAATTGGACCCTGTCAAAAAACTGCCGCTGCTAAACCTAAAACTACAACACTTAATGTTAAGAATGCTCCTCCAGTGCCACGCAATCAAGTAGATCGTGTCGTTGCTACAGTTGGCCATTTGTTGGTGTATAAGGTGCCCAGCGATACCTTCTTCGATCCCAATGACAATACACTCATATTGTCCTTAAAAACCAAAGATCACAAAGAGCTTAGTCCACGTCATTGGCTGCAATTCGATTCAAAGAATGAAGAATTCTATGGCATACCCAAAAGTGGTGATATTGGTTCTGAGGAATACATGCTAGTGGCTGAAGATACTGGCGGTCTGACCGCAACAGATGCTCTTGTGGTGCAAGTTAATCATGCTCCCAAAAGGGACTTTAGCGTATACATTAAAATATATTTGGCCATTAGACATGAACAGTTTAATGCCGATTTGCAGCGCAAATTTGTGGAACGTATTGCTAATCTGTTTGGTGATGCCTCAACGCAAAATATACAAATACGTTCGGTGACTACACATCATGATTCGGATGGTACTATTGTTAATTTCTATAATACAACTCTGTTTAAATCGCACAATCGCTGTCCGGAGGAGGAAATGGAGGTATTACGTAGTGTCTACCTGCAAGATTATATGGTGCGCGAACGTGTTAAAAGAGTTTTGGGTCCTGAATTGAATATAACTAATGTTCAAGTTATACCCTTGGGAACGTGCAATGGTAAATTGTTGCATAGTGAAATGGAAATATTTCAATTAAATTTTTTTTTGTTTGTTGTTTATATTTTTTTTTTAGCACCAACAGATGTTACACATCGCGAATTTGTGCCCAACAAAACGGACGAACCTCTGCTTAAGTCTACCTTCCCAGAGGATTATATGTATACAATTATTCTGCCTGCCATTATAATTATTTCTATGATTTTAATTGCCTCAATAATCGCTTGTTGTTTACATCGCAGAAGACGCAAGAGCGGTAAAATGGAATTGGGTAAGTTAGCAAATAAAAAAATAAATTATAAATTATATTATTAATTAGTAGAAAAATATATAAAATAATTAAGTTTGCTTATATTTAAATTCATTAATTATACAATTTCGAGAATTTTTATAGTGTTAAAATTTAGAAATTAGTTTTTTAAATAATATTTTCAGTATTTAAAATTTTTTTTTTAAAGATAGATTGATGCATTCATAAAAAATACTTGAGTTTCGATATTCAAATCGATTTTCAAATCAAACTGTTTTATATATTTTTTAAAAATCCTTATAAATTTTTTGGAATACGAGTATGGCTTCCCTGCCATCTGTACTTTTTAATTTAAAAAAAATTTAAAAGTAATATACAAATAATACAGAGTGCCTGCCTGGCAAGGTATACAGCTTTGTTTGTTTATATTTTTGATTAAATGAAAGAGAATTGATCTTATATTGATAAATGTTTCATTTAATATCGGCTGTTAGCCTCACAAGCGCGAGCCCTTTTGAGCATATGTTTCATTACATTCTCACACATTTCAAGTGGTTTTTCATTAATTTCATCGCGAATATTTTGTTTGACTTGTTTAAGCGTTTCTGGTTTCCCCACGAAAAGAAGTTCGTAGCAGTCAAATCAGGCAACCGTGGAGGCCAATCAACATTATCGTTTTTTAAAATAACTTGATGTAGAAAGAGGTCTCAGAGTAATTCCATTTAAATCCTGGCTATATGTGATGTGGCAACGTCTTGTTGTTACCACATGTTAATCAAGCCCAAAGCATGCATCTGTGGTGTCAAAAAGTTTTTAGTCATATAACGATATCGCTCTCCCCATTCACAGTTACCGTTACACCGTTTTCATTTTCAAAGCAGTAAGATCCAATTATTCCTTCTGATCAAATTGCATACCAAACTGTCAGTTTTAATGGATGTAAAGGTGACTTAGGAATAACTTGAGGGTTTCCCATTCCCCAGAAGCGACTATTCTGTTTAATCACATATACATTCAAATGACAATGTGTTTCGTCACTCACTATGACTTATTAAGGAAAGTCGTGGTTGTCATGGGCGAGCTGTAGCATCCTATTGGCATATGTGCGGCGGCATAAAAGGTCTTGTGGAAGAAGCTCTTGTGCCAAGCAAATGCAAATCTTTGTGGAAAATTCTGGCTAAATTCGTTCTTTGAAGACTAAGCTCCTGATCACACTGTCGAATTGAGGTTGATAGATTGTTTTGAACACTTTCTTGAGCAGCAGTAATACTTTCAGGCGATCTTGGAGTATGTTGTGCTTCATACTTGGGTGTCTGACGTACAGGCCATCTTTCTTCGAAATAATTCACTACACGATAAATTAGGCGTTGTGCTGGCACGTTGTTCCTTCAAACAATTTCACGTAACTTTCTCATCGTCACAGTAATCGATGATTGATTTTGATAAAATGTTTTAACAATGAAAACACGTTGGTTTATCAAATATATTTCCAGAATAAATTTGCCAAGTTGTCTACTGCACGACTAACAAATATAAACTGTCAACATAAATGTTTACCAAATTGGTGTTCAGTATTTGATGGTATACACTCCGGCGGACTAAAATATAAATTTATATTCTCATTTTAAAAACTATATTGCAAATAAAATTAAAGTTCAAAAGAATGAAATAATAAAATTTAATAATGTAGGTATTTTTAGTTGCATAATGCATTTATTATAACAGCAGAATGAGTTGATATATTATTCAAAATTATTGTCCATCGTTAGCCACTACTTTTTCCCATCTTTCTCGCACCGTATATTTTCCATGCCAAAAGAACTACTCTGGTTTTGAGGCAAAGATTTAATCAAGCCAATTTATGATTCCAGTAAGGGTGTTCAGCATCGAACGAAATTAATGGTAGTCAGAAGGGGGCAAGGTGTGGGCTATAAGACACTGAGTCAAAACTTCCCATCCAATGTTGTCCAAACAGTTTTACACTGGTCTAGCAACATGTGGCCAAACCATCGCATGGTGAAAGGTTATGGCCTCATGTCTGATCAAATATTCTGCCCGTTTTTCCTTGATTGCTTTCTTCAAAGGAATCAATTATCTTTCATCAGGTCCCCTGTGATCGTCTGACCAGATTTCAATACCTTATAATAAAAACCACCATTCTGATCACAACATATACAGAATATTACCTTGACGTCATAGTAGTCATAGTAATTCGGCGTTGGTTTGGCTGATTGGACCGACTTTAAATATGATTTCTTGTGCGAAGGGTTATCGAAATATATCCATTTTTCATCATCATTTTCAAAACAAGCATGTGAACTATATTTTATGGCTTTAAGTTATTTACGAAAATTTTAGAGTATATTCGGAATTATAATTTTAATAATTACTATTCATTAAATTACTTAAAATAATACATAATTATAAAGCTTGCAGTTAAGGCTTGATTGTCTTATTAAAAAAAATGTTTTTAATTATTTTCACTGAAATTTAAACAATTCCATTTCGTTTGTTTTTTTTCGCTAGGTGATGAAGAAGAACGTAAATCTTTCCGTACCAAAGGTATACCTGTCATCTTTCAAGATGAATTAGATGAAAAGCCAGAAATTGGTAATAAGAGTCCTATTATTTTAAAAGATGAAAAGCCACCATTATTACCACCCTCTTACAATACCTCAAATATGAATGGTAAGTTATAAAACTCTATCCTTTTCTCAAAAACTTTAAACACAAACTCTTTTTGTAGAAGTAGTTAGTTTTAAAATCATTAAAGTAATAAAGTTTAATTTTAGGTGATAATGATGTCGATGAATATGTTCCACCACCAGCGGTTGTAGTAGGTGGCCGTGAAGCAAGAGGGAAATCACCGGCCACACCATCATATCGTAAACCCCCACCATATGTATCACCTTAAATTTGCAGAAACAAAAGGAAAAATTTTTAATATTATTGAAATAACAACACAGTTAAGGCAACAAAATTTATAAGAACTACTTACACAAGAAATAAACAAAAAAACAAAAAAAAAAAAATATGTTGAAAATGGCGAAAAATGATCAACAACAACAAATACAATAAATACTTAATAATATATACATGGAATAAAATTTATTATTATATTTATATGGAATTAAGTGTCAAACAACAACAAAACAAAAACATTTTTAAAATACTTATAAAATAATAATAATAATAATTACTATAATACTGTACTATACTTATATATTTATAATTATAACTTATTGACAAGAAAATAAAAAAGAAACAAAAAATTATTAACAACATTAATTTAAAACACCAATCACAAAAAAAAATATAAACTTTTATAAAGAAAGAAATTTTCAACTACTTAGTTTAACCTAACAAAATAATATATTTTTTTTTTTTGTAAAGTTAGGGAGCTTCACAGTTTCACATTTCATTTGAGAGATTTAGGCAAACATTTAATAGCAACTTGTAAAAGTGTATAACACTACAACATAATTTATAAAAAAGGTGTAAAACTGTTATAACAATGTCTCTCACTAAAACTCTTAAATGAATTGTAAAACTTGTGAGTTACACAACAATAGTGTTTTTTTGTATACAATAATATTACGTTCATTTATCCGTTATCCACTCATAAAACAATAATGACAGAGCAGGAAACATTTTGAAAAGTTTAAATAAATGTTTTTATGATAAAAATAATTTATAATTTGTATAATAATAATTTAAGTTATAAGTTAAGTTCTTAAAATTTATTAATGAAATGTTTATTTTACGATTTAAGGACACATATTTTTTTCGAACCTAAAAAAAATATTCTGTTGTTAATCATTTCTTTAAATTTATATAGAAAAAACGTGTTATTAAGGGGCATGCAAAATATTTATATTTTAAATTAAGACTGTAAGAGAAATTGTAAATTATATTTTTTAACATTTGTTAAACTTACAAAAAAAAAATACTTTCAAATATTCCGGTGCGTCCGGAGCGATAAAACTTTGATTATATTAAGTCATATTTTTAAAAAAGTTTTTGTAACATGCTTTTTAGTTCAATATTGCTGTTAGATTTTTAACAAATTCGAGATTTTAAATAAAAAAATATGATAAAAAAAATTAAAAACTTAAAAATTGTAAAATAAAAATTGCATAATTGATACAGAATAGCAATTAAAATAATTAACATTCTTTGGCGTTCAATCATTTTAACGTTGTATTTTCTACTATAAAATATTTTGCTTCTTATTAAAAAAAAATCGAAATTTACACCTAAAACGAAGCAAGTTACATATTTCGGAAACTTCCTTAAATAAGATTTTCTGTTTTTAACAAAACTCTTAGCTTTAGTAAACTTTTCACTTTTTATGATTTTATTTTTAAGAATTCGAAAATAGAAGAATATATCGAAAACATGTTTTTAATCATTTTGAGTTGTCAGTTATAATTTGAAAGGTTTTAAATATAAATACCAACAATTTTGCAACACCTTGTTTTCATTATTTTGTAATAGAAATTTTTTTTTATTTTTTACAAAGATTTTTCTTGATTTTAAAGTATTTTTTTTTTGATTATTGAAGGGAAGTTATTAACATGAAAGTGACATAATATGCATAAAGAAATTGTTTCGAACATTTAATGAAACTCGAAAATGTAGTCGTAAATAGAAAACTTTTCTGAAGCGAGATTTTTACGATTTTTTCGTTTGTGTTGTTTGGCAGAATTTCCATACAAGAATTTTCTATTCTTGTAACAGCTTTGTGGCTGTCGAAAGTTATTACTTAGGAAACGAACCTTCCAATTGTTATAGTTCTCGCCGAGTTGTGTTAAATTTTTTTCGAGACTCGAAAATAACATACTAAGTTAGCAATTTGAAAAAATTCTTTTAAGTACAGGGTGGTATATTATATGTGTAATAACTTCGAAATAATAATTAAAAAATTTTAGGACCTGAAACTAACACTTTCCTTCGAATGTGGAATTCGATTGATAACAAGTAGTGCTATGAAAATTTTCTTGTTACAATTTCCTCTTTCTCTTCTTAATGTTTGAATTTGCATGGAACATTTTTCATTGCAGAAAACATTGTTTTTCTTATGCAGCCAACTACAGCCGCTTAAAAAAAAAAACAAATGTTAAAAACTCAATAATTGCAAGTACCTTTTAGTTAATTTTCCAATTACAAACTGAGATCTCCTGTTGTTCTTTTTCTCAGGCCTTTCTTGCTGTTGTTCGTTCGGTGGAAACGGCCAGCGCTTTCGATGTGAAAACTGTCGTGCTGTCGTGCTTTACAAGAAGTTTTGTAATGTAAGCGAAGATTTGCGAGGGAAACCGGAATCGCTTATAAGGATTTTAATTTTGTAATTAATTTCCAGAAAGATAAGAAACTTCAAGAATTTTTTGTTGGTTTGAACTACAAATCACCCACCCATATTTTGAATAAAAAGAAAGTTGTTCGCAAAAATTATTAGAAAATTTTTTATGAAAATTTTTAATAAAAAGAACTTATAAAGACTTTTGCTTGCACTTTTTATTATTAATTTGTTAAAATAAAAACGAGCATTAAATGTATAATGTTTTCTCAATAAACATTAAGATGATAACTGTTAATATAAGATTAAAATCAATCGATTTAAAATTGACGTTTTTTTCGTTTTTTGAAAATCAGTTTTATATATTTTTAAAAATATTTTAATTTTTCATCGATTTCTATCACGTATTTGAATATGCTGTCATCAGATTTATTAAAGCAATTTTATATACTAAATATTAGTTTAACTAAATAGTTGTATATTTTCGAACTTAACATTTTTAAGAAAATATTTAAGATGCCCTTTAATAACATTTTTTTTTTGTAATTTAATTGGTGTTAATTATTTCTTTCTAAACTACAACTAATCTTATCAATCAATAATATCTTGTGAAGAAAATGGAACAACTTGAATTAAAACTTGAAACTCTAAAGGTTTTGTAATTAAAAAACAATCATATGAATAAATCAACAACTAAGGCCACCAACCAACCACTACAACAAAAACAAAAAACAAAAAAAAGAAACAAAAATAAAAACTAAAATCGAAACTCGTATTTATTTTACGAAGTTATTCGTTTTGTTAAGTTGCACTTATTTGCATTAAAATTGCTGCATAAATGTGAAAATATTATAATAAAATTTTTATTTTATAAAATTTTAGTTCAAAATATATGTAAACAAATCTTAAACAAAAATATTCAATATTTATTTTAATATATAAAACTAAAGCGAACTGTTTGAACTTGAAAAAAGAACAACTTGAAAAGATTTCCTTGAAAACAATTAACAAATTTGAAAATTTGTGGTTGAAACAAAAAAAAAACACAGCAACTCATTTAAATTTCGATAACCGCCCTTTAACGAATTAAATAACTAGTTTGTGTTTTTGATTTTTTTTAAACTATTAACTGAAAAAAAATCATAAAAAAATTATTAAAAAAAAATATATATATAAAAATATTATCAAATAATAATAATAATAATAATAATTATAAGTGTAGTTTGTATATGAAATTGATGCTGATGATGATGATGAATTGAAAAAAAGAAAATCATACAATTTTATATTTAACTATTTTGTAATTAAAATATGTTTTTTCTTATACTTGAAAATTCAAACGATTAAGCGAAAACCCCTCCATCATATTTAAAACATAAAATTATTTTATATACAAAAAAAAAGAAAATTTATAAAGTATTGGCATTAGCAAGTTAAGTTTTTAATATTTTGAACAAAAGTTTAGTAGCAAAGATTTTTTAAAGCATGAAACTTTAATAGATGACAATTCCAATTTTCTCTCAGTTTGTTTTTAATCCCAGTCAATCACACAAAATGGAGCCTAATTTGGGAAACTCTTAATTAAAGTTATCTGAGAAATTTAATAATAATTATAATTATTAAATAAATAATAATAATAATAATAAAATAAGATCTGGTCTAAAAGGCGTCATTGAAATATTTTGCCATTAATCTATAGTAAAGTCAATAGCTGAAGATAAGGAAGACTTTATAATTTATTTATTGGCATTTACTTTAGTCCAACGAATTAAAACCAAGAATTAAGAAGTTTCCTCAAAAAAATTAGCTTCAATCTTATCTAAAGTTATTAATTTAATCAAAATAATTTTATTTGATTTTTTGTGCCATAATAAGGCATTGCTAAGTGAAGCTTAAGACTTGTTTTAGGGCGAAAAAGGTGATAAGGAATGAAGAAAGAAAGAAAAACTGAAAATTTATTTTTAATAACGAAATTTAAGCAAAACAAAAATTTCAGTTGATTTTTGAAACAAATAGAATCATCACATTAACATAAAAATGGTTTTCACTTCTTGCTTGATCATATAAACAGTCTTTCAAAATGTGAGGTTATAAGTTAAAGGGAAAAGTAAAAATTAAAAATCAATTTTTAAAATGTTTAATATGTTATATGAACAACTATAGGCGATTTGGTTATCACTTTAAAGGTACTTGAAGGCATTATTATGTGTATATATTCGAAGTATATAATACTATTTGGACAAGAAGTTTTTTAAAAGTAAGGTTATGTTATAAGTAAGGTGCTTGCAAGAGTACATGAGTAACTATGGGAAGAGAAAATCTCCTCTTCAAATCCTTCCTTATAATGAAATATGTGCAACGCATATATTGCTACAGGCAAAGCAAATACTTACCCTAAAAATTAACTCAATTTCAAGCTAACCCGTTAGACGGCTCCATCTGAGATCTGTGAAGACATATAACCTAAATGATCCACTAACTTGTTACAGCACATCGTAGCCACGACAACTTTTTTTAGAGAAAACCCAAATTAACCAAAATAAAAAAGTAAGTGTGAGAGAGAGTAGAGTAAAGAAGAGAAGAGTAGAGTTCGAAAAACACTCTAAAACTAATTGGAGTTTTATTTCCTATCGCTCTTAAAAAATAAATGTTCACCGATAAATTAAAGTTTTTTTTTTCGAACCAGCACTCAGGAAATGACCCCTACACATGTACTGCATAATGCCAGAACAAGGAAATCAGGTTATGGGATGGTAGAAAAAGGATCTAGTGTTTGTGGGCACACAATTTGAATTTTCCTTCATTGAAAGTGGCAGGAAAGACCTCTAGAGCGAGTAAAACATACGGACTGTTCTGCCAAAAAACGAATTTTCCCTGTAATGCATAGTGCGATTCACTGGCCAATCAACCACAAATGAATGTGCTCTTAACGAAAATCGTGCGAGTAATGGGAACAAGTTCCCTAATTTCGTTAGAAGTGCTCTACCATTGTAGTAAAGATAAAATAGTGCGTCGATGCTCCAGAGAATCAATAGTGTTCGATACTCTTCTGTCTCCAATGAGCCTCTTTTCCCTTTCCTGAACGCGGTCGAGCAACTTTAAATAGACTTTGGTACGCCGGCCCATACATAAGAGTTCTATTCCATCTTAAATTTGTTCGTGCTATATAGCGAACGGACAACACCTTTTGGCTAGCGCTAGGTTGGGTAAGGTTAGGTTACATTGGGCAGGCAAGTTAAATTGCCCAGGGTGAGAAAAAACTCAGGTGATATAAGAAAAGAATGAAAGAAGAGATGGTGAAAAATGTCAAAGATAAGAAAAAAATATTGTAGAGAAGGATGGAAAGATATAGAGATTAAAAACGAAAAATATAAGTTATTCTGCCAGCTAGAGATATACTACAAGCTATATTCTGATCGTGTCGTTTAAAATAGAAGCTGGTCAATCATGTATTCTTCGTACTCTATAACAAAACTCTATCTAAAACTGCTATCGGGCTACAATTCCAAAACGATAAGCAGAAGCTAGACTTAGAGCATAAGTGAAGTAAAGCAACAGCTGGACATTTTGTTGTTCTGTGTAAGAGCAAGAGAGCGAAAAAAGCGAAAATAAAAAAAAATTGATAAAAATTTAATCATTTATAATCAAAAGTTCTTTGCTGCAGCTGAACAGGAAAAGCCTGTGTTAGGCGTTTTAATAGTTTAGTTTAATGTCTATTAAGTTGTTTGGATTTATTACGCCTGTAAATGAAATACTGTTGTCATTTCCTTCCGTCTTGCTGGCTGTTTGTTCGGTATGAACGGCGAGAGCTTTCGATGTAATAACATCATTCTCACGACGTGTTCTAAATTGTACACTCTACAACAGTATTTTATTTTTAGTCAACACTAATGCATTAACAGAGATAAAAAGCGATAAACTATGACTGATAAGGGGTGATAATAAGGCATTGGGCCTTAAGCAGGTTAGTTGTGTGGCTTTAAATTTGGGAAAACATCTTTTGACGATTTAACAGAAAATTGGAATTATTTAATTTAACACAAAGTTATTAATTTTAGTTTAAAATTTTGTGCAAACAAAAAAAAATCTTTGTTTACAGACTTTATAAGCAAAACCAAACAATGTAAATTTATTATCATTTTTATTATACAACAACAAAAAATAAAAAAAATAAATATATATAAATATCTTTTATTATTTAAAAATTAATTTTAAACTTAAAATTAACTGCTACAAGTAGTTTTAGCAATTTAAGTTAACTAATAAAATCACAAATTCTGTTAACCAAACTCACAAATTTATATTTTTTTTAATGGCAACAAATTTTGAAAAAAAAAAGAAAAAACAAAAATTCCAAACATTTTGAGATTTATTTCTATTACATTTTTATTTATCGTTTATATATATTTGAAATAATTTTTTATATAGAAAATTCCTCAAAAAGTCATATCAATTTTGCATTTATTTAATAAAAATAAAATTAAAATATTTTTAATTCTTTTTTTGCTTTTTTGCTGTCGCCTTTTGTTTTTTTTTTATTGTTTTTATTGAATTATGTATTATTTTTTGTTTGAATTTATTTTTTTTAGAATTTAAACATAAACAATCATAGTTAATCATATTTTTATAAAAAAATAAATAAGAAAATTTATAAGATTATTTTTATTATTATTGATTTACTACCGTTTTTTCAATGAATGAATTCATAACAATAATATAAATAAAAAAAAAAAACAAAAATATGAATATTAAACAAAAAAAAAATAATAAAAAAAATGCCAAAGATATATTTCATTATATTGTTTTTATTTTTAATAGAATTAAATTGGAATTTTAAGCCACCACAAATTAAACATAATTTGAAGAAATGGAAATATATGTATATCGGGTTTATCAACAAGAAGTTGGTTTTTCAATTATGACAAAACCAGCCACATGATTGACATTTTGACATTTAATTTTTTTGACGCATTCGCAGTAGATTTAGCACAAAAATCACCTTCAAATAATAAAAATTCACTATGAAAATGGTGGTTGTGTTAAAGTTACATTTCGTAAAATTCGTTATATTTTGGAACAACATAGTCGTCTTTCTGAAACCGCTATTTCGTCACTAAATTTGAGTCGGCGGGCCCGATACAAAATTTGCGAATATCAACGCGTATTCGACCGGGGCTTTCAGCTGAAAACATCGCAGCTGTGAACCACGGAGCTTAAGCAGATCAAGTTTTACGTTCTCAACAATTGAAGTTATCCAAAACCATCACATGGCTGGTCTAGGAATTGAAGCCGACCGACCATTCACATCGCCGTAAATTTTCTCAATTTATTCTGGAACAACCGGCTGGTTTTTCTTTTCAGGTTTTAGTATTTGACTTTTGAAAATCCTAGCGCGATTATTGAAAAGCTTTTGCATGCTTAACGTGGTCTGGAGGCTTGATTGGATCGTTTCTTTTTTCAAAGATGATGCTGGAAATGCGGTAACGCCAATGAATAACGCTGTTGCGAGATGCTAACAATGCAATTTTGACCTATTATGGACGATATGGATACCACTGACATGTCGTTTCAACAAGACGGTGCTTCATGTCACACAGCCAATAAAACTTTCGGATTATTGCAAACTAAATTTCATAACTTGCATAATTTCACGACTATCACGACTATAATCCAGTGGCGCTGGAATATTTTTTGTGGGGCTATGCTAAGGACAGCGTCTACATGGGACCAATCCAATTGCTTTCAGCCCTGGCTGTTTTTTTTTCACTACAAAAATAAAAATTGACTGTCGGTGGGGCTGCTGAGCGAAAAAAGCATAGTCACTGGTCGCTCTGCTGTCTTATGCGTAACTGTCCTTCTACTTTCACCAACTGTCTCATCTCTTCTTTATTCCTTTCTCAAAGAATTTAGCACGGTACTTGACTAAATAGGAGTTGTTGCCTGAAGTGCTACTTCTCCTTAAAAAACAAAAAAAAAAGGAACTGATCTGATTAACGAAATAGGACCGCCATTTTGCCAAAAAGTGATTAAAAACTTTGATGGAAGAATCGACATTTGTCGATGTAGTCGTGGCAGACATTTGTCAGATATCATTTTTCATTCATAATTGTCGAACTTTTCTCTTCGTAATACAATAAAAATTGGAATCATCTTAATCAAAATTTTTAACAGGATAAACATTTCTTTATACCCAGGTACCCTTATATCCAGGTACTCTTATAGAAACCTATAAGGATTGGATTAAATGTTAAGCAAATGGCAACAAATATTGATTGAACTTTAGAGAACCTTTTGTATAATAAAAATGTACTTCCACTGTTTACATTGTCATTCACGGTAGATTGACAATCCACATTTTAAAATCTCCTTACGCGCCGCTTATTTATGCTTTAATTAACACACTAATACAATTCTCAGCTCATTGATTTAGGACTTAGTTCTGCAAACTGCACTCGAAAGTAGCTTGAAAATTTAAAAACTGCATCATTCGTTTTGTCAAGTTGGTTGCATTAACAATTTAATGACTGTGAAATAAAAAAGCCGTTTCTTCAGAATGAATTCCAAAATTGAAATGATTTTTGCTACGTTATTACGTTATATCGTCCCAAAAATAGGCAAACAGTATGGAAGGAACTTGTTTACTAAGGAAGTTTTCTTTGAATAAAGCCAATAATTTGGCTGCAAGACCTAACTGAATATGATGAACCCAGGTACTAAGTCTATCTAAATTGAGGTTATAGATTGAACAGATAGAAAATTGAAAGCAAAAGCATAAATTCCTGCTTTTACTGCGATACTGCGAGTATAAGGCGCTGCTGTTAAAGATTCACCTAAAACTATGAGTCTTGGTACTGTATTCCTGCAAGCTGAAACCGTTTTCACTACTCTGACAAATGTGAATGATGCAGATCCCAAGAAAATTCCAGAAATTTTATTCCGTTTAAGAAGCAAACACGTTCAGTTACTGCCATCATGGCATGCGAGGTGAAAAATGTGGAAATGGATTATACCGCTGATGACTTGCGTTTACTCCTCGACAGTTCAGTTTCAGATTTGAAGGTTGTGCTGTTGTACAAAACAAAGAAAAAACTGCACATTATACCGGGATTCAAGCACAACTACGACGGAAACGTATGAAACATTGGGCGAAAATTTGAAGAAAATCAGATACAAAATACACAAATGGAAGATTTGCGGTGCTCTGAAGATGGTCAACATAATACAAGCTATTATTATTAAGGACGATTTTCCGAAATACTTCTGCTGTCTTTGAAATTGGGATTTGCGATATATAGGGAATCAATATCAATGTAAAGTTTGGAAAGCAAGAAGTCCCGGGCTCGAGAAATAACTAAAAATACGTAACGAATCTTTGAAATGATCTAGATGATATTTTGTGGCCATCGCTCTATATGAAACTAGGAATCAGTCAGGCAAAATTTAAACCCAGTGAAGCTAAAATTTGAGAGGATACATATCATTTCCTGTATTTAAATATTTTCGTGTTAAATTTTTGTTCACTTGGATATGTTCGCATTACCAATAATTATGGTTTTAATTCAAGTTAGCACCATTTGTCATTCGTATTCATTTGATAATAGACGGAACCAGTTGGAGATGAGTTTTAAAAGGCGAAACATGACTGATACGCTCAATCACGAACTCGCGGCGATCTCCGAATGGGGTCGTGCGAATAGAATAGATTTTTATGATATGTGCGTTACTTTTCCGACGGGGTTTAATTTACTTTTATTTAGGTACGGTTTTCCGTCGACCCTCGTCAAATTTGGTTTGTGAACGGTTTTTTATGCCCGCAAGACGCAATGTTGCATGCTAACGCATAGATCTGAGTTCGGAAGTGGTGTTGAATCTGTTACTATGGGTGATATAGATATTAGGAAATCAGAAGCTCTTGATGTTCTTGGCATAAAAATTCAGTGTGATGTTCGATGGACTAAACACATTTTTTAGGTTTCTAAAGAAGCTTTCAAGTGCCTCGGTTTTCTAAAATAGTGTAAGAAATATTTCACTCCATTCGATCTTCGTACTATTTATACCACCTTTATCCATTCAAAAATGGAATACAACTCTCATGTATGGGCCAGTGCCCCAGAGTCTATTTTTGAGTTGCTCGACCGCATACAGGACAAAAGGGACAAAAGGCTCGGTGGTGTAACCAACTCTATTGATTCCCCAGAGCATCGATGAAATGTATTTTATCGTTACTACAATGGTAAGGGCTCTAATGAAATTAGGGAACTTGTTCCCGTAACTTGCACGTTTTTGCGTTTGACTCGATTTTCGTTAAGCGTGCATGCATTTGTGGTCGATTGGCCAGTGAATCGCACTACGCATTACAGGGAAAATTTTAGCAGAACAGTCCATATGTGGAATAAACTCCCTCCAGAGATTTTTCTTGTCACTTTTAATGTAGCAAAATTCAAATCGAAAGTCCACAAACACTACTACTCCCCATAACAAAATTTCCTAGTTCTGATACTATGCATTGCATGCGTAGGGATCATCTCCAGAGTGCTGGTCCGAACGAAAAAAAAAAAATTAGAGAAGAGACACATGCACTCATCAATTTGCTGAATGCCATGTTATCATATTCCCTTAATTAGCCTTAGCTAAACAACAAAAATATAATAAAATTAATTGTAACTGAATACCTACAATAATTTTATTTTTAATTACGGCCAAACAGTCATGGCAACAATAAAATACCATTAAAATATGAACACCAAACCTAAATGAGATATTAAAATATTTTCATTAATATAACCGCATGAATTAAATAATAAAATAGATAAAATACAAGTCAAATTAATTTAATGCAGGGAAAGTACTAATAACATCAATAGTATGGGTATTCACGCGCATAAGTTGTGAATTGTGTTTTGCTGTCAATATTAATTACATAAAGCTTTTGGAACAATTCAATAAAAAGGTGATAATAAAAATTCAAGGCTGCCAGTTAAGTACACATACAGACAATTATTTGATATTTTCTAAATTACACTGTGCTACATAGATTCGAGTATTTAATAATTTTATTCATCTGCGGATTTTGGGCTTATCAACTATTTTTTTTTTATTGATTGCAACAATTTATTTTTAATCGAAACGACTAATTTGCGTATTTTTAGAAACGAACAATTATTTTTTAATTTTTTAGATGAAAAAAAATTTTAAGTCTTTCAAAGGTCATAGGCATTTTTCACTCGGTTTAAGTTCGTGTTTCTTAAAATCTGATTTGATGCGGCTTAAGTTCGTGTTTTTGTTATTGATTTATAAACTTTATTAAGAATAGGTGCCCCTGTAGGCTAGTAGGTAGTGTACTTGCTTGTTAGTATGGGGGTTGTGGGTTCGATTCCTAACGAAGACCTTGGTTTTTTTTCACTACAAAATTAAAACTTGACTGTCGGTGGGGCTGCTCAGCGATGAAGGCATAGTCACTGGTCGCTGTGCTGTCTAAGGCAGTTAATTTCCGACTATCCTTCTACTTTCACCACCTGTTTCATCTATTCTCTATCGCTTTCCTAAAGAATGTAGCACATGTAGCAAAAAGGCATTGTTGCCTGAAAGTGCTACTTCTTTTTAACAAAAAAAAAAAAACTTTATTAAGAAAGTAAAAAAAGTAAGAAAGCAAGACAACGTAACCATTTTTGCGACCATTTTTTTAAAGAAAACAGGCAAAATTATGAGTTCGAGTGATCACTACAATGAAGTCTAAAGACCACTCAAAACTACCATAAAATATCGCTCAAAATTATTTTTAAAAATGTGCTTCGTTTAATGGGAAAGTTGTTTTTGAAGTTTCCTAAAAACTTAAAGCTCTCTAAAAGAATCAAATTATATATTTCCCCCAAAACACAAATACTATCACTCACTTTTTTCCAACACAGTCTTACGGAATTTCGTGATGGTTTTCAAAATCTGTAGCTGCTTTAGGAGTTGTCCATACATTATCTGCTGGTCCGCCAAAACTTGAAGGCTTAGTTTAGAAACATTTAAATGTTTTGCAATAAAGCTTCGTTTATCTTGTGAATGCAGCGCCGTTGGCTATGCCAGCATTAGTCAATTGTGGCTAAAAAAATTGGTTATCAGAGAATTACTAGCGCAGAGAATTAACGGTGATACCGTTTCACCGTTCACTTGACCACAAACAACAGCATATGGTCACCTTCTAGGGATGTAATGTAATGTAATTTGTCGTCAACTGTTTGTGGATTTGTGAGTGCCATATGCCACAATTTGGTTTGTTTACATAATCGCCTAATTGGGAATGAAGCCGAATCTGCTCATCACTAAAGATGATTTTGTTGAAAAATTCGTTGTTTTTGTTCAGTTTTGCAAATGTTCCACACAAACTAGTGGTCGATCAACTTTAATTCTTGAACCAGTCGAACTTTATAAGCGTGAAGATGAAGATCTTTATGCGTAAACAGCCTATAGTGATAAGCAATTGTAGCGAACGTCGATGAGTTGATATTTGATGCTCATTTTTAACATTTTGCTCTAAAGCGGCTATGTTATATGCATCACTACGGCCACTACGGCCACAACGAGCGTACTGTGTTTTGGTTTCCTCCTAACAATAATAGCGTGAGCCTCGAATTGAGTGACTAAATTATACACAACCATGTCAGAAAGAGCCTGATTACGAGGAAAGCTGCTCAAATTTTACCAAGTGATATAGTGAAATTTTCACCATTTTGAGTAGTAAATTTTCACAATTAAAATCTTTTGCTCAAGAGTGCAATGTTCCATGCTTAAAATTGCCCAACTTTTTATTAAATAAATGTCGAGGGATGTTATCTCGATTGTGGGCATTAAAGCATTTGACAGGCACACACATTTTTCACATTTTTCAGGTTTCTAAAGAAGCTTTCAAGTGCCTCGGTTTTCTAAAGCGGTGTAGAAGATACTTCACCTCAGCCGATCTCCGTACTATCTATACCACCTACATCCGTCCGAAAATGGAATACAACTCTCATGTATGGGCCGGTGCTCCAAAGTCTATTTTGGGGTTACTCGACCGCGTACAGGAGAGGGCCAAGAGGCTCATTGCTGACAGTAGGGTATCCAACTCTGTTGATTCTCTAGAGCATCAACGCAATGTGGGGTGCATTTCACTGTTCTATCGTTACTACAATGGTAAGTGCTCTAATGCAATTAGGGAACTTGTTCCTGACACTCGCACCTTTTCACATTTAACTCGATTTTCGATGAGAGCACCTCCTTTTGTGGTTGATTGGCCAGTAAATCGCACTACGCATTACAGGGAAAATTGGTTTTTCAGCAGAACAGTCCGTATGTGGAATAAGATCCCTCCGGAGGTCTTTCCTGTCACTTTCAATCCGAGAAAGTTCAAATCGACTGTCCACAGACTCTACTCCCTCTTTCCTTCTTCCCGTAACCTAATTTCCTAGTTCTGACACAATGCATTGCATAGGTAGGGGTCATCCCCTGACTGCTGGTCCTATAAAAAAAAAAAAGTTACTTTCTAACCTCAAATTTGCCTACCCTTTATTAAAGCATATAAAACTCTAAATTTCATTACAGTTGCTTCAGACGTTTGTCTTTCTAAATAGAAATTCCTTTATTTGCCTGACTCTCACTAATGGAATAGAACCAAGAAATAAAACAAATAAATGAAAACTCAAATGCTGCTAAATAATTAAATACTAAGGTTTCATTTTAATTAATTAATTTTGTCTATTCTTATGTAAAGAAATATTTAAAATTAATATATATTCAAGTTATCTTCTTAATGATATCGCCTTTAATTTCATTTGATAGCATAATTATTAAGTTTCCATTCACAACTATAGAGTAGGCGGACAAAATTATTCTTCATATGGCTTCATTTTCATTCAATTGTTATTGGGTGACACAGCATGCACGTTAAAGTGACACTCGTTCATTTTATTAAATGCCCACTAATATATAGATGTATGTATGTATAAACACACACACACACACATACTCGTATATTATTGCAATACAAAATAATTATTATTGTCTACATAATTTATTACGAGTATTATGCAAAAATACAATCAATAATTAAATGTATTGTACGGTTTCATTTGACTCATTTAACATTCATATCACTCATTAACAAGACACATAAATGTCATCACTACTGTGAGACCAAAACTTCAATAGCACGTGAAATAAATGTTTGCTTTAATACAGGAGACATTCTAAATTTAAAGTCAATTCTTCTTAACACAAAAAAAAAGCAAAAGTAAAAGAAAGCGTTAGCCGCTTATTATCGAACAAATAGCCAAAAATGGCAGCAAAAAATGACAACGGAAAAGAAATTCCTTATTTCGCTGCTAAAATTATTGTCCTTAAAATAAAAATAAAATTATTTAATTTTTTTGCGAGTTTAATTTTGAAAAAATGTTATTTTTGTTGTTGTCTTAAGCATAACGAGGATTTCTTATAAAAATATTAACTCAATAACATGAGAACTAATAGAATAGGTAATAAAAATAAAAACTAATTATAGTTAATTGATCTTTTGTAATTATTTCAAAATTAATTTTTTAAGCACAAGCTTTTTTTTAAATAAAAAATTAAAAGTATACAAACTATTGTTAGATTATTTGCGCTACAATAGAGTTAGCGTAAAATCCGGAACCTAAAAGTGTTCCGATTCAAGTGAAACACGGTGTCGTTTTTTAATAGTTTGTTTCAGTGTGTATGTATACTACTAAAAAAGGATTTAAAGAACAGAAGGTTCTTGATATATGAAAAGTTTAACAAAAAGGAATGTACAATATCTGCAATATTTTAACGAAGCAAATTCGACATATTTAAAACATAGCATTTGAATTGTATTAGCGGATATCAACGCTTAACAATTATTAATGTTGATTTTTTTTCTTTAAAAAAACCATTGATTATAAAAACATAATGTGTTAAGACATTATTCAAAATATTATCCACCGTTAGCCATTGCTTTTTCCCATCTTTTTGGTAGCATAAAGATTCCATGCCAGAAGAACTACTCCGGTTTAGAGGTAAAAAATAAATTAATTTTAATTTTTAATTTTCGAATAAGGACATACTGCATCGATCGAAACAAACGGTAGTTAGAAAGGGCAAGTTCTGGGCTATAACGCAGGTGAGCCAAACTTGTCATTCATTGTTTTCCAAATAGTTTTTGAACGGTTTAGCTTTATGTGGACGGGGTTTGTCATGTTGAAAGATTAATAGTCTCGTGTCGAATACTCTAAGAATATTTCGTTCTTTGCTTTTTTTAAGCGAATCAATGGTATTTGCTGCAGCTCCCCTGTGATCGTCTGACCCGATTTCCATAGCTTATAATACAAAAAACCCTTCTGATCCCACTAAATACAGAAACTTATCTTGCCGTCATGGATTTTCAGCTGCAGATTTGATTTGACTGGTTGGCGGGGCCTGACTTATGGCCTTTTGTACTTGGAGTCATTAACAATACGATGAAAAAATGACTTCTTTTTGTAGCTTTCAAGCACCATCTCCTACATGCAAAATTGCATTACAACGTCTCTCGGCTTCAACTCATATGGGACCAAATTGTCTGGTTTCTGAATGAATTCCAACGCTTTTAAACGTAGAGAAATAACTTGTTGTGTGACTCCCACTGATAATCAAAGTTTTCATTTATTCATATAAAATGTAGAATTGGCAGCCGAGTAATGCTAACAATTTCTCATCTTCGAACAATTTTCGCTTGACCAGGCCTCTTCTTATCTTTTGTGTTGAAGTTGCTGTTTTTAAATCGCGTAAACCATCGTTTATAGATTTTTTTAAATTGGTGCAATTGACTGGTTTCTTCGAATGAAAGAAGGTTATCATACTTCCCCGCAAAACATATTTTTTAGGCACAAAACTCGACGTTATTATAGGCGTCTATTGAATAACGATATGTATCCAAATCGACATTATTAACTTGTATGACAAATTTATTTTCATTTTCAAGATTTGTAACGACCAAAATTCCGGAGTCGTTTTTGGTCACACATAGAGCGGTCTGACAACAGTCCCGATCTTTTATTTTAAACGTGTTTACTAGAATAATGAATTTATGTCTAAATCTCTATATTTCCTCTAATGTATTTATTTAGTTATAGAATCATTTATTAAAAATATGAATTCATGTATTTACTTATATACGCATGTAGTTATAAGTATTTATGTTGACGTAAGATTTAGTTCTAGTTATTATTGTAATTAGTCACGAAGGCATAATAATTAATTAATGAGTAATATTCGTATTGTAAAACTGGCTGCAGCTCGGTGGTGAAAACAGCCGTCGGCTGTGGTGTACTTACTATTGAAGTAATGTAAGTGTGTTTGTGCATTGGTGTGTGGTAGGAAAAAGAGTATAAAAGCGCAAACATCAATCAGAATAAATGAATTGGTGTGCGACCGGCAACAGGAGCAAAGGTAAATATCTTCTTCTACTTTTTTTATTTATTTTTTGGACTGGTAGTCAGGGTATAGATAAGGCCGTGGTAATACCCAGCCGAAGCTATACCCTGAGACAGGACAGAACTGCGACGTGGCGACCACAAACAGAGCCGTGGTAATACCCAGCCGAGTTTGTGTCCGCAGTCGCCACCGACAGTGACCAGGCAGTGAACGGTTGCGCCGTAGTAATACCCAGCCCAGCCTACAGTGCCCTGTCGCTTGCGGCGTACCGACCTATTTCGACGGAGCGACCACAAACAGAGCCGTGGTAATACCCAGCCGAGTATGTGCCCGCAGTCGACTTAGACAGTGACGTTCGCCGAATACGGACCGCATGAAGTAGAATGTGTTTACTGAAGCTGCCTGCATACACAGCAGTTCACAAGATTTGAGCCCGAGCTGCAGTCAAGTTGCGAACTAGGAATAGGGCAACCCCTTTCCTGAATAAAGAGCAACATTGTGAGTAAGGCTTTGTCTTTTTTTTTTGGAATCGACACAACACGACCCTGGACGCCGCTGTGCATACCTTAGCTACCAGGAAAACGTGTCGTTACAGATTTCGCTACACCACTTTAAGGCAAGATGCCACAAAGATGCCAATTTAGAATGAAAACAAAAATTAAATCCAATGAAGAATATCATGCTATTAAATATTTATTAATTATTATTTATATATTAATTATGAAGAAATTAATATATTTACATTTAGTTAAATGGCCATATGGCTCTACGGATATGCTTTTCCCCGCAGTAATACATTTCAAATATATTTTTTTATTAATAAATATTTTATGAGAACATCATAAGGATTCAAGCACATATTAACGTAGATTAGATTTAAAAATTATACCCAAAAATAAAATTGTTTATTATAACAAAAAAAAAATATTTGTCCTTTAAAGAATTTTTTTATACATTTTCAATTTAAAATTTTTATAAAAAAAAATACAATACAAATACATGCTTTAGAAAACTTCCAATAATAATTTTAAAGCAGCTGTGAATTCTAGATAAAATCGGTGAAATTTGGTCCATACGAAATACCACTAGAAAAGGTATTTATTGAGCGCTGTGCAAAGGAATAATAAATTAATAAAAATTGAAAACAATACTTTACACACCTTATTAATTAAATAATTACAATTTAAAATAACCATATAAACACACAAACGCACATGCATAATAATATTGACATACACTTACAAATGAATGGGTGGGTGTGTACTAAAAAATAAAAAGGTAAATTGTCGTTCTATTAGTTTAATACACAAAACAAATTGTTAAAATGTTTCTTTTATTTGCAAGTTCTATTGATACACGTGTGTTGTGTATATGTATGTGTTTATATGTGTGTGTATGTCTGTGTGTATGTTTCTTATAGTTTTTCAATTAAATATTTATTGTCCTGTAATGGTGTCTTGCAATTGATTTGAAAATTCAAACCGACCAGTGGATTTTGGCTAAAGAAGAAATAAAACCAGTAAAGAATGAAGGACATTATACTTTGCGTAAACTTTAACTATTAAAAAAAAAATCTTGTGTGTTTGCTTATTTGCTTATATTGCCAACTTAATGGAGGGTAAATTATAATATAATATTTGCAGCTCTAGGGTTTATAACTTTTTTTTTCTGCTGGTGAAAAATGATTTCGGTAATTTAATTATTAATTTAATTTATTTTTTATTCGTTATTAAATTCAAGGAAAAGTATAGAGAATCCAAGCACATATCGAAAAGTATACAATATTTATTGTAGTAACCGGTCCAGTGCCTTAAATAAAAATATTCTATTAATTAATTTCAAGTTAGCAGGAAAGTGATTAAATCGCTTACTTCCCATAAAATCTACAATTCTATTTGTTTAGTTTTTTCTATTCTAAATCTTGAAATTCTTAAATTAGCGAAATGCCTCGTATTGATATGGCACCGATTATCTGTTTCAATAACCAGTGTTATGCACGGATTTATCGGGTCCGCAATCTAACGTTTTTTTTTTCTTCAACAAGTGCTTATTTCGTGAATGGTAACACTTAGCTCATGTTTGATTTGACAGATAATTAGTTTTATCCTTTTGCGGAACGAATATGGTTGTGTATCCGCTTGAACAACGCTGAGAAATATTGCAACATTACTTTGAAAATCATGGTAATATTGCTGAATGTGTGCGAAAATCGCATACGGATTTTGGAAGAAGAAAAGCACCGTCAGCTGCGTATGTTTGTTATCTTGTGAAAAAAGTGAAAGAAACTGGCATCCTCATCACCAAATAAACCAAAGAGTCAAAAGCCAAAAACAGTGCGTACACCCGAGAATATTGCTGCTGTGGGAGAAAGTGTGCGTGAAGCGCCATAAACATCAATTCACCGTCGTTCTCAACAATTGAACATTTCAGAGACATCATTGAGATGAATTTTGCAAAGAATTTAATATGACGCTACACAAAGTCCAATTAGTTCAGACGTTTATAGCATTAAAAAAAAAACAACTTGTAGGATTATAACGTTGATTAATTATAAACTATTGTTAGAGCTTAATTTTTTATACGTTAAAGCAATTTTAATATAACACTATTTGTAAATAATATACGGATGTATTATAGACTGATATCTCATCAGTTTTTATGCTGAAGTTATTTTTGGCTTATATAGCACACCCATCCCTGAAGATGGGTGTGCTATGTAATATCCCATGAAATGTAATATCCCATGAAAGTTTACTTAGCAGGGTAATTTCAAGATAAGTGACTGAACAAAATTTCCGCCAATGGGGTGCCACGAATTTGTACCGTAAAAATATTTCAATGCAAAGAGTTGTTCTAAAACGTACAAGTTTGGTTTTGGCTGCATTAAGTACAAGACGATTTATGCAACATCGTTTGCAAAAATTAATTTTATATCTTGTTCTGTGAACTTCGTCATATCTATTTGATCGGAAACAACGTGTTCTATTTAAAAACAATACCACGAGAGATATCTCGGTGTTATCTGTAGTACCCCGAGACAGTCATCTTGGGTGAACTCAATTTTTTCTTTTTTTTTAATGATCTCCCAAACGTTATCCAAGTCTCCAACATACTGATGTATGCAGATAATATTAAATTTTTTTTCAGTTAAGATAATCTTACGGGTTACTTTAAATAATCTAAATTTGTTGGGTTTCGTTTGTAAACTTCTTCTTTCCAATAACCCCACAAAAAAAAAAATCAGGTGCAGTGACGTCAGGAGACTTGGGCGGCCAATGAAATTTGGAGTTTCTTGAAAACAGTTTATTGGGGAATTTTTACCGCAATTCTGTCATAACAGGCGTGGCTATGTGACAAATTGCTTCAACTTGTTGAAACTTAACAGAATTGAAAGGGATTCTCTTTCGGCGTAATTCTGGAAAGAAAAATTCTTTCAACATCTTTAAGTAATTGTCTTCATTGGCCGTAACAGTAACACCGTTTTCTGTGACAAAGTAAGGCTCGACAATAAAACTTGAAGAAACTGTAGACCACACTGTGACGCGAAGTGGATGCAAGTGGATGCACTGATTGTGCCTCGTCAGACATAAAAATACAGTTAAAGTTTTCATTCTCTGACGCCATTTGAATAATCTTCTCACAAATTTTTTGGCTTCAGTTTGTTTTTTAGGTGAATCTTATATGGAAATAAGTATAAATCTTGGTGTAAAATTGTCTGCAGTGACTATCTGCTGACACCGATTTGAGCAGATAAGCTCCTTGTCGAAACTCGAGGATTGGATTGTATGGCAGCAGCGACAGCAGCGATAGTTTCCTGCGTCCGAACTAAGGGATCTCGATGATAAGGCCTTCTTGCGATTGTGCCATACTCGGCGAAATTCTTCACGAGCCTCATTATAGTCCATCTGCTAGGAGGAGTGCCACCAAATGTGCGCTTATATTCTCTTTGGAGGGAAACTACGGACTCTAAAATGTGAAAGCGTTGCACTATCCAAATTCTTGTTTCATTGTCCCAATTCTCGATTTTAGTTAAATATAAAGATCAATCTATAAAATAAAATAAAAATTGAACAGGTTGGTTACACAGAAAATAAATTATGTTTTTTTTTTTTTTTTGCTAGCAGCTTTCATCAGTCACCCTGTATCTTAGATTGGGAAATTTTGAGGGAGACTAAACTAACTTTCAAATCTTATATTCGCATGATCGTTGCAAAAGACTTGGTGTGTATTTGCGTTTATAAAAAGTTGGGTCAAAAAGAGTTTACTGAACCCTACATACATCACATTCTCCAAATCGATTTTTAAAATATGACTCAGCAATATGGCATCCAAAATATAATATGCATTATAACCGTGTGGAATCGGTTCAGAAACAATTTCTAATTTTCTACTTACGAGATTTACTATGGCAGTCTGGAATTTATCTTGCACCTTATCGCTGCAGATGGCCAACGCTGGAAAGCCGCAAAACAATGCTTAATGTAGCTTTTGCAATTAATTTTATAAAAGTGGCGCCGAAATCCTGATTTGCAATATCTGTTTCAATATCCCCCCCACGGGCACATAGGATTTTTTAATGGAATATCACCGTCATTGCATGTCTTAACGGGAGCAAAAGGGTCCCAGTTCCCTAAAAGGCTAGCAGGAGCCAACTTTATTTCCACGGGAATCAGTAAAGAACCAGAGTTTAGCTTTTTGTTCTCTGATTGATTATTGAGGTTAGCGCTTCGGGAGTATCGTCGTGGTTGTGGTTTCGAGGCCCTCGTTTGAGTAGTGTCGGTTGCATCATTCACAATGTACAGAATGAATGGTCCAGATCCAGTGAGCATGATTGCGGTTGTCTTCTTCAATTTTATTAAGCTTCATGCGTTCTGGACCGGGTGTTGGATAGTCTCCAACTCTTCAGCAAGAAGTGGGGGCATTGGCCTGCTCCGAGCTCTTGAACTTGCAACTAGGAGTGACTGGAGGATATACGTATCTAAAAGCTTCCTAGGAAGAGGATGACGCTATATTTCATCCATAATGGTATGACCCACCCTCAGGTTATGGCTTACTCAGCTAGGTGCTGACGTAAATCTTATCACGCATCTGTTTCAATATTTCACTTCTTTTAACTTAATAAATTTTAACTACTGTTCTTACAGTTTTTCCGAAGTAATTATTTAAATGTAAATCCAAATCGAAGAATTTGTAAAGATTTAAATATACATTTGCAGGGCATGTCTCCACACAGCAGCTTTATAAAAAATTATACACCATTTTGTAGTAAAAAATAAATACAGCCACACAACTGGCATAATTTGATTGATTTAGTTTTTGTGTTGAACTTGGGATGAAGGTCCTTTCAATTTTTAGTCACTCACTCCTACAAATAGATAATTTTGATCAACGAATCTATTAGTCTGTCACTCATTACAATTCAAGACCCTAAAAATAGAATCCTATTTATATGAATGGAACAAGCAGACATAATCTGCCAACATAAAGATTTGCTCGGGTTTGTAAACAGCCCGTTTGTTTCTATCTACCTAATCTGTCTCTCCCGCTCTATCTGTGTGTCTCTCTCCCTTTTCATTGGTCTCTCTTTCTACCTAAATCGTTGCACGCTCATGCTTGTTATTCGTACGTTACGTAAAAATCACCCCCCGGGGGCACATTATCGGTCTTTGTGGAGAGTAACTGCTTAGACCTGTGCAACTGGGGGAAAAAGGGAGCCGAGTCCCATGAAGTCAGCAGGGGTACAACTGGAAGCTTCACGTTATTTCCACGGGAATCAGTAAGCCCCATAGTTCCGTTATTTGTCTCTTTAGACATTTAACTGTTCTCTGGCTGATTATTGAGGTTGGCCTCTATATGGGAGTATCGTGGTGGTTGTGGTTTTGCGGCCCCATAACAGACAGGTCAGTTTTTATATGGTGGCCGGGTTCATTTCACCTTTAATAACACCTACTTGGTGAAATGTTCCCAGATCCAGTGAGCATGCTAGATGTGTTCTGGACAGGAGTTGAATAGTCTCCAACTCTTCAGCAAGGAGTGATGATTTGCAGCCCTGCTCTGGAATCATAAAAGTTGCAACTAGGAAAAACCTGTTGCTAAAATTAGTCTTCGGCTTCCTAGGACGAGCATGACGTTCCTATTTATGCATAGTGGTTCGACCACCATCTGATTAAGACTCCATAGCCAGGCAAAGATGTAAATATTATCACGTAGTTACGCACATATCATGAAGATGTTCCTTGTAAAGTTAAGTTCCTTCATGTCATTTGTATATGTAGAAAAAAGTGGACCTAGCCCACCTCCTTGAGGCAGTCTATATTTTACAGTAACAATGAAATTACTTTGTTTATTGACTTGAACATATTGTGTTGTATTTGAAAACAAATATCTTTTAAATAAAATATCTTTTATTCCATGTAGCGTTAATTTGTCGAAGAGTATTTGATGATCAATAACATTAAAAGCTTTCTGGTGAAATCTAAGAAATTTATAAATGAATTTTATAAATTTTATTATTTTTATTTCTTTAAGTGATTTAAAAGATAAATTTAGCCTTTTCCTATTTGGTTTCTTTAATTTTAATTTCAATTGTGCTTATGTTTTCTCCACAGCTGTATTTCTCTTTGACAACATAAATTTTTGCCCTCAACTTTATATTGTTTCCTAAAGTGTATTTATTTAAATAATTGTTGTCATTGTCTGAACTTAATTTGTTGTTGCGGCCAGAGTATATACCCATCTGTAATTTTTTGTTATTGTTGTTGTTTTTGGTTGTTTTTTTATAGATAAATTATTTGCTAGCATTGTTTTTATATACTTATAGTTGTTGTTGTTGTAGTTGTGGTGTCCTCATTTTTATTTATTTGTTACACTGCATGTGATAAATTAAGATTTATACCTTGAGTCCTTTATATTTTATGTATATGCAAACATAGGACCTTTTACGCATACACACAAACTCATACATTAATACATACGAAGTAAACAAATACTTTTTCTATTTGTATTAGTGTTTTTGTATTTTATTGAAATTTAGTTTAAAAGAATGAATAAAAACAATTACGACAGACCAAAAAAAAAATGTATAGCAAAAACCAATAACAAAAAATAACAACCAAATTTAATTTGCGAAATTTAATTAAACTTTTTATGGCATAATTTTTTGTTATTAACAAATTGATATTAAAGTTAAATAAATTAAATTGTCACATTATTAATCAACCGGCTTCAAATATTTCTCTATTTTATTTTTTTAGATTTCTTCCTTTAAATCTCTGCCATTTCTGAAACGATTTTGAAAAATCATTATGTCATTTATTTGAAGGGCTTTGGCCGTATTTAGAAACCTTTTTCGTAATTGAAAAAGTAAGGAGTGTCCCTAAATAAAGTACGTTGTTTTATCAAACTTATCTTTTGAGCGGTTAGGGGCAGGAATCAGAAATTTTCACAAAGTTCGAAACTCCCATAAAAAAATTTGATATACTAAAGGATGCCCCTATAAATGGTGTTACTTAACATATATAAACTAGAACGATATGTGAATTTAGACAGAATATACATTTTCACTAAATAATAATAATAGAAATTCAGAGGTGATTCCATAGAAAATGTGCATTGAACATTTTTTAAAACAAACTAAAATAAAAAAAAAAGAAATTTAGATTCAGATGATTCAATTTTTTTTTGTATTACGAAGGGAAAAGTTCGGCATTTATGAATGAAGAATGATATCTGGCAAATTTATATCATGTAACGATGCTATTAGATTATTTTATCAAAGCTTTTAGTCAGTTTCTGGCAAAATTTCTTTAATTACATCACGGATTTTGAGATTTAAGGCTGAAATTGATTCGATTGGCTCCGTATAGACTCTGTTGTTAACCCCACAAAAAATAATGAAATGGTTGTAAGTCACACGATCTGGCTGGCCACTTAACCACCCCCCGGGGGCACATATATGGTCTTAATAGAGAGCTACTATGTAGACCTGTGCAACTGGGGGAAAAAGGGAGTCCAGTCCCCTGAAGTCAGCAGGGGTACAACTGGAAACTCCACTTTATTTCCACGGGAATCAGTGACTCGCAGAGTTCCGTTATTTGTCTCTTTAGACACAACTGTTCTCTGGCTGATTATTGAGGTTGTCCCTTTATGGGAGTATCGTGGTGGTTGTGGTTTCGCGGCCCCATATCAGTCTATTCTTCTATGGTGGCCGGGTTCATTTCACCTTTTATAACACCTACCTGGTGAAATGTTCCCAGATCCAGTGAGCATGCTAGACATATGTTCTGGACAGGAGTTGGAAAGTCTCCAACTCTTAAGCAAGGAGTGATGATTTGCAGCCCTGCTCTGGAATCATCGAAGTTGCAACTAGAAAGTTATGTTGCATAGAATTATGGCTTCGGCTTCCTAGGACGAGCATGACGTTCCAAATTATGCAGTGGTTTGACCACCATCTGATTAAGACGACATAGTCAGGCGCAGATGTAAATCTAATCACACAGAACAACTTTGGCCACAATTTGGCCACTTAACTCCCTCCAGGGGCACATTTACATGTATTGACGGAATCTTAACGTCATTACATGTGTCACCGGAGGTAATAGGGAGTCCCAGTCCTCTAAAGGCTGGCAGGAATGGACCGGACAACTCCACGTTATTTTCACGGGAATCAGCAAGCCCCACAGTTCAGTGCTTTAGCTGTTTTCTCACTAATTTTTGAGGTTAGCCCGTTGGGAGCATCGTGGTGGGTACGGTTTCGCGACCCTCGTTTAAGTTGTGTGGGGCAGATCATTCACTATGAACAAAATGAATGATACTGGTCCAGTGAGCATGCTAGCGGTTGTATTCTGAAATTTTATTAAGCCTGTATGTGTTCTGGACCAGGAGTTGGATAGTTTCCAAATCTTCAGCAAGGAGTGGGAGCGTTTTAGCCTTTTTCGAGCTTTCGAAGTTGTTACTAAGAGTGCCTGGGGGATAGAATTCTCCGAAGGCTTCCTAGAGCGAGGGTGTATGCTACGTATCACCTAAGTGGCTTAATCCACCGTCGGGTTATGGCTTACACAGCTAGACAGCGACATAGATCTTATTACGAATGGCCACTTAACTGCTGATTGTCGTGAATTTATGCAAACTGGAAATTTGGTTTGCAGTAAATTGATATTTTCATTGGATGTGTGACATGTAGAACCGTCCTGTTGAAACCACATATCACTGATATCCACGTCGTCAATAATAGGCCAAAATTGAGTTGTTAGCATCTCGCGATAGCGTAAACTATTGACCATTACTGCATTTACAGCCTCATCTTCGAAAAAAGACGGACCAATCACGCCTTCAGGCCATATACCGCGCTATACAGTGACACGTTCAGCATGTAAAGGCTTCTCAATAATCGCTATATGATTTTCAGAAGTCCAACTGCGGCAATTTTGCTTGTTGACATACCCTGGCTAGTAAGTATGGGCTTCGTCTGAAAAAAATGATTTTTTCAGAAAAACTAGCCCGTTGTTATTGAATGATTTGAGTGAATCTACGGCGATGTGAATGGTCGGTCGGCTTCCACCAGCTGAACCTTGTAAGACTTTAAAATCAAATCCTTATGCAAAATTCACCATGTGGTGGTTTTGATTAACCCCAATTGTTGAGAACGTCGAGGAATTAAGTCGAATACGCATTTGTATTCCCACATTTTATATCGAACCTGTCGACTCATATTTAACGGCCAAATTCTTAATAGCGGTCTCAGGAGGACTATTATGTTGTTCGAAAATATCACAAATTTTGCGAAATGTAACTTTAACAGAACCACCATTTTCATAGTGGATTTGAATTATTTTAATGCGATTTTCGAATTTGCATTTCTATATAAATAAAAATAATAGAAATTCACAGGTGGTTCCATAGAAGACGTGCATTTGACATATAAGGTCTTAGCTTTTAAGCAGCTCCAAACAGACACCTTGTAACGACACGCTTTACCTGGCTGCTGGGGTATACTCAGCGGCGTCCAGGGTCGTGGTGACAAAATAAAAAACCCGCGGTTGCTCAGGTTCACTTAGTTTTTATTTTGCCAATACTTCTCGTCTTGATGGCAGCTCGTTGTCGGCTTCGTCTACTTTACACTGGTGTGGGTGTATGAGTGCGGCAGTGTCCGTAGTCTGGGTCCGACATATACCGGTCAGTGGCGTTTCGTTTGGAGCACAGTTCGGTGAATTGGCCGTGTGACGAAGGGAAATAACCAAAAACACTGTAGGCTGGGCTGGGTCAAAACCTCCGCTCAACTGTCCAATACTCTGGTCACCCACTATGGTGACGGTAGACACAAACTCCACTGGGTCAAAACCTCGGCTTCGTTTGTGACCGAACCACAGTTCGTATCTCAGGGTCAAAACCTCTGCTTTGTTTATAACCTGACTGTCTTACCTAACAGTCTAAAATATGATAAAATATTACCTGTTGTCCCGCCGCCTGTTGCACACAAATTGAATTTTTATTCATGGTGTTTGCCCTTTTATACTTATGCTGCCAACACACAGCTATATACAAACACACATACACCATAATGGCAGTCTATGTATACCATAGCCAATGGCTGTATTCACCAGCAACCATCAGATGCTGCTTAAAACAGCTGTTGGCTATATTCACCACCAACCATACTTTCAGATGGCGTTGCCAAACGAGCTACCGTTAAATACAAAATTATAAATTAAAATTACTTAAACTAAACATAATTCATTAACTTAATATTAACTTAATTAAAAAAATAAAGACACTATTTTCCTAAAGTTAAAGCACGATTGGTAAATTCATATAACACAATAGGAATTCAGATACAATGGAGGAAATATTATTTAAATAAACGTTGGAAATTCAATACAGCAATAATATGTAGGTTTGTCGTGCCAAAAACGACCCTGGGACTTTTGGCGTTACAACCTGAAATTTGCATAGAATATGTAAACTTAAGCCTTTTATAATAGCAATATTACAAGAGAGTTAGCTTTAAAGGGTGTTCCCCAAGTACAATAAATATACTTACAAATTTTTTCCTTCTTGGAATTGCTACATTATTCGTGGTATCTGCCTAACTACCTAGTCAGTGTATATTGTAAATATCTTTCATTAAGTTAATAGAATACACGAGTAAGAATTCACTATAATTTCTCCTTCCTGCCTAATAAATAAAATTTGCAGCGCATATTTTATTTAATAAATTTAATGCTATTAAAACAAGTAAAAAAACCCTTTTCATAAATTTTTTATAACTTTACAAATAATTATCTGATCATAACTCATTATTCTATAAATTAAGATGCTTAAGAAAACAAAAACAAACATGAAGTTGAATAAATTACTTTTAGTCCTTTGAAAGTAAAATGAATAAATAAAAAACATAAATAGTTATAATAAAGTTGTTGTTATTTTTTTGTATGATTTAATTGCAGGATTAACACAATTTTTTATAAACAACACACATGTAAGTTGTTGCCTGTGTTTGTTTGTTTGTTGTATGTTTTAAAATATTTCCTTTAAAAATTGTTGCTTTTGCTTTTTCTTGTTTTAACTCTTTTGAAATTTTTAATTTACAATAACACCAATTAAAATGTTGTTTATTTTTTCAACATGATACTTTTAAACAAATAATTATTTCCTTATAAAATTTTTAAAAGCATAAACAAATATTATATTGCAGTGTGAGGAAAAAAAAGCAATTTAGAGTGACCAAATTTTGAATATTTTTTTATCACTCAAGATTCCTTGCTTGTTTAAACTGCTCTTTTGTAAAATCTTCATTTCTGTTATGCTGCTATTTTTTATAATTTTGAAATCAGTTTCTTTAAGCGGATTCTGCTACGAGTTTCTTATGTTTAAATGTAAATTTAGCATTATATTTTTAAAGTAAACTGTGTGATTCGATTTACATCCGCGCCTGGCCATGAAGCCTTAATCAGATGGTGGATCAAACCACTGCATAATTTGGAACGTCATGTTCGTCCTAGGAAGCCGAAGCTATAATTCTATTTAACAGAACTTTCTAGTTGCAACTTCGATAATTTCAGAGCAGGGCTGCAAATCATCACTCCTTGCTTAAGAGTTGGAGACTTTCCAACTCCTGTCCAGAACACATGTCTAGCATGCTCACTGGACTAGATCATTTACCTAGCGTGTCATTAACGGCGAAATGATCTTGGCCACCATATTAAACAAAAGACCTGATATGGGGCTGCGAAACCACAACCACCACGATACTTCCAGAAAGGGCCAACCTCAATAATCAGTCAGAGAACAGTTAAATGTCTAAAGAGACAAATAACGGAACTCTGCGGGTCACTGATTCCCGTGGAAACAAAGTGGAGTTTCCAGTTGTACCCCTGCTGACTTCAGAGGACTGGGCTCCCTTTTTCTCCCAGTTACATTGTGTCTAGATAGTCGAAGTTCTATAAAGACCATATATATGTGCCCCCGGGGGGTATTTAGTTTTTTTTTTTTTAAGTAAATTGTAAGTCAGCTAAAAATAAAATATTGTTATTTTTATATTTTAAGTTGAGCATTCGTAGAAATGCAGCATATTTCATAGGGTCTGCCATCTAACGTTTTTTTTTCAACTAGTGCTTATTTCGTGAATGGTAACACTTAGCTCATGTTTGATTTGACAGATAATTAGTTTTATCCTTCTGCTGAACGAATATGGTTGTGTATCCGCTTGAACAACGCTGGGAAATATTGCAACATTACTTTGAAAATCATGGTAATGTTGCAGAATATGTGCGAAAATTGCATACGGATTTTGGAAGAAGAGAAGCACCGTCAGCTCCGTATGTTCGTTATCTTGCGAAAAAAGTGAAAGAAACTGGCATCCTCATCACCAAATAAACCAAAGCGTGAAAAGCCAAATATAGTGCGTACACCCGAGAATATTGCTGCTGTGGCAGAAAGTGTGCGTAAAGCGCCATCAACATCAATTGACCGTCGCTCTCAACAACTCAACATTTCAGAGACATCATTGAGAGGAATTTTGCATAAAGACCTTGGTATGACGCCATACAAAGTCCAATTGGTTCAGGAGTTGAAGCCAAGTGACCACCCCATGCGTTTTCGCTTTATTAAATGGGCCTGCGATCGACTTACAGAAGATGTCGATTTTGAAAAAAAAAGCTTAAAAGCTTCTTTTTTATCTTGGCGGGTATATAAACAAGCAAAATTGTCACATTTGGGGCTCAGAAAACCCGCACGCATACATTGAAAAGCCAACGCACCCAAAACGAGTCACTGTTTGGTGCGGATTTTGGTTCAGAGGCATAATTAGGCCATTTTTCAGGAGTGGCAGTTACAGTCAATGGCGATCGTTATCGGGCCATGTTGAACGAATTTTTGTTTACAAAAATTGAAGAGGAGGATATTGGCAACATTTGTTTTCAAAAGGATGGCGCTACGTGCCACACAGCCGAAGCTGCGTAGTTTTGTTAAAAGCATTTTAAAAAAAAGTTATTTGGCGAACCCTATAAATTTAAAATAGCTGTTTTTAAGAGGCTGCCTTTAACTTAATTTAAAATTTTATCTATATTGTTACGTTTATACCTTTTATAGACGAATTATTGTTACTGAATTCTCTATTGCAAAATAAATACTACCAGATTTTAGAGCTTTCAAATTAATTACAAGTTTATTTACCTTAACTACACACTAAGTAAGATTTGTACGTTGGCACTACAGAACAATTTACTAAAGATGCAAGTCTTTACTTCACCTGGTTTGTGTTTTAACTAACTAACTAATTAACCACTCAGATACTGTCTTTTATACTTGTCCGCTATTTGTCTATAAAAATAAAGAAGTTTCTACTTCCTTTGTATCATATTTTGTGTTTGTTATGTTATCTTTTCAATGTATAGGCGTCTGTAGGTCTGTTTGCATTTTTGTTTTTTCTTTTTATGCTGTTAAAGTTTCTTCCTGGAATTTATTTTAAGATAGTTGTTGTTGCCTTGCGTGTATAAGTTTTCTTAGAAAACCACGAAGTTAGTAAACAGAGAGTTGCTGTTGTCTTGTGAGTATAAGATTTATATGCAGTTTGTAACTAGAAAGTTGTTGTTGTAGTGCGTGTATAAGTGTTCTAAGAAAACTACAAAGTTAGTAAATAAAATACCCAGTTATTTTGTTTACTTTGTTGCTTAATTATTTTCTTTTAAAACTTAAGCAAGACGCATGCGTAACAATATTTTAGGATCTCTAATATCCAATACATGAATCAATCTTTAAAAAATTTTTGTAGATTTGTTTTAGTATTAGAAGTATATGACTAATTTTAACGCGGCTTAAGTTCATCTCTAATATAATTTTTAAATCAATTAAGAAAGAAAAATTATTTAAAAATTTTCATGTTAAGTTTTAAAGAAAACCGGAAAAATTCAACGTTAGAAGAATATAATGCAACGTTTTGCAGATCATTATATCCACCAACAGCTCACGTTGCATTTCTCCACCTTAAGTTGTTTACGTTGTCAAAATCATCTGCTTAAACGTTTATTATAGAAATGGAATGGAATATGAAGGAAAACTTGTAGTCAACCAGTCAAGCACTTTTAATTTACATTCCAAAATTGTCATTGTGCTTTTTATTAATCGTCACACCTTCACACCGAATGCAACTTATTAAATATGCATTACTTTTAAATATGGAAAGGTGACACTCCATACAACAAACATTTAGGGTGTTTTTATATAGGTATAGAAATTTGAAATGGAATAAATTGATATAAAATTTTTTTCGAAAGATAATTTTCTGGCATTATAATTTAAATATGACTTCCGAAATATGACCGCTATGGCTGGCTCGATGAATTTTCCAACATTTGTGACCCTACATCAACAAAAACGTGGTGAATATTGTTCTCCAAGTGGTTCGTCCTCTCGTGCTAAACATGTACCCACAGAAAATGGTCTAGCGGCGTTAAATAGCATAAACTTGGTGACCAATTCGCTGGTTTGAAACGTCAAACTATGCGGTTACTAAAAATTTCCTGCAATGTATCAATTCTGGTATGAACTCTATGAAATTTCGCATTGTCTTATTAAAATCACAGCTCCTACACATAATGATTGTTCAATTGTTGAACGAAAAATTCAGTAATCATGGCTCTATAGCGGTCACCATTGACTGTAACAATTAGACCAGCAGCGTTTTAAAAAAAAAGTACAAGCCAATAATGCCACAAGCTTATACAGCAAAACAAACAGTCAGTTTTTCTGGTTGAAACGATGTCTCAACAACCACTACAGGATTATGCGTCAATTTTGTTTATTAACTTATCCATTCAAATAAAAGTGAATTCTATTGCTAAATAAAATACGCTTATGAATGACAATCTTGTTTTGAGCCCACAATTTGCACAATTTGGAAGCGTTGTTCAGGCATTAGTCTATTGATGTTAAAATGTCAAGCCAAACTAAACATAGATCACATGACAGCTGGCAAAATGTGTTGCTAACTTAAAAATTCGCTATACACAATGTGAACTTTTTTTGAATAACCATACTTTATCAGTAAATGGACAATAGCTTTACTCACTGGTTTTTAAAAAATTGCACATTACCATATTTTGTTCGTAGTCAAAGCTCGTTTTGTTACAGCTCCTTTAGATCACAGAAAATTTGAAGCGATTTTTTTCTCATTCCTTATGGAGTAAAATCGCTTAGATGGCCCAAGGTATGCATTTTCGAAAACCATTAAACATTTTTGCTTCTTTTTCTTTTTATTTTCCGATTGTTATCTTTCTAGCTTCAAGTTATAAAATTAATCGATAATTTTCGTTTTGTTTTATTTATATATTTAATTTTTGTTTTAATATTTTCTTACTTAAACGGGATTATTGAAAAACTTTTAATTCTATAATTAACTATTTTATAATTGAAGGAATTGTTTTATAAGAAGCAGCACAAATTAAAAGAAAATATAATAATGAAATAAATAAGATGCAGCATTTAGTAAACGCTACAATTACAGGAATGTCATTTACTTCCATCGCTTGATTGGTAATAATACATATAATGATGTTTGCGTTGACTTTAAGGCTTTCATTCGTTCTTAGGCCGGGTTGAGGAAGTTTAAAACTCAATTTTGTTTTAAATATTGTTAACTCGGAGAGGGTTAAAAATAAAAAGTATTTCTTCCAGACAAGAAATTTCGAGACCACAGAACCCTAATATATGGGTTGGTGGACTTTTTTGCAGTAACTTGCACGAGTACAGAATAATAGTAGAGAATAGTAGCCTATTCAGCTCTATTAACCACTGGAACATGAATGAAATGTGGCAGGCTTTTAACTATTTTATCGCTACTATAACGAAATTTACTCTAATGAAATCAGGAAAGTTGTTCTTTAAAATTGTTATAATTTTTACAAAACACATTCTTTATACAGAAGGCATCCTTTTGTGGAATATTGGCCAGTGAATCACACTATGTATTACAGAGAGAATTCAATTTTATACTGAAAAGTTTCTTATGTAAATTAAACTCCCAGCAGAGGTATTTTCTGTTAGTGTAGAGAGAACACTGAAAATGGCAAATGACTGAAACATGTTTATTTACAAACCAAATTTGATGCGGGTTGACGTAAAATCATAACCAAATCTTTTCTGTTACTTTCAATATCCAAAGATTCAAATCGAATGTCCGCAAGCATTAATCCGTCTTTCGTCTCTGCTACCACTTAATTTCATACTTCCGGTACAAGATGGGGGTCATCATGTAAAGGTGTTCTTTTGAGTGCTTAAAAAATTAAATAATAACAACTACCACTCCGAGTTAGAAATCTATGTAATGTTACTTATTATTTTAATTGTAAATTGAGAAAATAAATCTTAATAAAAGACGTAATTGCGTTTCAACAAATGTGGAGAAACAACATTTAAATCCTGTATTTCAATCTCTTGCTTTTAACTCAAATACAAAATTTGCTTTTCTTTCAATTATTCTTACTTCTCATATTCTTTTGCAGATATGTATGTATCAATACTTGTGCAATATCTCTGCACTGCTGGGTTGCCCTCGTTTATAAAAGAATATTAACCCTTAAGAAAGCGATGGCACGATTTCTTTACATCACCCCTCATAAGAGAAAAACAATTATGTGTAAGTGGTAATTGTTGACTGATTATCATCCAACACTGGAATTAGTTTGGTAATATGAAAGAAGTTAGACTCTATCTTTTTATGTCCGCTGTCAACTTTGTATATTGAATTTGATACTACCCTTAATATTCTGTATGGTCCAATTCTAATTTCATCTAATTTTTTTCGGTTTAATCGGTTTCCATTCTCCACATACACCATATCTCCAACTTGTAAAGCAATATCTTTTCTATGTAGGTCGAACCTATTTTATTATAATTGTGTGATTTTTTCGTATTATTTAGAGCTAATTTTCTATTTCTTCTCAGGTCTTTATCGGAATATTTTTCATATAATAGTTATAATTTTTTTGACCTTTTTTAATATTTTTTAGTAATTAATTTTAAGCACTAGGTCTTATTTAATAAACAATTTTTTAAAAAACTTTATTTTTTATTTTTTATTATATTTTCGTGTGGCGAAATATCGAAAATATAATAAAAAATAAAAAATAAAGTTTTTTAAAAAATTTTTTATTAAATAAGACCTAGTGCTTAAAATTAATTACTAAAGAATATTTTTCATTTAATTCAGATGGTAAAATGTTCATACATATATTTCCTTCCAATAAGTACTTTGGAGCAAACTTTGTTACAGTATATTCTGTTTCATTATACTTTTCCACACAATTCTTCGCAACTGTTGTCCATGCTACTTTTTCCTTGGTTTCGTTAATTTTGCACCCTATTTTGTTTACTAAAGTTTGATTCATTCGCTCATTTAGACCATTTAAAAATGGAGCATTGACAGCGTTGAAAATAATTTGTTTATTATTTAATTTCAGAAATTGTTTAAATTCTTCAGAATTTATGTCAGGGTATTGATCTGTTAGAATGGTGTTTATTTTGTAATTTTGTGTCACACTTTTTGTAAGTCTGGTACTTTGGTGCTAAAATGTAGGCATATCTTGTGAAATGGTCTATTAAGAGATATAAATATTTTTTTGTTGAACGTGAACCTCCAAAGCCACCGATGGTATCTATGGATACAATTTCAAATGGACGAGTTGCTGGACCCAATTGTGACATTAATCCATATTTAGATACTTCCCTAGTTTTATTTTTTATTCAGATTTCGCAATTGTTGCAAAGATTTTTAATGTTAGTAATCATGTTCTTAGTTGTATAAAATGGTGTTATTTTATTTAACATTTGAGTCATTCCTATATGGCAATAGGTATTATGTACATCTTTTATTAATATTTTGCTAAGATTTTCTGGTTTGATTGAATCATTCTCGATAATATGACCTAAGTATTTGATTGAATTTGAGGCAAAGTTACATTTTGAAAATTTAAGCCGGAGAAATTGATGGCACGATTTCTTTGCATCTATTTAAATTTTTTGTCTTCACTCCATAATTCGAAATGTGTTTCCTCTTTTTGAACATTCAAGTATGGTGCGGTGTGTGGTCAGACGGTATCATCGGTACGTATTTTATTTTGAAAATGACCAAGAAAGCGCTGTCGTTGTGAATTCTCTGCACTACCAATCCATAATAACAAAATTTTTGTGGTCACTATTGGGTAATGTTGACATCAATGACCTTTGCTTTCAGCAACACAATGCCGCAGATCTTACAGCCACGCAAACAATTAGTTATTGCTTGAAAATTTTCACGGTCTCGTAATTTTATGTCAATTAACGGTGTGTTAGATTACTTTCCCTGGAGCCATTTGAAAGAGTGGATTTACTTAAATAACTCACAAACAACTGACGCTCTGAAAAATGAAATTCAAAGCCACATTGACGAGTTAAGCGTACTTTTTCGCCATAATATGCTTAAAAATTTAGTGAAAAGTGTGGAGTTTTCAATATTTTGTTTAACTTTAGATTTATTATATTTCTTAATTCCATAAACTGTAAAGTTATTGTGTAAACTTGACATGCTGCTTCCATTCAAATATTTACAATATTTCAATTAAATATAATGTTCTTCGATAAAGATTGCAGTAACTTTTTCGCAGTATACTTTCAGCAAATACTATGAATTTTTTATATTATTATTTGATTATTTTTTTTAATCGAGCTTTTATATTTTAAATAAATATGTATTATTCTTTTAACCGGTCTTTTTAATTAAATTTAACAATATATTTTTTTTTTCAATATTTTGCTTTCCTGAGGAAGCTTTCCAAAGGAAAGCGAAATATTGAAAAAATATATTGTTAAATTAAATTAAAAAGACCGTTAAAAAGAATAATACATATTTATGAATTTTTTAAAATATTCTATTTCATTACTTGATTCGGAAAAGACAAAAGTATGAAGAGTATAAAATGTAGCGATAACTTTATGCATAGAAAACTCTGTTAATTTTCAAAATTTTGTATCCTTTTAATTTCGAGTCTTTTTTTCAAAAAGTTTAAAATTTAAGAAATTTTAATTCACAGATCCTAATTCAAAAAAGGCCCATATGCTCCAAATTATTTTCAAAAGAATTTTAGTTAGAACTCTAAGATCACTTATGGACTTTATAGGTAAAAATTAAAAATTTAGGGTTTATTCATATTAAGTTTAGGATACTAATACGCTAGATATGATACCGATCCGCTAGTGGTGGACATTTATCTCACATTATATTCTACTATTAATTACCATATTTCTACTTTAAATTGCAATCTAAAGTTGTCAAAAAATGTATGTTTTAAGTCAATTTACTCCATAACCTTAAAATACTAAAATATAATAAGCTGTCAGAAATAATGCAAAAACAACCCCAAAAATGTCAGTTAAAAGATGTAGATAAGAAAACTTTTTGTTAGAGAACGAACCAACCGTAATCAGACATTCGGGGATTTATAGGTACATTTGTATGAATAGTGAGATATGAGATATATAGTCCTACAATAAGTGTTCAATATAATTATCGATTCTCCTAAGTTAATTCATATGCAAAAGTTGAAGAAATTTAAATAAAAAAAGTATTTTAGTCGATGAAATTCTTGCATCCTACATAAAAATTTTAAACAGAGCACCATGGTCGTCAACCTTGTGTGGAACCATATTTTAAAGCTGAAATGACATGATAAGCGCCAAAGCCTTTAAAATTAATATTAACTCATTTTGTTTAATAAGACTCAGGAATAGAGATAAAACTGCAAATTGAACTGGACATAACTAAGTTGTCATTACTGTTCATCAGTAAAAAAATATTGTAACAGCCAATTTTACTTGTGAACTTTCAATCAGCAAAGGAATTTTCGATTAATAAGTAATGCATTGCCCAAATTAAGCCCAAGTCCGTTGTTTGCCAGTGTTTGATGAGATGCGCCGTCGGATTTCCACCAAATTCATAGTACCTTCGTAATGGTCGTTCGCTGGTTTGTATCTTTGTCTCATGCGTTTACGCGTAAAAGTGCGTCCATAGTGCGTGTTTGAAACAAGCCAAATTTTCCAAAAAATTAAAATTTTTTTTCCATTGCAAACTTCGACTCAATGTTTTGTATCAAATGAAATGTGTGTTTTCGTTTGTACGTTGCTGTGCGTGAGTGTGCTTGCACAGAATGCGACGGCAATACAAATCGAAATATGCTCATGTTCATAGTAAGTGGATGTGCAAAGAAATAGAGAATTTTGTTTTCCATATTCTGTTGCATTTTGTGTGTGTGTGTATAATTTGCGTTTCAATTGCAAAATGATCCATTAGACGAACGTTTTTCAGAGCAATTGTTAGATATTGGGAATGGCGCAATTCCAATTGACCCCACCACAAAAATTATTACGCATCCAGATAATATTTGCCACTTTGCACAATCAAAACAAGAATTGGTCACAAACGTATTACCCGGTATTGCACAAAATTTTAGAAACCATGACTGGTTGGGGGAAAGAGCTGCGAAAAATGCAGATGTTTCAGATATCAATGTGACAATTTTTACCTACAAATCATTTGACCCTGTTACCAATCAAGACGATATTGTAAATTATCCAGTCGAATTTTAAAATTCGCTTGAGTTACCTAGACTGCCGCCCCACCGCCTACAAGTGAAAGTTGGTGTACCAATTATTTTGCTTAGAAATATTTGCCAGTCATGACTTTGCAATGGGACACGTTAAGTAGTCAAAAAAGTGCTAAAAAATGTGATTGAAGCAAAAATTTTAAAAGGAAAATATAAGGGCGAGGATGGGCTGATACCACGCATTCTTATTATTCCTCCAGATTTGCCGTTTGACTTTAAACGGCTTCAGTTCCCCATACGTGTTGCTTTTACAATGATCCCTGTTTTTCGCATGGTCAATTATATGTATCATGTTCAAGTGTTAATAAACCAACTGCTTTGTTTGGCTATACCGCGAACCAAATCAATCGAACAATGTCGTGTATGTGAAAGCATTGCAATAGAATAAGGCGTATTCTATAAGCACACAAAAGTATTAAATTGTGAAAAAGATAAAATTATTAAAAAAACATAAAAACGAAAAAAAAGAAATTTTGTTTTTTGGGATTAATTTTTTAATGATTGAATTTTTTGGCACTCACAAAAAAGAACGCTGCAGAATAAAAACAAACCACAAATGACTTGCAAAGCAGTCAAGGGCAGACTAGTCTTCATATAAATTTTCTATGAGAATAAACATTTTTGAGAGATAAATGCAAGTTTTATGAAATTATTTGGCTGCTGTAATTTTATGATTGTTATGTCAAGTACTATCAGTATTCTGGTTGGCAGTCACACAATTATATGTTGGAAATAGAATAGAAAGACCTATAAAGCCTCAATCGAAGACCAATCTTTCTCTAAGAATTTCATTCTTAAGAAAATTAACACATTTTGCCTACCGCAGAATTTTTTCTTTCTTATGGAATATTCAATACAAAACACCATTTTTAGCAACGCTATCAGTATAGCCCTTTAAATAAAAATTATAATATTATTAAAACATTATGAGAGAATTATTTTTTATTTTGTGCATTTGGGGCAATTTCATTTCATCATGTTTACGTAAAATGTATTTTTTTTTAACAAAAAATATTCATAAACTACAGCATAACAATTTCATCGTTTGCTTGAATATTAGCATTTGTTTGAAACTTAAAGCAGAGGATATATGGATGGACAATGAATGAATGGATGAAGTTTTTTTGTAAGCTGATAAGTAACTATTCAAGGAAAAAAATCTTATTGCAATAGAATTCGAAGCAACAGATTTTTTTTTCTAAAAGATTAAAAAAATAATTTTTGATCAGTTTTTAAAATCATCAGCAAAGAGAAAAGTTTATTTCGAAAAAAATCCTTTGTTAATTTTAATGCTAATTAAATGAAGTAAATTTACCATTTCCAACCTGTTTTTAACCATGAAGGCTGCTGCATAAAATATGCTAAAGAAAGAGGAAATATGGTTGAAAGCAGTTTTGAATTGAAAATATGTGAAATAAATTATTTAGAGCCGTTTCATATTTAAAAAACACTTGAAAAATAGACAAATAATTTTTAGTAATTTTTTATTTGGTACTTTTCACTTGAAAATACTCTGCACGAACTTTTATTTAGTATAAAGTAATAAATAAACATCCTTTAACTTAATACAAACTAATATTGTAGTAAATGCTGTTTCTGTCAGCGAGTTTAAAATGCCGAATATGGAAAAATCCATATGATCCCGAATAGGAGCAATGCAGAATATGAAAATTTTGGTCCTATTTAAAAAAACTAAAAACACAAGATACTTGAGTAAAATACACTTTGACGGGTAAAAATTAATCTTAAGGAAATGATGGTACTTCTTAAAACATACAAGTTTCCAAGCTAGCTCAGATAAGACATTTGTAATACACAAATCGAAAAAAAATAATTCTAAAAATTTCTGATATATTTAACAACAAAAACAATAACAAAACAAAAAAAAATTATGAAAATTATTGTTTTTAAATCGATCAATGTTGATTACATATTTAAATACTTTTAGTGAAATAAAAATCCAACAGCAAATTAAAAATATTGTATTATAATTGAAAAAAAATTCAATCTGAATGATACAAGAGAGCTGGGAATCGAGCGTATGAAAGTATAAAAAGCAAAAATGTGAAAAACTTAAATTAACAAAATCTTTTGACAAAAATTTATTTTTAAAATAACAAAGATTTTGATACGTATTGTGAATCCTAATGTTCGCTTTAAAACCCTAATATTGTTAAAATAAATATTAAAATAATAATTAATTTATATTATAATTTTATTTAACAAACCCTTTCAAAAAACAGCTGTTTCAAAGTTCTTTATGCTAGGCGTCACCCAAAAGTGATGTCAGAGCTCGTCAAACTCCTTGACAGTCTGTTCGACGGCATTCACTTGTTTGCCAAGGACTTATGATATTTCTTGAGGTTTCTCGTTTGCTGCACATATCTAGTGTCCGCCGGGAAGGTATACAACTTTGATTGTTCATAATTTTTTTTTAACTGAAAGAGAATGAATCTTCTAGTGATAAATGTTTTATTTAATGTCAGCAATTATATATGAAATAGAATGTCAGATAAATGCCAGCCTCTGTTAGCCTCACAAATACGAACCCTTTTGAGTACATTTTTCATTACATTCTCACACGTTTCACGCGGCATTTCATTAACTTCATCACAAATATTTTGTTTGAGTCGTTCAAGCGTTTCTGGTTTGTTTGTATAAACCTTGATTTTCAGATATCCCCACAAAAAGAAGTCCGGAGAAGTCAAATCAGGTGGAATAACTTGTTCCGTAAAGAGGTCTTGCAGTCATTCCATTGGTAATTTGTCCTGGCTGTATGCGATGTAGCATCGTTTTGCTGATACCACATGCTAATCAAGGCCAAAGCGTTAAAAATGTTTCATATTACGATATCGCTCCCGATTCAATTACCGTTTGGCCGGTTTAGTTTTCAAAAAAAGAAAGATCCAATGATACCTCCTGACCAAATTGCATACCAGAATGTCTCTTTTAGTGGATATAAAGTTGAATGTTGAATAATTTGAGGGTTTCGGATTTCCCAGAACCGACTCTTCTGTTTATTCATATACCTATTCAAATGAGAATATGCCTCGTTACTCATTATGATTTTTTCATGCAAATCGGGGTTGTCATGGGCGAGCTGTAACATCCTATTGGCATATGTACGGCGGCGTATATGGTCTTGTGGAAGAAGCTATTTTATCAACTGAATCTTATACGAAAGCAAATGCAAAACCTTGTGCAAATTTCTGGCCAAAGCTGTTGAGCATGACGTCGAATTGAGGCTGGTGAATTTTTTCGAACACTTTCTTAAGCAGCAGTAATGCTTTCAACCGATCTTGCAGTACGCCCATGTAGGCCAATGCTTGGGCCTATCACCTGCAGACCCTCTCTCTTCGAAATCATTCACTACACGATAAATAGTGCGTTTTGTTGGCACGTTGTTTCTCCCAAAACTGTTTTCACGTAACTTTCTCAGCGTCACAATAATCGTTGATGAGTTTAATGTTTACAATGTTTTAACGATTAAAACACGTTGGTTTATCGAATCTACTTCACAACTGCCAAATGTGAACTGTCAATACTAATGGCAGTAAAACCAAGTAGTATACCTTCCCGGCTATACCCTACACATGACTATAGAGTTTTTTTTATTTGGGTATGATTTTACGTCATAGAGTTTTTTTGTATTCCATCAATTTTATCTAGTTTTGCGTGTGTGTTATCAATTTTAGTACTGTTGGCTCTAGAGCTTTCTTAAATAGCATTAATTTAAGTACTGCTGACTCTAGAGATTACTTGAGTTGTATCAATTTAAGCCCTTTTGAATCTAGAGATTTCTTCTTATTGTCGTCATAGGGGCAGGCATTTAATTTACGTCCATATTGATGCTGGGGTACATGAATTAATCTTTTCTTTTTCTTCAAATTCCTATGCCCCAACGCCGGTTGAATTCATCAATTAACCTCCTTTGCAGTAATGTGTTATGTCTCGCTGTTAGCGGATTCAAATTATTCAGCTCTTTTTTTGGTTGTTTAGTTTTAAGTTCCTATAAATTTCACTATAATTTAACCTTTTTAATCTTTTATTTTGCAATTTCACTTCTGACACCAGTTGTTACGTTTATTCCTTTAATAAATGTTTAGCTTATTGACTCCTTTTATTCACTTCACTTTAAAGTTTTAAATTAAATTACACTTTTTATATAGAGGAATTATTGACTTTCATACACACAAAAATACACGTTGGTAAATTTGCTACTTTAACGCGTAGAAGCTGTTTTATTATTTTTATGTCTTTACTCGATAACGTTTACACTTAAATGATTACATGATCATTTTGTTTTAATCTATTTTAAATTTTGATTAATTTAATTTCTTTTAATTTCCAATATATAAAATAAATTTACATTAATATTAACTGACTTAAGAAATAATAATTACAATTTTATTACATTATCAGCTGTGGTCATTATTGATTTAAAAATTAAAAGAGTAAATTCTTTCTAACTCAATGAAATTTTTATTGTAATACGAAATTTTTCAGTTAAGTTCTTAAATTAATTTTTATGTCGAAATGTGCAAAACAACCGTAAAGTATCATAACGGTGAATTAAGCTCATTTGTTTCCACGGAAAATATTTACAGGTGAGTACGCAGCTAAGAGTACCCTGGACTTTTTCAGTAAAATGTATAGGGTTTTGTGTAAGACGAAAATAAAAAATTTGCTATAGGAACACCCTTTAAAATTTAACTTTTTTTACTATAGAAGTAACATATTTGGTGGTAATTTAAAATATCTCCATTTAACGGTTTAACAAAAGAAGTCTAAGAAAAGATCACAACACTGTCGGGGCATTCTTTAATTTTTTATCTTGTTGTTTAGTTGCTGCTCGAGCGTGCATGGTAGTACATACTCTGTATAAATTTTAAATGAATTGCAACAACGATTCCAAGGATAAAGCTATATATGTAAAAATCACATCTTTATAGGGACACCCTTAAATTTTAACTACATTTAATTATTTGTTGCAGAGCCATAATATAAATTTGTTTTTGTTTTTAACTTCAAGCATATGAGAATTACATATTCAGATAGTACTATGACAGACAAATATACAGACTGTAGAAAAGATATTGCAGCAAAACAAAAGAGGAACATTCTTACCGCTTGAAAAACGTATCCTAAGAATTCAAGCATTTTAAAAACCAATGACTTTATAAAATTTGTAAAAACATCGAAATACGCAAAAATTATCAATAGCCTCCATTTCCCAAATTCCTATATCTCTCTTGACAGATTTTCTCTCTCCTCTGCTATTTATGTAAAGGCAAGTGTTAGAATGTTTAAGAGGGATCTTTTATATTGTTTCCTTACAAGTGGTTGCAGCATTCACTCGAAAGCCTAATAACAACGTCATCACACACAATTGCCACTATCATTACTTGTTACAAGTGCTTAGCCGGTTGTGTCTGCTTACGTTCCATACTAACTGTTTTTATTTTCTGATTATTAAACTTCGTTTGCGGAATCCCAATGCATCATGCTGTTTTGTAATGAGACGATTTCCTAGAAACTTCTAAATTTATAAACTGACACAATTTATTTGCTCGGTCCAGCACTCAGGAGATGACCGATACACATGCAATGAATTGTGCCAGAACTAGGAAATTACCCTAAGGGGAGGAGGAAAATGGGAGTAGTATTTGTGGACATTCAATTTGAACTTTCCTACATTGAAAGTGATAGGAAAGTTCTCTGGAGGGTGTTTATTCCGCATACGGACTGTTCTGTTAAATAAAGAATTTTCCCTGTAATCCCTGCAATTTATCCTCCCTGTGATAGCTATTTTCCATTATTATTATTTTTAACTCAAACTAAGCATTATCATAACAATACATACATATCGTGTGAATCTAGCTGGATACTCTGTGCAAAAATTCATACTACCTAGTGACACTGTTTTACAATCTGTTACTAAAGCAACAAGTGATAAACAAGAAATGATGAGATAATTAATGTTCTTGTTACTTATAAATTTAATACAACTTATTGTTTTTATCTTTTTTTGTTAAAATAATATTATTTTTTTTTGTTCTTTTTCATGTAATGTAATATTTATGAAACGTGTTGTCATAATGTTGTTTGCTTTTTATTTTCCTCACATTTTTTCTCATCATTTTTCCAACTGAAACATTATTGGAACTCAATTATATAACACAATAAATTGGTATCCCTTTGTTATTTCCGTACAATAGGAAATTGTAAATTATATTAATAAAAACAAATATTTTTATATACATACATACATACATACATACATACACATGTAGCTAGCTAAAGTATTTTGTTGCAAAAGGTAAAAGGATCTGAAATACAAACGAACGAACGAAATGAGCGAACAAATTTGTGACTAAATAAAAGCACATAATGATGGGGACAAAAATAATACAGTTGCCACCAACAACAATTTAATAAGGTGAACAGCAACAACAATCACAACGATAGCTACAAGTATAACTACAACTATAGTGATAATAAAACAGCATGTTAAAAATATCATAGTTACTTTATAACATTGATTTTAACATATTGTTAAAAAAAGAAAAATTATAAAATATAAAATATAAAACAAAAACAATAACAAAAACAAAAGCAACAAAGATGTTGCTGATGACAAGAAAAATAACAAATTTTTATACAACAACAATAATAAAATGTTGAATTTATATGACACATCATAGCAACCGCACAAACACAATACTAAAAACACAAAAATAAATAATAAAGTGTGTGCACAAATTAATTTTTCTAAAAATATTATTTAATAATATAATTAATTCTTTTCTTTACTCTATGTGTGTTAAACGTTTAAGATAATATTTAGTATAGCGGAAAACTTGTCAATTAACCCTTTTTATGTATTAAATCGATTAACTTTAATTAAAACTTAATTTTTAATAGATATACAAGTTAATAATGTCGATTTTCATCCTTATGAAATGCATTTACTATAACAGCATCTGAGATTTGAGACGTTAGATAAAGAATTATCCATCTTTAGCCATTAATTTTTTCCCTCTTTCTCGTAGCATACGGCTTCCACGCCAAAATAACTGCTTCGCTTTTGAGGTAAAATATCAGTAAGGGCATTCTGCCACTCCTTCCCCAGCTACAAATCAATTATATTTCCTTTCTACTTGGGACTTGTAACTCAAAAATTATTTAATTTTTATTGTCAAGTCAGTGGTGGGATAAGAATTCATCCTTCGTGACCTTGTGTTTAAGAAACAAACAGACTTTACATATCCCCACAAAAACTAATTTAGCAACGTCAAAACGTATGATCTTAAAGACCACTATTTTGAGCCCAATTTGTACAATCTGCAAACGATGTTCAGGCGTTAAAAATGTTAAACCAAACTAAACATAAATATATTGATAGCTGACAAAATGGCCTTCAGTTATAAAAGGTTACCAACTTTAAATTCTATACTTCTATATTTACTTTAAACAAAGAAAAGGAATTTGAAAAATAAACAAAATTTTATTTCTCAAATAAAAATAAATCTTTTTTTATTTTTAAAGGGTTAATAAAAGCAATTTTGTACCTTGGAATTTTACAAAACTGTCATAATGCCAACAAATTCTTCTACAAAAATTTAATTGAACTCGCTAATCAGGCTTCTTTGACAGGGCGCTATTGGTAGATAACCATCAGATCATATATATAAGATATGATCAAATTAATATAAGAAATGCAGTTGTAGTACACTATTTTAGAACACATAATTCTTTTAAATTTAACACTTTGATATGCTAGAGATTTCGTGTTTATAAAAATTTATAGTTAAGAGCCTTAAATCATTATACTCGTATATGTCACTCTTATATTTTTTTCTGCGCTTATCTAAAGGACTTAAATTTTAATGAACAATTCCATTGAGAGTAAAAATTATTTTGTGCACTTACATTAAGACGTAACTACTACATGGGTGTGCGTATGAAAAATTTATAAAATATGCTTTAACTTGATATGCTGACAGTTTGCTGTTGTTTTGCTTTCCATCTTAAGTAGTATTAATTTGTGTTTATGTGTGTGTTTGAATGTGGTTAAAGAATTTTATTATGATGTTTATAAATATTACAACAATAATGATCATCACTCATAAATAGGATTTTAATGCCATTCTTCAGTATACATAAATATGCCACTGTAGCATTTTTTTTAAGAATTAGAAATCGAGTGGTGAAAAAATAAGTTAGAAAAGTGAATTTATAAAAAGACAAGTAAAATAGTAAAGGATCTTACCGCTACCTGCATATATACTTTTCCTCACATGGATTTAAGACTCCATATTTAAACTTATACTTATCGTTATTCTTATACTTATCCTCATACTTATATTTATACTTATCTGTATACTTATATTAATTCTTTTATTTATACTTATGTCCTTATGTATATTTTTTCTAATAATTACTTATATATTTATAGTGATACTTGTCCTTATATTTATACTCTTCCTTTTAATTATATATATACTTATCCTTATACTTATTCTTACACTTATTCTTCTACTTATGCTTATACTAATACTTACTATTATATTTATGTTTATATTTTACTTATATTTATACCTATATTTATAATTATACCTTTAATTAACTTTCTACTTATACTTACCATTATATTTATGCTTATATTTGTACCTATATTTATAATTATACTTATATTTATATTATCATTATACTTATCTTAATACTTACATTAATACTAATATACTTATACTTATCCTCGTACTTATAGTTATATTAATAGTTATACTAATACCTATACCTATATTCATATTTGTACTTATTTTTATACGTATCCTTATTATATTATTGTTATATTCTTATTCTATTATACTTATTGTTTACTCATATTTATGCTTATTTACGACATTATTTCTACAATTAATATTTTAAAAAACATTAACAAAATTATTTGTAGTGGACTTTGAGTAGAATTCTCATTCTGTCTATAAGAGTTTAATCTCAAATTTTTTTGCCTTTCTCGTTCTGGTTTGAGAACCACTGTTAATTACAATTTAATGCTTTTTAAATATTATAAAATGGTAGAATTGTATACATTTTTTTGGAGAATGTTGATGAATATGTTATTCAATATAACTTTTTTAAGTTAAAATAATTAATTTTTTAAAATTCGTTTAAGAGTTTCCAGTTTATGTTTCCAATATGTATTCTACAGTAAAGAATAGTATTAGAATTCTGATTTAAGGTTTGCTGTAAAATTCCTATTTATTTTTTTAATTTAGTTTTCCTCTACGAATTTCTGGATTTTTTATGAAAATTTCACAGCCTTGCAGCTAAATTTCGATAAGTTTGTAAAATTTTGATTAAAATATTTGTTTCTTTGGGAAATTTACATTTAACATTTTTGGTACATTTTAAATATTCATTATAAACTCCCTACAGCGGACATATTTCAGGTAAATTTAAAAAAAACCCTGTAAGACTAGCAATTTATTGCAAGACTAGTTTTCCGCAAGAAGTTTGTATTTTTATTGTGGCAACACCAGCAACATAATAGTTTTGACCTTAAAGCCTTACAAGGTTCAACTGATGCAGGATTTGAAGACGACCAACCATTCATGTTGCCGTAGATTCGCTCAATTCATTTAGGAATAGCCGTCTGACGAAGCCCATATTCACTTCTCAGTATATGCCAACTAGCAAGATTGCTGCATTTGGGCTTCTAAAAACCATGGAGCGATTATTGATAAGCCTTTGCATGCTCAACGTATCACTGTATTGAGCGCTATGTATTTTGGAGTCGTAATGGGGTGATAATTTTTTTCCAAGGATGAGGCTGAAATTGCAGTAACGGTCAATGGATCACGCTATCGCAAGACGTGGATATCAAAAACATGTGGTTTCAAAAGGACGGTGCCACATGTCACGCAGCCATTCCCCCCGAGGGTACATTAGAAGTCTTTTTTGGTCACACAACCATCTAGGCTTGTGTCTTGCGGGGTAAAAGGAAGCCCAGTCCCCTTAGGCTAGTAGGACCCAACTGGAAAATCCACTATATTTCCACGGGAATCAGTAAAGTCCTAAGAGTTCCGCTATGTTGTGTCTCTTTAGGCATTTAGCTGTTCTCTGACTGATTATTAAGGCTGGCCCTTCGGGAGTATCGTGGTGGCTGTGTGTTTCGAGGCCCTCGTTTGAGTTTGTGGGTCGGATCATTCATAATGAACACAATAAATGGTCCAGGTCCAGTGAGTATGAATGCCGTTGTGTTCTTAATTATATTAAGCTTCATGCGTTCTGGACAAGGAGTTGAATAGTCTCCAACTCTTCAGCAAGAAGTGAAGGGTGCGGCCTACTCCGGGCTTTTGAAATTGCAACTAGAAGTGACCGGAGGATATACGTATCCGAAGGCCTTCTAGGGCGAGGATGGCACTACATATCATCCATAGTGGTAATGATCCACCATCTGATTAAGGCCCACGGCCAGGTGCAGATGTAAATGAAACCAAATTTCTCGATCGCATAATTTTACGAAAATCAGCAGCTAAGCGGCCTAAATTCCTATAAATCAGGCTTTAAAGTATTTTCATTGAGTTATTTAGCTGTAACTGATGCAGTATACAATGCAATGATGCAATATACTTTTAAAATAAATATTTGTTCTTTGATTTTTTCTCATCCCACAAATGCGGCGGCTAAGAAAATATTAAAGCTGTCAATACTTATTATAGAAATATTTAATTGTAATTTTTTCGATAATGTTTTTCCTTATACACTCCCGGACAGTCATGGCAACATTATTTCTTTCAAAATATTATGTGTGGCAAATTTAGTAGTAACATGCATAGAGATGCAGACAGTGATGATCAAAACTTTTGCAATACTTTGTATTTAATTGGCTAGTTTCATAATCAATCGTTTGATATGAAGTTAAGGCAAGTTAACAGGACAAAAAGTCATGAAAAAAAGAAAGAAAGATTAATTAAATTTATTTTACAGTTTATTATCTTCAATTTTCGTATTCTTCTTCTAAGTCCGATGATTATCCTACTTTTCACCTCTTCTGTTGAGAGAGATATCGCAAGGTTTCTAAAAGAGACATTTGTAAAACCTTTTCAGTTCACTTTACTTTACTAGGTATTCATCGAGCAGCTTTTTTTGAATTTAAACCTTTAAATAACACTGGTATTAAGTTGTTTGGATTTGTTCCGCCAGTAAATGAAATAATGTTGTCATTCTTTCATCATTCTCAAGCCGTATTCTAAACTATACTGGTGTGCCAGTGTTCGGGTAAGATACGACCTTAATGAAAGAACTATCTAAACTCGAACACTGACTAACCAGTACTGTTTAGAACACGGCTTGAGAATGTCTTCACATCGAAAGCGCTCGCCGTTCTATTCTCTCTCTGTTGTTATAATTGACGCCTGTTTGCGATTTAATAATTGATGACAAATAAAATTCTTAACTTATTAGTCTACCTTTTTCACATGGTTAATGTGCCCTGTCGATTTTTAATTTCTTATTTACTTTCAAGTACGAGACGATAAAATCTATCATATTGATTCCTATATAATTTCTAGTGGATCATAACGAAAAATCATTTAACAAAAATTAGTTCTATCAGTTACTGCATCTAGTCTGCTCATGGATTTTTCACAGCAAATGAATTGGCTTTTTTGTTTTGAACACTACTGTATATGCGGTTTCAGTGGTTGTTCCTTTTTATCTTGACATTTTGTTGAAATTGTTAACATGAGTATCAGCGAGTGAGTGTATTTTCCTGTTCAAAATGACATTGATATTCGAATTTGTATTCATATTTATATTGTCGTATTGTTACATATTTTTTTTCGCATTCATACATTCATAATGAATGACTATAAATGACGAGACCAACGACAGCAGCAACTTAGCTTTTTTATTTTATTTTATTTATATCAAATCGAATGAGACGTTATTATTTTATATATCAAAAACAAATATTTCCGTTAACAATTTGTTATGATTTTGGTTTTTTTTCGTCCTTTTATATAGTTATTGTTGTTGTTTTTTTTTATTTGTTATATCCCGGGGAAACATTGTTAAGGCAGAAAAAATTTTGAAATGCTAAAAATAATATTGTTTTTAACTTCAAAGAAGAGATTTCACTTTTTTATATTTATGAAAAATATTTTAGATTTTTTTATTATTTTAACCTTAGAGATTTTGCTATTTAATTCATTGTATTTTTAAAGCAATAGTATTGTTGTTAGAAATAAATAAATGAGGGTGGCATTTAAGGCATATGGGTAAAATAAGAAGGAGTAACTATAGATGACCGCAAATGCTTTTGCTACTAAAACCAATTTGTACTAAGAGGTTTAGACAACAATTTGAGAAAGAAATCAAGGATATGTGTATTCCAAAACACCCTCTATTTTAAAATATGTCACACTATGCACTCGAGAAAACTAAAGATACTCCAATTACCCCAAAATTCTTGTGTACACGATTCTATTGCAATTATAGTAATAATCTGGTTTTATGAATAAGTTAACGGTTTTTTTTAATTTCACTCCGTGTATTCGACTACACACAGCTATAATCTTCGATCATGATAACGCTCGACCACATGTTGCAAGATGAGTCAAAAACTATATGGAAAACAGATGATGGGAAATTTTTGCTCACCCGTATGCTCAGACCTTGTCCTTTCTGACTACAATTTGATTCGATCGATGCAAAACGCCCTTACTAGAATACGCTGCAATTTAAAACACAATACCAGAATTCTTTACTTCAAAATCGAAGCAGTTTCAGGAGCGCGAATAAAGTAGTGACTAACAATGGACAATATTTTGAATAATATAATGAATAACTCATCACTCTGTTATTAAGAGTAAATGCAAGCAAAGAGTTTTTGCAAGCAAAAATATCGACATTATTAATTGTTAAACATCATATCTAGAGATTAAGATAAGTTACGTCTATCACACGTATGCCGTTTAAATTTTGTACTCCGCTATGTGGTTTGTATTGAGAGAAAATGTATATGCTTAGCATTCTCTGTTGATCTCAGTAACTTGCTAATGGTTATCAAAGAGAAAATTCAATAAATCAGTGATCTCAATAACTCCTATGCCAATTTTTATTTTTTTAAGTCCTTAAAAGGATGTTAGAAACCATACGTCTTTCGGACGTGACGTTATCTTTACCGTAGTAAAATATAACGTTATCTTTCTCCGGTTAAAATAAAAGTAGTATATTTTATGATATAATAATTTTGGGTTCTTATGTATTCAATGGTTGAACGATTTTCTTCTTTTCTTGTCACTTTATTTATTGACACTGCCAATATAACACAACTAAATGTTAAATAACTGCATTTTATATTTATAGCCGAGTTTAAACGTCTAAATTATTTAAGTAAGGAAAGATGTGGTAAATTTAATTATTTGCTTGATTGAAATTTTTTTTATGCGCGTGTTCATATGAGCCTGTCAAATGAATGCCGCTACAGCAAATAAGCGAAGCAGTGTTGCATATTAAATATGTTTTTAAAGTATTTGAAGAGTTTACGAAAGAATAACAGAAAGCTTGTGTTGTTATTAAAGTTCGTATTTAACACTTTTATGGCCTTTTACACAGTTCTATTAATAGTCAAGATAGAGATTATGGATATTATAAGTTATACTTTTCGAATTTATTATTAATTTTCAATTCGATTTTTTTTGCGATATTTAAGAACGACATGTTGTGATTGATGATTGAAATTTTAAAGTTTTTGTTATTTTTTGGATTTTCATTAGATTTCTATTTTTCTAAAATTGTGTTTATTTTTTTTTTTGTTTTTTTGAAAATATTGAATTTTTTAATTAAAATTTTTCACAGGCTACCCAAGCGATTTTGTTTTTATATTAAACCTCACTTAACTCAACTTCATCTTGCTGACAATCTAAAAATGCATTAAGATGACACCCATCCTTTCCAATTAAATGGTGTTTTGTGTTGATCAAAGATCGTCAAATAGGTCGTTTTATAAATATTGTTTCAAGCAGCAAGACCACAAAAATGTGAATGTTTCTCTAAATGCCAACAAGCATTTCTTTCGCATATTTTTATTAAAATTCTAAATGTGATATAAAATTTTTTGTTTCGTTGTCCATATATGAGGAACGAAGTGCTCTTTTTCATTCGCAGAAACCTACAGTATATAAAAACTATAACTATTTAAGTTGACTTAATGTTTTTTCAAAGTCGCTTAAAAAAAGCCTTCAATTATTTCTTTAATTTTCTCTGCATTTATTTTCATACATCAGCATGAAATTAAATTAAAATGAATTAAATAAATTTTTCTCATATAAAAATGCAAATAAAATTTCAATGACATTAATTAACCGCTGAAATCAAATAGTTCGTGACAGAAATTATTATCGACAAAAGACTTGAATTTATAATTTATTTTCAATACTCAAATTTAAAAAATACAAAAAAAAAAATAAATAAAATAAAAACAACAATTTGTTGTAATAACAGATTATAAAACCGCAAGCATACAGCAAAACATATATATTCTACTCACACGCAGGGCTAAAAATGTTACTTAAAACAAAGTGAATTTCCTTAAGGATTTTTGTGACCTGATTTAAAATCGAAAAATCAGCAACCGGAAACCCCTTGAGGGTGTTTCAAAAAAAGTAAAGAAATTATAATTTAATATGTGCAAATAGACCTGTGTGTGTATGTGGGTGTCTGTATTGGGTGTGTATAAGTTTAAAGGCAGACACAAAAACTGTCAACGCAGTCAGCTAATATATGATCCTGCACTTACTGACAAACATGTTTGCACAGTTTTATTCAAATTAAAATAATAAAAACTAAGTTATCAACATAATTTTAAGGCTAAAGAGATAAAGGAAAAATTTCTAAGAAGTACTTTTTTTCTAGCCAATTATTGAATGTATAACCAAGCGCAATTAAATCATGACTTGAGTGGCTTTTATGAAGGGGCATCTGGGAATGGCCTTCATTTACATCCAGCAAAATCAAAGTGTCTGGTGATATTTAAGAAAAGTATACATCTATTTATTGATGATGATATGACAATTAATGAGCAGCAAATCGAGTTGGAAATAAATGGTAGTCAGGGCTAAAAAATCTCGTAAGCAAAAATCACTGTGTTCTTGAGCGGTTTTGTAACATGTGGCAACATAATGGAAGATCTGGTTGTTTTTCTTTAATTGCCATTTTCAAACGAATCAATTTTCTTCGGTACAGCTTCCCTGTGATCAACAGCTCATACCACAAAAAACCATTCTAATCCCACCAAATACAGAGCATCAGCTTGAAGTCATGGATATGATATTAAAATAATCTGACGAGGTTGTGCACATATCAACGCACTGTTTGTTCGATTGTGTGCTAAACTGAGAAAATTATGGACTGTTTAATATTACATGCCATTGAGGGTGAGAATACTACTGGACATGGCATTATTTTTTATTTACTTTTCTGACAGTGATAGTGCCAATATCAGAAAATTTGAGGTGCGACACAACAATATACTAAGATATGTTGATGGTTTAAGAAAGCGTTGTCATGCTTCATCATATGTGAAATAATTTTTTAATGTGACTTTTGTAGAACTTTTGAAAATAAGAACTTAAATTCTTTTTTCACAAATGTCAGAATATTTATTTCATATTGGTTGGTTTGCAAAATCTTTCATTTTCGTATGACAGTTAGTTTTGCTACTGCGTATTGCTTAATCAGGTAATTTTTTCACGTCTCTTCCCAGTTAATTAGTTGAGTTTAATACTACTGGTTAAGTCATATTTGATACTGGATCTTACTTGTGGTTGCAAATTATTATTGTATTCTGGTAGTGATAGTGCCAGTCTGAGGAATCTTAAGGTTTATATAACAATATAATAAAATAAGCCAATGATTTCAGGAGGCGTGAACACGTTTCGCCATATTTGAGAAGATTTTATAAATATTTGGCTAGTTTGCTAGATCGCAGCACGAAAGGAATAAATTTATTGTTGCATATTGCTTAATGAGGTAATTCTACGATGCCTGTTCCCACTTAATCAGCAAGTTTAAACGACAAGTATTCAGGTACGTGAAGTGAAAATTGAAGTAAAATTAAATACTAGCGATCCATTAAAAGAGAGAGTACAAATTCTATCCTGAGTTTACGTTTTACTGCTGCAGGTAATGCGTGATAAGGTTTACATCTGCACCAGCAGTGAGCCATAATCAGATGGTGGCCATTACTACTGTGAATGGTATGTAGCGTCATTCTCCCCCTAGAAGGCCTTCGAATCCGTGCATTCTCCGGTCACTCCTAGTTGCAATTTCAAAAGCTCGAAGTAGGTCGCAGCCTTTACTCCTTGCTAAAGCGTTGGTGACTATCCAACTCCTGGCCCAGAAAGCATGAAGCTTAATATAATTAAGAACACGACGGTATTCATACTAACTGGACCTGAACCATTCACTGTGTTCATTGTAAATGATCCGACCCACAAACTCTCACGAGGGCCTCGAAACCACAACCACCACGATACTCCCATATAGGGGCCAACCTCAATAATCAGCCAGAAAACATCTAATTGTCTAAAGAGACAACTGGCGGAACTCTGGGGCTCACTGATTTCCGTGGAAATGTAGTGGATTGCCCAGATGGCTCCTACTAGCCTTTAAGGGGCCTGGGCTCCCTTTTTACCCCGCAAGACACCAGTATAGATGAAACAGTAGGCTCCAAAAAGACTATCATGTGCCCCCGGGGGGAACTGCTGCAGGTAAAGCGTGATTTGATTTACATCTGCACCGACTATATAGTCATAATCAGATGGTGGTCAAACCACTTGGTTGATTGGACACCAACCACGCCCTAGAAGGCCATCGAATACGTATATCCTCCGGTCACTTCTAGTAGCAATTTCGAAAGCCCGAAGTAGGCCGCAGCCTTCACTTCTTGCTAAAGAGTTGAAGACTTTCCAACTCCTGGTCCAGAACGCATGAAGCTCTTATTTATCAAGAACACACCAGCATTCATACTCACTGGACCTGAACCATTCATTGTGTTAATTTGAATGGTCCGACCCACAAACTCTCACGAGGGTCCGAAGCCACAACCACCACGATACTCCCATATAGGGGCCAACCTCAATAACCAGTCAGAGCACATCATTGTCTAAAGATAACAAATAGTGTACTCTGGGGCAACTGATTTCCCGTGGAAATATGTGGATTGTCCAGGTGACTCCTACTAGCCTTTGAGGGGCCTGGGCTCCCTTACTGCTGCAGGTAAAGAAAAGTTATGTTTTTCGCTGGGGTTTATCATTAGCCTAAAAAGTCTTCTTTGACAAGGGCTAACGCTACATACCAAATTACACGCCGTGTTCTTTTTACTTCATATGGGTTTTATATACAGGCCATCATTTTCTTTTATTTCTTTTACGATATTGTTCATTTTATTTTATTTTAAGGCTTTGGTAGACTGGCTCGATATAGCCCTTAGGGTCAATAAAAAAAAACAAACACGCTTTATTTGTTTATCAAATGCCGAAAAGTTATTTGCAAAAAAACTATTCAATTCAGGTTTCTAAAGGCATGAGAAAAGGTTCACCCTTATTCTGTTTGGCGACGGAAATTTATTGGCAATATTGCCATTTATCGATGACTGGCAATACATGTTTGGTATTCTGTAAGACAATTTAAAGTTGATGTTGCCTTAAATTGCCATTGATATTGTTGTCTGTGATTTTGGTGTCGTGCTGTTATAAACAAAAATTTAAAAAGATTGAAAAAACTTAAAATACAAAATAAAATATCAAAAAGTACAAATAAAATAGAAAAAATAAAAATTACCAACGCCAACCAATTTAAAAAATTAGTGGAAGAATTGGGAAAAAAATCCATCACTTGCCAGGTGATTTCGAAGAGGCAGTGTTCCTACTAATTTTAAAGAACAATGGGAAAGTGTTGCAACTGCTCTGAACGCCCTTGGCCCACCAAATAGAACGAGTGATGGATGGCAAAAGGTATAGTATGTAGTTCAATACATTTTTGATGAATTTTTTTTTCAGATTTAGTTAGCGTGACTCTAAATTTAAAGTAAAAAAAAGGTGGTAATAAACAAAATTTAATGCAAAACTGCTGGAAGAAGCTGTGGCAAATCTGCTGAATATTTTGATTTTAATTTATTTTGATTTTTAATTTATTTTAAGTTCAATTTAATACAGATTTTATTTAATAAATAAGTATTTATTAAAGAAGAAAAAAAAGTAGAATATAAATTATACATAAATAATATATAATAAAGGGTCCGCCATCTAACTTTTTTTTTTCAACTTGTGCTTATTTCGTGAATAGTAACACTCAGCATATGTTCGATTTGACAGATAATTAGTTTTATCCTTCTACTGAACGAATATGATTGCGTATACGCTTGAACAACGCTGGGAAATATTGACACATTACTTTGAAAATCATGGTAATGTTGCATGTGTGCGAAAATTGCATACGGATTTTGAAAGAAGAGAAGCACCGTTAGCTTCGTATGCTCGTTATCTTATGAAAAAAGTGAAAGAAAGAAAGAATATTGCTGCTGTGGCAGAAAGTGTGCGTGCAGCGCTATCAACATCAAATCACCGTCGTTCTTAACAATTCAACATTTCATAGACATCGTTGAGACGAATTTTGCATGAAGACCTTGGTATGACGCCATACAAAGTCCAATTGGTTTAGGATTTGAAGCCAAGTGACCATCCAATGCATTTTCGCTTAGCTAAATGGGCCTCGATTTTGCAAAAAAAATCATTTTTTTACAGATGAAGCTCATTGTGATCTTGCCGGGTATGTATACAAGCAAGATTGTCGCATTTGGGGCACAGAAAACCCGCACGCATACATTGAAAAGACGACTTACCCAAAACGAGTCACTGTTTGGTGCAGATTTTGGCCCAGAGGCATAATTGGGCCATTTTACTTCGAAAATGAGCAAGGAATGGCCGTTACAGTCAATGAAGATCGTTATCGGGCCATGCTGAGCGAATTTTTGTTCACAAAAATTGAAGAGGGGGATATTGGCAACATTTGGTTTCAACAGGTATGCGCTACATGCCACACAGCCGAAGCTACACTCGATAGTTGGCGCCCTATTTTTGAAGATCTCATTATCAGTCGCAGAGCTGATGCCGTTTGGCCACATCGGAGCTGCGATTTGACACCGTTGGACTATTATTTGTGGTGTACCGTCAAAGCCAGAGACAATTGACAGAAGGACAATATTCGTGAAGCCATTGGTAAAATACAGCTGCACACAATAGGTAATGTGTTTAATTGGACCGATCGTGTGGGCTACTGCATGGCCAGCCGAGGCAGCCACTTGAATGAAGTTATTTTCCATTATTAACCGGAAGGATTGTACTTGCAAATAAAAAACGAAATTTAAAGGAAATATTCAGTAGTTTTGTTTATAGCATTTTAAGCAAAAAAAAATTATATAGCGGATCTTTTATATTTCCTTCACAACAATTTTATCAAAAATAGTACACAAATGAATCAGCTGACTCAAGTAATAGATATGTGTGATATGTGCGTTATATTTTATTAAAATGATCGATAAAATGTCAACGTCGTCATAAGACTGTTAGGGAATACAAAATTAGCATTGACGTTGTGTTAAAATGATGTTGCCTCAAAATCGACGACGATATTGTCGTCACCAAACAGAATTAGGGTGGTTATTCTTCATTATGGAAATGTTTTGCAACATGTTGCAGAGTATGTCAACATATTAAGATAAATTTAGTGTACTAAAAATGCATTCCGCAATATGATCAATGAACAAATAAATAGTCTTTCACTGATAAAAAAAAAATTGGGTTTGGGTTTGTTTACAAATCAAATTTGACGCGGGTTGACGTAAAATCTTACCCAAATAAATTAAATCCCGTCGGAAAATACACGGACATAACAAAAAAATTTTTCGCTAGAAACATTTTTCAGCTAAAAAACTTTTTGCGTAAAACATTTTATGACTTTTAACAAAATGAACAGGATACTAACGCAGTAACATTATTTCTTATTTATTTCTTACTAAGTTTTAATATATGGGCTTTTAACAGTATTTCGTACAGAGTATAAAGTTTGTGAAAATAATTTTTCAAACATGTTTTCGTTATTACAAATTTTTTTTTAAAGTTGATGTTGAGAATATTTCAGGACTGAATGAGGATCTGAATAATATTTATTGCTAGGCAATTGCATTTTTCTTAAACTCTCATGGATTAAAGTATATTACAATTAGTAAGAAAATTATTATTCATATAACAGAAGATTATGTTTTAATAGGTGGAGAAAAAATCAGTATTGTAAAGTCTTAGAACAATAATCAATAACATTGAAGATGGCAAATAGTCGAAACCGGTTGGTTCACAAACCAAATATACGGCGGGTTAACGTAAAATCATACCCAAATAAAGTAAACCCCGTCGGAGAATACACGCACATATCAATCAATAACAATCTTATTTGGACAGACCATAATAACTCAGTTATAGATCGGCCTTACAGAAAGCTGACAAGTCTTTCGTCTCACATCATTATACAATTTTTAATATAAGACAATCATGTATAATTTTATCTTGTTAATGGGCTAATCTATATTTGTGAACTTTTGGCAGGATGTGAGGCTAGTAAAACTAAACGTCATATACATCAATGTCATTAGATGTGTCTATGGATTAAAAAGATATGATCATGGTTTTCAATTTTCCTCGAGTTTTCATTCAACCACCTCCTTAATATCCTTGTAGCTTTATTTCTTCATAGAATCAATTTTTTTTTTTGCAGAAATGCCACAATATCTTATTGATTAAAGCAGGTTAGCCAGATTAGTTAGGGGTAGAAAGATTTTAATTCCTTTATATCATTCTTTTCTATTTGAATGGCAGTTTTTTTGTAATACATGCATTGCGTCTCTGGAATGTTTTTTCACAAACATAACAAATTAATAGCAATGCAAACAGCTTTAAACAGGTTTTATTTAATTTTTATAATAAATTGTAAATACTCGTATTTATATAACTAATTTGTTGTTTATTTTGTTTAAATATGTATAGTTTGTGTATTTGGAGTCTAAACTAAATTTATTAATAGCACTTTCCTGTACTTTAAACATAAGATTTCTTGTTGTTCAGAATTTCAACATAAATATATAAATAAATTATTCTAAGCAATTAAATACATAATTCTAGTTATGCAATTGCTAACAAGAAACACATCAATGTCTGTTATTAGTGCTGAATACCGAGGCATTTTTATAGCATATTTTTTACCCACAATGAATAATATTTATGTGAGTTTTATAAAATTTTAAAACGCAGGTGCCCATAAAATAATTTTATTAATGCATGCAGTACAGTATTTGTCACTTTTCACCTTTTTTGACATTAAATTTGTATGTGTCGTCATACACAGTTAACTGTGTAATAAAACAATAAATTCAGCGTTACATTTATACACCGCCATCTCTCATAATTTATGCAAAATGGTCAAGTGAAATTTTTGTAAAGAAAAGGCCCAACTATAATATGCACAAGCTGGCTTAAGCTAATGTCAAAAATTTAACGAAAAGTCTGTCAAATGCTTAAGCAAACCATTGAAGACTTTTAGGTGGCTATAATGTACTTACATGAATATAGAAATTATTATGCACAGTTGCACATTTGCACATTTGCTGTATTCGTACCTTTGCAAAAAACTAATTTCTAAATAAATGAAAATTATTAACAGAAAGGTGTTTAATAATCATATTTTGTATACTTAATACCAGGGTTCAGAATTTTTCATTTATGAACATTCAAAAATCAACATTCATGATATTTTTCATAAATGAGAAATCTAAAATTTTATATTTTTTTTTTCACACTCATAAACGAACAACAAAAAATGTTCTGGTTATTTTCATACATAAATGCGAACAACAAGAATTATTAGTCTTATTCATATCTGATAAATGATAAATTAGCTACTTCTCATTAATGTTATTTTTCATAAGTGTACATGTTCATTTATGAACGTTGAAATTTTATAAAATTTCTCATAAATAAACGTGAAAAAATTTTCTACCTACGATCGCAGTTTACCGTAAAATGTAGTAAAAACACATGTAACTCAAAATACAATATTGCAATATATTCTAAAAGAAATAAAGAAAAACATTTTTTTTCCTGCATACACCGACAATTGCGCATTATCAAATATGTGCGTTTATGTACGCGAATGCTTAACGCACATATTTTTACGACCTTTTCGTTTATGAAAAATTATCAAAATTGTAAATATTCAAAAGTGAACACTTGTGTGTTTCTCATTTTTTCGCTTATGGATAGAAAGAAAAAAAAATAAATCGTCGCATTCACAAATGAGAAAACACAAAATAATTTGTAGTCTCTCACACATGTATGAGAAGATGCGGCTAAAAAATGAAATGTACATATTCACACATGTATGAACAGTTAGTGAATACTTCGCTACTCTGCTTAATACTATCCTTATACAAATTCATAATTTTTTTTTAAAGAAAATTACGAAAGAAAAATTACACATATTTCACCGTTTATGTTATTTGGACCAAAAGTACTAAAAATATTTTATATAAATGCTTATTTGGCAGGGTGCGAGAGAGCTTTTCAAAAACATTATAGGCTGCAGTAGTGTCCATTTCTCAATATAGCCTGATGGAGCTTCCATCCTCTTCATTTCCTTGCAGAAACGTTCCCACAGTAACTTCCATCTATAGTTGCACTCCGCGACTTTATATAATTCATACCAGTATGAAAATGCAAAATGCAAACAAAATTCTTCAAGGTATTATTTAGCACTTTTACTGCAGTTTTCTGCTACTTCTTTCCATGCTCGTTCCTTTGAATTGTCGTTAAAATAAAACACGTCTCTTATGTCATATAAGCCATTTTTGCTCTGTACGTTTTTTATTAAATTCAGATAAAATATTGTTACGAATATGTCTTGCTTAAGTTTTAAAATAAAATAATTAAGCAATAAAGCAAACTACTGGTTACAAACTGCGTAGTTTTTTAAAAAACCCTTTTTTTGCAAACGACAACAACAACAAATGTATTGAAATAAATCCCAAGCAGAAACCTTATCAGCATAAAAACAAAAACAACTATACACACAGACATACAGGTGCCTATACATCGAAGAAACAACATACAACAACATAATGCGAGACAAAGGGAGTAGAAGATTCTTAAATCTTCTAGACTTTAAATGGACAAGTATAAAAAGGGAAACGTCTGAGTGGATAATCAATCAGTATAAAATTCAATCTCATCGAGTAAAGATGTGCTTTGTTTAGTTAAAGAAAATAAAATTGTTATAAATTTAAGTTCTAAAAACTGGTGTTAATTATTTTGCAATAAAGAACTCACAATAAAACGTTTATAAAAGGTATAAACGTAACAATATATTTTCGCTTTCGTCCTCCATGGAATTTCGTTACTTCTATAACACAAAAACAAAACACCTGTTTTCGTACGGAATGTGCGATCAGTTTCGTTGTTTGCTTAAGCTCATCGCATTTGACGAAAAGTTCTTTTAAGTACATTATAGTTTGTCACATATGATTATTAGGTATTTGTACAGTTGCTGAAGTTGGCTTAAGTCAGCATATGCATAATATAGTTGGGTCTAAATTTTGTTCTTGCTGACAAAGATATAAATTTATATTGCCCGGTGTGCTATGCCATTCATAGGTCTATTACCTGAATTTATTACAATTTTTTTTTTTTTTTTCATAAATTATTTATTGTATCTTCATATATATGAATTATCAACAATTTCTCAAATCTTAAATCTAAATGTATAGTCATTAGGCCCGACCAGTGTCAGACATAATCCTAGTGACAGCAAAAAGATAATATTAACAAATTCTCACAATCAAAAATAAATTAAAAAAAATAAAATAAAAACTATTTTCAAGATATTCCATTTCCATTAGGAGGGTTATTGACCAATGCCCCTGTGTCTCTCCTTCTTAATCGGATATGACCTCTAAAATTTAAAATGTTCCGCGCAAGGGGATTCGGGTGGCACTCGAGCTTTGTTAAATATTTGCCTGCGTATTGAGCAATTTCAGCAGTCACGAGTGGAATATCCAAATCACGATGTATAATTAAATTTCGCATGTACCATGGAGCTAATGTAATTAATCATAGTATTTTGTTCTGTCGGCGTTAAATTTTTTCCACATTTGAAGCTGAAGCCGTGCCCCACAGTTGTATTCCATAGCACCATATTGGTTTCAGAATCGACTTATACAATAGAAGTTTACAGTCCAGACTAAGAGTTGAGTTCCTGCCAATTAGCCAGTATATTTGAGATAACTTGATTTTCATTTGGATTAGCTTTGTGTCGATGTGGTGTTTCCATGTAAGCCTACGATCAAGGATTATGCCAAGATATTTAGCGTGCAAGTGGTGAGGAATAATCTGGCCGTTCATACGAATAGGGGAGCAATTTTCCCTTTTTAAAGTAAAAGTTAAGTGGACACACTTTTGTTCGTTTACTTTTATTCTCCATAAATTCAACCACAATTCAAGATTCGTAATATGTTCCTGAAGAACCTGAGATGCTATACGGGGGTCTTCGTGAGAACTAAGGCAGGCCGTATCATCGGCAAATGTTGAAGTATGGATGCTACTGCTCACAGGCATATCACAAGTATAAAGCAGATATAAAACTGGACCCAGTATACTACCCTGCGGTACACCGGAGATTTTTTCTTTTTATTAATATTTTTTTTCTTTGGCCAATTTCGGGAATGGGTAGAGATATTAAGGGCCTTTTTCTTTAAAAAAAAATTAAGATCAAAATTTGAAATATTCCGTTTTTCTATTTTCTATCAACGACAAAGCAATTATCCAAAAAATATTCCTGAAACTTTAGCAAGTTCTTACTTCGTTTAATGTAATAATAATAAACACATTTACACTTATTTGTTTACTTTGCACATATAATTACTTTGCTTACAACCACATGCATACAAACACAATTTTATATATGAGTGTGGTAAACTTTCTCTTTCTCACTGTTATTAACTCATACTTGCCTTAGAAGTGTGTGTGTGTGTGTGTGTGTATTGACTTTAATCACTTAGTAGTAAGTGATAAGTGTATAAAGAAGCAAATAATATGCGTGTAGTTAGTATTAAGTTACTATACCACATACTTCCTTATAACTACATACTACATATACAGAGGCAGGTGTAGTATACACCTAGAAGGTATCTTGCAACTCTTACAAATATAAATTAAGTAAACGTTTGTGTATATGTAACTTTGTGTTTGTTACACAGCAAAAGATGAATTGTTGAAAGTTAGGAAAAAAGAAATTCATCGTATTTGAAAGTGTGTAAGTAGAATAAACTGTCAGAAAACAAAATTAAAGAAATCGAGGCACTCACATCCATACACAAACACACACATACACACTCTTATGTAAACAAATTAATAAGTAAGAAAAAAATGAATATAAAAAAATTATTAAAAAACAGGGAAGGTAAGAAAAAATAAGATTAAAATAGTTAAAGAAAAATTAACAACACGCAGGTTAGGGAGCAGCCAGACAGACAGCAGTAAAAAAAAAAATAAATAAATAAATATAAAATAAAAAGTATGATGTACGTGTTGCAAATAAATGGTTGGGGAAACTGAAGCAGCACAAAATAAAAATTTAGTTAAAATAAAGAAAATAACATCAAAGTAATGAAATAAACGCGTATAGAATAAGAATATTGAGACAGTGTTTTATCTTTGCAAACTAGCATATGCCAGTTACTGTTTTGTTTGAGGTTATTTTACTTAGCTGTGCAAAATTTTGTCGTAACAGTGCTAAGCAAAGTGCATTTAGTTATAATAAATAAGCCACAGTTGTGTTCAAAGTTTTGTTTAATACTGACTGCGTTTTTTAGGTATAGGCGAGTTAAATCACCAAATTTCTTATAATAAGAAAAAGTCTGGCAAACGGTTCTAGCTGTTTTTTTTTTCGAATATTTGTAGTAATGCAAACTTATTACCTTGAGCTTTTACGTGTAGATATCGGGGAGAATTTTATTATAACTGTACAAAAATATTAAATAGATTTCTGTAATGAAAAGCGTGATTTGATTTACATCTGCACCGACTATATAGTCATAATCAGATGGTGGTCAAACCACTTGGTTGATTGGACAGCAACCACGCCCTAGAAGGCCATCGAATACGTATATCCTCCGGTCACTTCTAGTAGCAATTTTGAAAGCCCGAAGTAGGCCGCAGCCTTCACTCCTTGCTAAAGAGTTGGAGACTTTCCAACTCCTGGTCCAGAACGCATGAAGCTCTTTTTTATCAAGAACACGATATCATTCATACTCACTGGACCTGAACCATTCATTGTGTTAATTTGAATGATCCGACCCACAAACTCTTACGAGGGTCCGAAACCACAACCACCACGATACTCCCATATAGGGGCCAACCTCAATAACCAGTCAGAGCACATCATTGTCTAAAGAGAACAAATAGTGTACTCTGCGGCAACTGATTCCCGTGGAAATGTAGTGGATTGTCCAGATGGCTCCTACTAGCCTTTGAGGGGCCTGGGCTCCCTTTTACCCCACAAAACACCAGTCTAAATGGAATAGTAGGTTCTAAAAAGACTATAATGTGCCCCCGGGGGGACTTCTGTAATGAAAAGCTTGTTTAATAATTTTGCATAAAAAATCCTAAACTGTGAAGAGTGCAGCAGAAAATTTTAAACACAAACTCTACTTAAAAAATCGCCGGAGTTCATTGGAGAGTTATTGTACTTCGCGCACAAACGCTCACAGAATTAAAAAAAAAAATATTATAAATATATTAAAACCATGTAGTTTTAACAAATTCGACATTAACAGAGTTGAACTTGCAACTGCATTCTGTGGATATAAACAACAAACTTGTGATTAATCTGCCGAAATTATTAAGTGATCAAAGTTAATTTATTTATTTTTTTTTTCGTTTGGACCATACCCCTACACATGCAATGCATTGTACCAGAAGTATAGAATTAGGTTATGGGGAGGAGGAAAAATGGGAGTAGTGTTTGTGGACATTCGATTTAAACTTCCCTACATTGAAAGTGATAGGAAAGACCTCTATAGGGAATTTATTCGACATACGAATTGTGCTGCTAAAAAACGAATTGTCGCTTTAAGCGGTAATTCGATTCACTAGCTAATCGACCACAAACGGATGCGCTCTCATGGACAATCCAGTCAAACGCAAAAATGTGCGTGTTTTGGAAACAAGTTCACTAATTTCATTAGAGCAGTTACCATTGCAGTAACAATAAAACAGTAAAATATAAATTACATTACGTCGGTGCTCTAGAGAATCAATATAGTTAGATACCTTACCACCCCCAATGAGCCTATTGGCCTTCTCCTATACTCGGTTGATCCACTTTAAATTAGACTTTGGGGCGCTGTCCCATACATAAGAGTTGTATACCATCTTTGCACGGATATAGGTGGTATAAATAGTACGAAGATCGAATGGAATGAAGTATCTCTTACACCGTTTAACAAAATCTTGAAAGCTTCTTTAGAAACCTAAAAAATGTGTTTAGTCCACCGAACATCATACTAAATTTTCATAATGGGATTCCGATTCCGTAATACCTATATCAGCCAATGGTAACAGGCGCGGTACCATTTCCGAACACAGATCTATGCGTAAACATGCAACATTGTGTTTTACGGGCATATAAATCGACTCTTTTCGCGCGACTTTATTCGGAGATGGTTGTGAGATCGTGATTGAGCGTATCGTTCATGTTCCGTCTTTTAGAACTCACATCCAACTGCTTCGGTCTATTACTAAATGAATACGAACGACAAATGGTGCTGTCATCTGCGAAAGAGTATATAGGGTTGAGACGCCACCTATTTTCCCCGAAATGATGAATGGAGTTGCACCGTTTTTCCAGCAAATCACCAGTGGAGCACGCGCTACGGAAACCATACTGTCGGTGGCTAAGTGAGCCATTAGACTCCGTGTACTTCACAAGATGAAAAAAGTGTCAAGGACTTGAGTAGGAGGACTTTAATATGTAAAAAAATGTATTTAAAGAAAACTCACTTATTTCCTTCTATCTTTCACTGGCTGTTAAACACTGTTCTCACGTTTGTTTATTATTAATCGCAACATTCTAAGAAACTCATCAATTGCTAGAGGCTGGATGAAGCATGAAAGTAAAAAAAAAGTGTACGACTTATTTGTATGCGTTATTTAGTTATTGTTATTTTTTTCTTCTCTTCCTTTTTTTTCTTCTTTTGCTGTGCAGTATTAAAAGCAAAGTGTTGTGGACAACATCTTATAATACAGGCAGCAGAATACAGTAGTTTGAAGGCTATTAACAAATATTATTCATTTAAATATGTATGCACTCACAATGGTGTAAGAATTTACAAACTTACAAACAAATTTAGATAATTAAAATAATACGACCCCACAATTCCTTAACTAAATTAATATTTTTTTAATTTATATTTTTATTCAACGGTGGGCTTTCAAGAAATGTTAGTCAATCGAAAATTTATACAAAATAAAACTTCATTACGAATCGATATTTTACTAAAACATAACATTTTTTTAAGAAAACACAACTGCATGAAGTGAAATAAAATTATGTAATTTTTTAAAATAGTTTAAACGGCGCAATTCTACTAAAAAAGTTTAATTTTACAAAAGCAAAAAGAAACATTACTCCCAGTTTGACTCTTATAAGCAGAGCTTCGATAAATGCATGGGCCACCTTTTGATTAAATCTGTTTTTTTATGTCTTGTCCAAAATGTTTAGTGTCTTCATGCAGCTGTTGAAGAGAGAATGTTATTTTCGTCAAAATCATTGCCACTATGGAAGCATCCTAAAATTTCGATAAACTTTTTTTTAATCTTATTTTACAGCGAACATATTTATTCGTACCAAATTCCAAATGTTTACCTAATATGAATTAAAAATTAAAGCCTTGTACCGAAAAGATAAGCTTGGGGATTAACAGTTTAAACAAGTTTGTGAGAGAGCCCAAAATTATTTGTTCTCTCTTGTTTATGTCTTTTTATTCAAGAGTGAAAAAATCAGGTTCCTATAAATGAGGGAATTTTAAAGTTTTTGAAAACTACTAAAATTTTTGGCATCTACCTATAGCGTCGTCAAAATCACGGCCACTATGGAAGCCCCCTTAAATTTCGATATACTTTTTTAATTATTTTTTCACAGCGAACATATTTATTCATACTCTGTGCCAATTCTAAATGTTTACCCCTAATACGAGTTAAAAATGAAAGCCTTATGGTGAAAAGATAAGTTTTCTTTTCTTTCTTTGCCGTTCGGACCATCACTCAGGAATGACCCCTACTAATGCAATGCATGGTACCAGAACTACGAAATCAGCTTATGGATAGGAGGAAAGAGGGAGTAGCGTTTCGATTGGAATTTTTGTATATTGAAAGTGACAGGAAAGACCTCTGGAGAGAGTTTACTCTACATACGAACTGGTCTGCTAAAAACCGTATTTTTCCTGTAATGCGTAGTGCGATTCGCTGACCAATCGACCTCAAATGGATGCGCGTTCAACCAAAATCGAGTCAAAGGCAAAAACTTGCAAGTTTCGGGAGCAAGTTTCCAAATTTCATTAGAGCCAATGTAGTAACGATAAAACAGTGAAATACATCCCATACTGCGTCGATGCTCTAGGGAATCAATAGAGTTGGTTACACTACCATCCCCAATGAGCCTCTTGGCCCTGTCCAGTAGGCGGTTGAGAAACTCCAAAATAGACTTTGGGGCGCCGTTCCATACATGCGAGTTGTATTTCATTTTTTGATGGATATAGGTGCTATAAATAGTAAAGAGATAGATCGAATGGAGTGAAGTATATCTTACACCATTTTAGAAATTCGAGGAACTTGAAAGCTTCTTTAGAAACCTCAAAAATATGTTTAATCCATCGAACTAAACACTGAATTTCCATGCCATATCACCCATAGTAGCAGGTGCAGTATAATTTCGGAACACTGATCTATGCGTAAGTATGCAACATTGCGTCTTATGGGCATTAAAATCGACCCTATTCGGAGATTGTTGCGAAATCGGGATTGAGCGAATCATTCGTGTTCCGCCTTTTGGAACTCATCTCCAACTGGTTCGGTCTATTACTAAACGAATACGAAAGACAAATAGCGCTGTCATCTGCGAAAGAATAAATAGGATTGATTGCTTGACAAAAAGGGTCATTTAGAAAAATAAGAAAAGATAAGCTGGGGATTAACCGTTTAAATAAATATGTGAAAGAGCGCAAAATGATATCTTCACTCTGATTTATGTAAAGTTTTTGGAAACTGACAAAATTGTGAACACTTTCTTACATCACTTCAGTTCATTTAGTAAAATTAAAATTAGACGTAATTCTTTCTGGTTTTATAATCCAATTTATAACAGAGGTTTAATACGATGGTCGTTAGAACATAAGAATTAATAAATGAATACATTGCTGAGGAGAATGTAAATAAAAAAAAACTGCCGTATCAAAAAGCAGCAAGCAAAATAAAAAGAGAAAGAGAAACATAGCGGGCGCTGGTTAAAAAAAAAGACAACGAGTATTGCCCTTTTAATAGCCTGATCATATCGCAAGGATCACAAAAGGCCTACACAGCAGCCAATTCGAAGTAATTGATTAGCTTTTGTACGCATTTGTAGATAATTAATAAAACCAATCAAATAAATTACTTCCCACGATCCTTTAAAACTGCTGGGGTGTTTCTTTTTAAGCTGTTATAATTTTAGTTGATGTAAGAATGAAGAGAAGACAGTTTTAAGTTTATTAACAACAACAACAACAAGCCAGTCAATCTGTCAGTTCGTCAGTCATTAATTTAGTCAGCCAGTCACTAAGGCAAACAAAAAAGCTAACAACAACGAATAAAGAAAAAGGCAAAACAGCAGCTGTTGTTATTATTACAAACAACAATAAAAAAAATACATGTTTGTAGCATACACACCTACACAGATATAAAAACATACTTTATCCTTACACAGTTGGTAAGAAATAAAGTGGCGCCAAATTTGCGGCTGACTTAACAGATTTTCATCAAAGATGAAAGCACACGACATTAACACAGCAACAACAATTTATTTTTATATAAAAAAAAAAATAAAATAAAAGTGGCATGAATATTTTAAGGGCGGAAGTTCTATAAACAAATTGTAATACACCCGCTTACAGACACACACACACACACACACACACTAACAAACTAACTTGTTGCAAAGTCATCAAGCAGATTAACAGCAAAATAAATTAACATACTCGCACATACATACGAGTAAACATATGATGTGTTAAAGATTTTAAATATTTATTTTGAAATTATAAATATTTAAAAAAAAGAAATAAACAAAAATAAAATCATTTTCATAATCACAGGAAAATATTAAAGCATTAACAACAATAAGGGAAGTTAAAAAGCAATTATAATGTAATATTAATACAGGGTGTCCGCCGGAGAGGTATACTACTTTATTTTTTTATAAGTTTTAATTAAATGAAAGAAATTGAATCTAATATTGATAAATGTTTTATTTAATATCGGCAATTATGTATGGAATGCAATATCAGGTAAATGTCCGCCTCTGTTAGCCTCACAAGTGTGAGCTCTTTTTTAACACATTTTTCTTTACATTTTCACACATTTCACGCGGTATTTCATTAATTTCATCACGAACAATTTGTCTGAGTTGTTCAAGCGTTTCTGGTTTGTTAGCATAAACCTTGCTTTTCAGATATCCCCACAAAAAGAATTCCGGAGCAGTCAATTCAGGCAACCGTGAGACAAATCAACATCACCATTTCTTACAATAACTTGTTGTGGAAAGAGGTTTCGCAGCCATTTCATTGGTAATTGTATCCTCGCTGTATACTTTGTGGCAACGTCTTGTTGGTACTACATGTTAATCAAGCCCAAAACGTTAAAAAGTTTTCAATCATATTACGACAACGCTCCCCATTCACAGTTACCGTTACGCCGTTTTCATTTTCAAAAAAGTAAGGTCCAATGACTCTTCCTAACCAAATTGCACATCTGACTGTCACTTTTAATGGATGCAAACAAAGGTGACTATTGTTGTTTCCCATTCCCTAGAACCAACTATTCTGTTTATTCACATATCCATGCAAATGAGAATGTGCCTCGTCACTCATTATGATTTTCTCATGAAAATCCGGTTGTCATGGGCAAGCTTTTACATCCTCTTGGCATATATACGGCGCGCTGGCGGCGTAAATGGTCTTGTGGAAGAAGCTCTTGTGACAAGAAATGCAATTCCTTGTGCAACATTGTGGCCAAAGTTGTTATTGAAGACCAAGTTCTTGTAGTACATTGTGGTTCATGCTTAAGCCTATCACCTGCAGACCCTCTTTCTTCGAAATCATTCACTGCTTGATAAATGGTGCGTTTTGTTGGCACGTTGTTTCTCCCAAAAATTTCACGTAACTTTCTCATCGTCACGGTAAGCGATAATTGATGATGATTGAACGATTGCCAAATATAAACTGTCAAGACTAATGTTTACCAAAATGGCGGCAAAATAAAGTAGTATACCTTCCCGGCGGACACCCTATATAAAGAGTTATAGGTTTGAGATTTTAGTTTTTTAAACAACATTCTTGTGACTTAATATTGTTTTTATTTTGTTTTCTTTTTGTAAACACTAAAACAATTAAAGTTCAGTAAATAAATTTATATTGTGTGAATGTATGCGTGTGCAATGGATGTGAGGTTATTTACCAACAGTAATAACGATAATAATAAAAAATGACAAGTTGATATAGCGTGAATAGAATAGATGGAATAGAAAAAAAAAACAACAAGTGTCACAGTGAACCACATTAAAATTGAATAAACATTACAATAGACATTTTTAATCAGTCATGCGAAAAATGGAGCAATCAAATCATCAAACAAATTTAAATTGCCATAAATAACATAAAAAAAATAATTTTATTTCTTTTATTTGGGTACGGTTTTCCGTCGACCCTCGTCAAATTTGGCTTGTGAACAAACCGGTTTCGGCTGTTTGCCATCTTCAGTGTTCTTTTCGTACTCTTAATTTTATTTAAGAGAAATTTTTTTATTCGAAAATATATTACATGACACCAACATTTAAAAATTATTTCGATTATATGGTAAGAAAGGCTGTTCTGACGAAGCATATTCTGGACGTTACATTTTTGGCTACTTTATTGAGTTGGTGGTCAAAATGTTAATGGTTGTTAGTTGATCGACACAAATCACTGACGCTTCCGTAGGGAAATAATTAAATTGCTAAAATAAAAAATGTTGAAACCAATTTATCATTTTATTTTTATTGCAACAAATCGACGGTTGCGGTCACTGTATGGAGCATTGCAATACCTATTAAGAACAAATCTCCCTCAGATCAATGTCATTCATATTTCCAAACAAGAAATCACTGATCGTGATGTAGTAACAATCTACATTGATCGTAATGTGAGTTTCAGCTTAATTTAAGAAATGAAAATAAAAACCACGGGTGAGTCTATTGTGGACTAATTTTACTCCTTATGTGGCGGCTTTGTTTTACTAACGAACAAGTTACACGAAAAATCGGGTGGTCAAACCACTGGGAACGAAAAGCAGCATCATTCACGCCCTAAAAGCCGAGGACTAATTTTAGCAACAGGTCATTTCTAATTGCAATTTCAGCGGTTCCGAAGCAGGGTCGCAAGCTACTACTTCTTGCTGAAGAGCTGGAAACTATCCAACTCCTGGTCCAGAACGCATGAAGCTTAATATAATTAAGAACATGAGGGCATTCATACTCACTGAAGCTCGACCATTCATTGCGTTCATTGTGAATGATCCAACCCACAAACTCAAGCGAGGGTCTTGAAACACACAGCCATCACGATACACCCGAAGGGCCTACCCTACGGTTCCCAATAAGCTGCTTGTCTCTCTGTTGGACCCTGCCAAGCAACTCCAAAACAGACAGATCGACGCATATAATGGTTTTGTGGCCTTATACCTTGACTGTATCTTTTGTATGAAACACTTATAATTTTGTAATACAGAAATTCTAACTGAAAAAATTTTATTTTGGAAAACTTAAGATTGATAAACTTTTCTGCAGCATAACTATGACGGACGAAATTTTCATGACTGACGAATATTTTCTACACAAAATTTATAACTGAAAACAATTTTCATAGAAAAATTATTTCATGAAATTTTTTTGTAGAAAAATTCCGACCTGAAATTTTTACAGCAAAATTATGACATGAAATTTTCGTAAAGAAAATTATAACTGACGATCTTTAAGGAAATACTATCTGAGTAGAGAATGGCTAATGTTTTGGCAAGAAATACAGCCAATGACAGTTGCTCTGTTCTAACCTCGTTAAAAGTCAGAATACAAGAGCTTTGCTGTACTTTCGCTAACCACTAAATTTTAAAACTTTTGATAAAAACAATAATTTTTTTTTTTGTAAAGAGAAGTAGTACTTCAGGCAACAATGCCTATTCAGTCAAATGCTACATTCTTTAGCAAAGGGATAGAGAAGAAATGAGACAGGTGATGAAAGTAGGAGAATAGTTACGGAAATTAAATGTCTTATAAGACAGCACAGTGACCAGTAACCATGCTTTCATCACTGAGCAGCCCCACCGACAGTCAATTTTTATTTTTGTAGTGAAAAAAAATCAAGGTCTTTGTTGGGAATCGAACCCACAACTCCCATTGTTGTAAACTAGTACACTACCTACTAGCCTATAGGAGCACCTAATTTTTTTTTTTGCGAATGTGTGCTTTCTTTCATGTCTGCATGTGAGTTAAGATCGGAACAACTTTCTAATTCTGGGAGTGAAATAATTTTGTTCTATATAACCGTAACATTTGTGAAGAGAGCGTTTAACTTAAACTTTTCACCAAAACATTTTTATAGAATGACTTGCCAAATGAGAATATACAGTTAGGCCTTGCGCCCAGAAGTTTGAGAAAACCTTGTTCTGGCCAAATCAGTTTTTAGCTATAAATGCTGAAGGTTTTCATCTAGGAGATTCTGTATGGGCAGAGACAAAAAAATAACCTTATTTGGGATGAGTCGAAAGAAAAAGATTTTGTGATGTTTGAAGGACTGATGGGATTGGTTTTGATTCGTTATGTGATTAAACAGATATAGTTCGCTCTTACTCTCAAAAATGGTTTCAGACGTTTATCATAGCTGGTACAGTGGGAACAGGATTGATAAAATTTTTACAAGTCAATTTCGTTCGTAGTAGCAGGCGCTATTTAAGCTTAAGCATATGGAAAAAAGGTTATACATTTCTTTAAAAATATAGCAAGGCATTCAATGCAATATGGTTAAATGAAAAATCTGAAAATGGCGGCCGGAACGGTAAACAATTAAAGTTTTTTTTTTCAAATTGTTTATCGGAAAATCTTCACAACTATTTAATCTTTTAACAGGCTTCTTAGATTCATGGGAATATGATATTGTGTTTTTGATATCATAATGACATCATGCTTTTTACTAAGTAATCTTTAAATAACCAATGAATAATCGATGAAATAAGCAGTAGCAAGTAAATAAATAAATTTTGATGGAAACTTGAAAAGAAACGAATAAATTTTGCGTGGATCACAAAATTTCCTATTTATTAATGAAGTTATTTTAAGAATATTTTTTATTTCTTTATTTTTATTTTTCGAATTAATTAATAATTCTGCTGTAATCAGACATAATTTTATTATTACGAATAAACTACTGTGCCCTCTCTCTCTCTCTCAAATAAAATCAAATGAAAGAAAAAATAAACTTTATTATGTGCGAGTAAAATGGTGTCATATATGAAAGTGTGTAAATGTTATCAGCCTATGCATGGGTGTCATTACATCAAATGTATGAATGAATGAATTTATGAATAAATTGACATTATGACGCCATTTTAGAAGGCGCCAATATTTCTACATACATGCTGCTGTTGCTGCTTAACAGCAGGATCAAATTATTGCTGTTGTTAGGCTTTATTAGAGCACACATGTGGAAATCTTTGTATGTTGATGTGCATACATAATTATAGATGAATGTATGTGTGTGGCTATGCATCAATCATGGTTACTAACTAGAACAAAAATGTCTCTGTCTCTAACAACAAGCGGACATAATTATAAATACTTAACAGCAATAAAAACAACGACAACAACTATAAATTCATTCAGTCAAGCAGTCACTCATCCATTTATGAAATATAATTTGACCAACCAACGGACCAAAAGAAATAGAAAAATAAATAAATAGAAAAGGATGTGTAATTAAATATATATTTTTTTATATTTAAACAGTGGGTGGTGGTTTTTTATTCATTCATTCTATTTTCTTATCATTCACGAGCAGCAAAATGCAATAGTTTCAGTTGTTGGCTAAAAAAAGGTTTCTAATTTAAATAATCCAAAAATCTGGAACATAATTACATTTTTTATTCATAGCGGTTAAAGTCGTTTCGTATTTAACAAATATAGACACAATGGCGTGCCGGAACACGGCCATTTATGCGGATTCGCTTTGATCAAGTAAAGGAAGCAACCCCGCGGGGCTACACAGTCTTGATGGATCTCTTTCCCATCTTGACATGTGCCCTCGGGGGCAAAAGGCGGCACTAGTCGCCTGGGCTAGCAGGACCCCGATACTGGTAGAGACATAGGACTCTCGAAGTCCAACCAGTGACTTATTATACACACACTGGTACTCACGGGAACTAATTGCCCACAGAGCTACGGCCCTGTCCCGGTTGTTGTTGCTGAGACCCCTCGGGCAGCAACGTGGTGGCTGTGTTTTAATCGGGCTTTGAAGAAAGTTCAGAAGAATTGTTAACAAAAAGATAAGATCCTAACTGCGCTTTTAACAGGACTAGATGATGTATAGTCTCCAAATCTTTAGCAAGGAGTAGGTACACGGCCCCGCTACCGTGAATTTGAAAATGGGTGCTAAGGCGTATATACAACTAGTATGTATGCGTCTTTGAGCATGTATGGACGTTTTTCCTATACCCAGTGGTAAGACCACCATCAGATTATGCCCTCATTGGCTCGGTGCTAATGTAAATCCTATCACATACATAAGAGAAGGAGAGAGTGAGAGACCCTTATTTTTATTGCTGATCAGTACTTCATATTTTTATGCTAAGTTGTTATTATAAATAACTCTAAGTTTAGTGAATTCAGTGTTGAAAACTTTCATTTACACTACACTCAAAAATAAAGCAGATAAAGAAATGGCCATAGCTGGGTGGACAACCGAGATTTAGATGACGTGCTATTTTAACAAGCCGATTTATCTCATGGAATAATTCCATATTCAAATTAAATATGTCGGAAGAGAATTTTTACTCTATGGCAACACTATTCTAATAAATCTCTGCTTTTGTAAGTACTTCAGCCACCTCATGGTAGTGTTTGACACAAATTCCAGATGTATTTGGCAGCGACCAGATACATAAGTTAGTGTCAATAAATTCGTCAAGAGCGAGAAGACTTTCATTAAACAAAGACCTGCGCTAATGCCATTTCTATTCAGTTTTAATTTTGTGTAAATTTAATATGTTTGGCTGTCGGTATAAAAGCCCCCGGGAGTACGCAGTCTTAATGGAACCTTCCTCATCTGTCAATAAATCAGGCCTGCGAAAATACGACTTTTGCTTAGTTTAAATTTTTTTGTACAAACTCTATGTAAATTTCAAATATTTTACTATCTGCATAAAGCCCCCTGGATTACGCAGTCTTGGTGTAATTTCCCCATCTAGACATATGCTTCTGGGGGTAAAAGGCAGCATTAGTCGCCTAGGCTAGCAGGAGCCAAAAACTGGAAGAGTTCTACACTCGAGTTTCGACCAGTGACTTACCAATCTGGTACTACGGAACCAGTAGCTCGCAGGGCTTCGGCCGTATTCTAGTTATTGGTGAGGCAGAATGCTGTTATGTTGGTGGTGACGGGGGCTATATTCTCTGGCTCTTAAGTGAGGAGTTGGGGAACTGCTCTGCTCACTGTGGTTTTAAAATTGCCACCTGGGTGTGTTCTGTGTCTTGGGGGCGTCAGATTAGAGCCCTGCGGCTAGATGTTGACATTAATCTGTATCATTGCATGTCGATACAAAAGAGAATGATAACGACGTCTTTATGGTGATTTATATTTTTTGTATTCGATATTATAGCGGACATTGTGCTACATACTGTGTAAAAATTTCAAGTTTTGAGGTATTAGTTTTTTACATCATTAGAGACCTGTGATAGATCGACACGTTTTGGAGATGGAAGCCTTAAAATTGAGGCATTCTAAAATTGACACTAAAAATGTTTGCTCATAATTTGTGGAATAATAATTCTGATCGTTACATTTCAGACAGTGGCTCCAAAAAAAAAGAAAAAACGGTGCTAGCAGTTACACCATAGGCCAGTTGACGGGAAGAATCTCCAATCATTTAATTTTAAAATCGATAACGTGCATTATTCGCCTTAGTTTTTGCTATTGTAGAGTTATTTCAAAGATGTTTTTTTTTTGAGTGGTGTTCTAAATGATGACGATATGTTGAAAGACATTATGGATAAAGTATCCACTGTTGCATTTTACAAATATTGGCAACATTAAAAATGAAAAAAAGTTTATTCATTTTTTATTTTTATTTTGTTTTTGCACGCAAATTTAATTTTTTTAAATTACCGAGATAATTTATAAATTATTATTAAATTTTAGGCTTTACAAGAATCTTTTTATGTTAATTCCCTAAAATGCCAGAATTTTTGTATAATAATTAAAATAAATTTACAAATTGCTAATAACGTTGTTTTGGGTCTTTTGGAGATTGTGAATTTAAAAATTTGTTGCAGTAAAAGTCTGCTTTCATATGCGTGAGTGTGTGTATGTGTGTTTGATTACTAGACAATTAATAATTCATTCTCATTCCACAAAAATCATAGTAAAATGAAATTGTTAATTCTTTAATTTAATTTATATTGTCGCTCAATCAAATTAAACCTTCGAAATATTTCAAATAATTAAACTTTGGAACCCCACCAGTTACAACAACACATAGACATCTTTGTAATTTTTTTTTATTTTAATAGACAACTGTTTGTTAAATAATTTTTCTTAATTTTAAATTTTGGACTGTACACATGTCTGACATTTGGAATGTACTTATTTAAAGGTTTGTCAGTTGGGACCGGGAGTTACTGAAAGACTTGCATCTGCTATTATAATTTAACAGTAAATATGTTTATAATGACTAATAACATTCCATAGTTAACTAAATAACGATTATCTTACACAGAGTCGATATAAACTTTAGGTCAAAATAATTTAATTTGAACCCTATTTAAAACTAAGTTTCTGTGCTTTGAGTCTATAATGATCTGTTCCGGTAATGTTAGCATGATTCCATGCCATTTATGAAGTCCTGATTAATATAAAGAGAGAATAAGTGCTAAAAGTTCGTCCTTTTTTTTTTTGATATATATCACTCAAACTATCACTCACTCATCGCTGCTTTTTTATGTTTTTATTCCTAAACATATTATCGAATTTATACATATTTAATATAGCGAAAGTCCATAAACAATTGGAGCGAGTTACATTGTTAAACATCTTCCCATTCCCAATTGAAAGACCCTGTATAATGATGAACTCATCATGCTCTTAAAAGCGTTATTTTTTGTCTCAAGGCACGGGCACCTATTGAGACTGAACAATAAAAGGAAAGCAAAGTAAATAGGAAAACAGCAATAGGTTTTAGAAAATAAATAAAGTATTAAGACTCGCCTTAAACAATACTAGGGATAGTCTATAAAGTTACTTAACAAACGACTTGTGGTTAACAACATTGTTTTATTTATCTTCATTAGATTAAGAGGAATCTTCCTCTAGTGTTTAAAATCCATTTTTAAAGAAATAAAAATGAAAATATCGAAAGAATGAGAAAATATTATTTCATGTATGTTGGCTGTAAAAGCAGTTCCAATGTCACAATTTGTGAAAGAAGGTTCTATATATAGATTAGAGTGGAATTTTTACTCTCTTTTTTGTTCTTTCCATTGGAATATGGAAGCATGTTTTATATGTTAAATGTCGAGATTGTTGTGCTTGAGTCTCTGTCGCTTTTGTTTAGAAAAAGAGAGCCAAAAACTCATAACAATTTTTTTATGATGCTAAAACAACGCAAGCTTAAACTGAGTGAATAAAGATATTTACGAAAAGCAAGTCCGTGATGAGTATGCAACATAACTTAGGTTTCCATCACTCTGATTGTGATAAATCATTAAGGAGTGATTAAGGAAGCTAAGAAAAATCAGCATCAATATTAATGCTCTCCAAGGCTTAAGTGTGGTATTAAGACTGATTCTTGCAATTCAGGGAGCGTGGATTATTCAGAAAGCCCCTAAACATTTAAATTTAAAATTAATTTTAAAAAATTATTGTTGGATATTTGTCCTAGCTTTCGCAGCATTTGAAATGCAAATTTCACATAAATCTAAAAATTGTCATTCTGGTTTTCACTGAATTTTCTCTGCCACTACTTTTTATATATTCAAAAAACAAAATGTTAATAAAGCAAAATTGTTTAAATTAAATTCTATTTTATGAGTAAAAAGCAGATTCAGTAAAGCACGTTTCAGTCAAAAGTATTAAAATCTGTTTGTTTATAAATGAGGATAAGCAAACAATAAACAAATGTTAAAGTGCTGAAATCCAAAAATATATACTTAAGCCCTAGTTAATGATCTCATATGATGAGAGTGTTGTAAAAATGCAACTCAGTGTCATCTGCTCTTCTTTTGTAATATTTTTATTTTTCGTTTACCCTCAGTCAAAGTATAATTCTTACTAATTTTACAAAATTCGTTTAAGAATTATTAAAAGAAATAGTTTTAAAATAAGGAATACCATTTTAATTTAAGATACTTTTATGACAGCTATCGCAGTTATGACACTAACAAATTTAGCAGCCAGCACAATGGGGCGTAAACAGCAGTATAGAAAATAATGAACACACTGCAAATAAACAAACAACAAAAATAAAAAACAAAACTTTACAACAACATGTTTGGAATAAAAAAAGGGACAATCTAAAGCCTTTACGTCAATACTTAATCAGCGAACATTTGAGGAAAACAACACGATTGTGTCTTTCAACAACAAATACAAATACTTGTACAACAATTATCTATGGAATGAGAAATTAAGGACTGGGGGTTAGAATCGGGCACGAAGATAAACAACAGACTAGTTTTTTGTTTTCTTTTTTTTTGTTTAACTGACTATCAATTAATACATATTGTCCTGGCATCCATACCTTAAGTGAATCACTCACTCACTCACTCACTCATTCACTTACTCATCCTTTTATTCCTTGTATTATTTTGAAATAGATAACAATAATAATAATAATGGTTGATTGTATTCTTAGCAGTTACACGTCTAGAACTCTAAACTCACACATACTCTGTGTTGATTCAGTAATTGTACACCAATTTGGTTTATGAATATAAATTAACTGAAAGCACTGGAGTTCAAAAGATAATAATCATTATTGCGTTATTATAACCGCATGTCCTCTTTAACAAGTTGCCTTTGGAAACAAAATAATAAAGAAATAAAATAAAAAAGAAACAGCTGACTGACTCTTAAAAAACACTCCTTCTCTATTTTAAACAATCTGACTTAAGTAGTGAGAAAAAAATATATACACACATTATACACACATATACAAATGCATTCATACATATAAAAAAGGAGCTTTTTATAAAACTTCTTTCATCCACCCATCTACAGCTCAGCCCATCATTCAATTTTAGTTGCTGAAAAGGACTTTCGTTTTGAATTTAATTCCATTCAAGCATAAGGATTAAGCAACACAAAAAATAGTGGAAAAAATAATATCACAACACACTTAAAGAACACACAGACGTTCTCAAGAAAACAACAACTAAAGAAAAATAATAAAATGACACAAGCAAGTAAAGTTGTGCCACAACAACACCATCAACTGCTGGCACGATTACTTAATATTTAAAGTTGCGCCACAATTCTACTTAATTAGAGTATATTTTCCCTTTGAGCGTTATTAGCTTGGGGATTGATATTTTAAGTTAAAGCTTTAAGTTTAATTGCAATTTAAAGCTTTATTTGCAAATTGCAATTAACAATCTTTTGGATTATTTTTAATGATGTTTTGATTCTCTCTTTCTTCGATTGCAAACAACAACATTTGTTTCTTCATTATCGAAAAATGGAAAATGTAATTAAACCATAATTTGTGCCTTTACTTGACCTTAAACTTTAACTTTAAGAAACTTTTTAGGTTAACGGTTGAACTGTATTTCGCTAAAAATTCTCCTTGTGTTAATTTTAAATCATTTCTAGAGGTAACGTGAGATAAATTGCTGCATGGCATGTGGATACACTTCGAAATCGAGAAAAGCTTAAAATATCACAGCATTTATTTATATGTGACCAATAGTTTTGCCGCAACTGCATTAAGCAACGTTTATTTTTTCGAGACATTAATCAGTTTGAGAGCCAAAAAATAGGGTTTTATTCAGCAACATAACTGCTACTTCATAAACTGTCGATAAAAATTATTAATTTTTATTTACAAGGTGTCCACCGGAAAGGTATACTACTTTCTTTGTTCATAAGTTTTGATTAAATGAAAGAGCAGGAATCGTAGATAAATGTCCGCCATTGTAAGCATATTTTCCATTACATTCTCACACATTTCACGCGGTATTTCATTAAATTCATCACGAATATTTTTCTTAGGTTGCTCAAGTGTTTCTGGTTTGTTTATATAAACCTTGCTTTTCAGATATCCCCACAAGAAGAAATCCGGAGCAGTTAAATCAGGCGATCGTAGAGGCCAATCAAAATTACGATTTGTTGAAATAACTTGCGTGGAAAGAGCTATCGTAGTAACTCCATTGTAAACCTGGTTGTATGCGACGTGAAACCGTCTTGGTAATACCACAAAAGCACGCGGTTGTGGCGTGAAAACAGTTTTCAGTCCAATCACGATATCGCTCCCCATTCACAGTTACCGTTACGCCGTTTTCATTTTCAAATAAATAAGCTCCAATGATTCCTCTTGACCAAATTGCACACCAGACTGTGACGTTTAATGGATGCAAAGGTGACTGTTGAATAATTTGAGGGTTTCTCATTGCCCAGAACCGACTATTTTGTTTATTTACATATTCACTCGTTTTTTTCACGAAAATTGGCGTTGTCATGGGCGAGCTGTAATATCCTATTGGCATATATGTACGGCAGAGTAAACGGTCTTGTGGAAGAAACTATTGTGTCAACTAAATCTTATATGGAAACAAATGCAAATCCTTGTGCAAAATGGTGGCCAAAGTTATTTTGACGTTGATGGATTGTTTTGAACATTTTCTGGAGCAACATTAATGTTTTAAGGGGCTATCACCTACAGATCCTCTTTCTAGAAATCATTCAGTAGACAATAAATAGTACGTTTTGTTGGCACGTTGTTTCTGCCAAAAATATCACGTAACTTTCTCATCGTCACAGTAATCGATGATTGATTTTGATAAAATTTCTTAACGATTAACACATGTTGGTTTATCGAATATTTTTCTATAATAAATGTGCTACGTGTCTACTTTATGACTGCCAAATATGAACTTTCAAGACAAATGTTTACCAAAACGGCGGCAAAATATAGTAATATACCTTTCCGGCAGATACCCTCTATTTATAAATTGTAACATTTTTTTAAGCTTTAAAAATGTGCTAAGCTCCAGGGAAAAGATACTAAATTTTTATTCAACTTTTAAATTTGTTTAAATTTGACTTTTCACTTTATTGTGAAAATTTATGTTTTCAATAATTTTTCGATCTTCGATTAGGAAATTAGTTTATGGAGAGAGGAAAGAGGGACATTCGATGTAAATTTTGCTAGATTGAAAGCGACAGGAAAGACATCTGGAGGAAGTACATTACACATACGAACCGTTCTTCTTAAAAACGAATTTTTCCAGTTATGCTTAGTGCGATTCACTACACAATCAACTGCAAATGGATGCGCTCTCGACGAAAAGCGCATTAAACGCAAAAACTTGCGAGTATCGAAAACAAGTTTTCTAATTTCTCTAGAGAGCACTTATCATTGTAGTGATGATGAAACAGTGAAATACAACTCAAATTATTTATTTTTCATTTGTCTGATAAAACTACTGCTATAACAACTCGTATAGTGAGATTCCTGAGAAAACTCAATAAAAAGCAGCAACTTTTAACAGAAGTGTATCATGCCACACTCCATCAAACGCCTTGGAAATATCTAGAGCAATCACTTTACTCTCTACGAAATGATAAATGGAGTTGCACCATTGTTCCGATACGAAAGCCAGCAAGTCGCCCGTAGAGCGTCGTTTGGTTGGTTATTTGTTTTGTTTCTAGTAAAATTTCGCATTTTTTCAAATATTCTAATTTTAGATAATTATGGCTTTTGTTTAAAAGTTTTAAACTGTCTGGAAATGATCGGTTTTATCGCCTTGTACATATAAAAGCCATCATCTTTCCGCTATTTTGAATACTCTAATTTAAAAAGTTTTCGCCACTTCTATTAAATACTTTTTTCTTACTGCCTAGTTAACTAGAAACCCGTATGATTCGATTCTATGCGGGCAACTTCCTGTTGACAAAAGAAAAAGAGAAAAGAAAATTCTAAAAATATTTACATATTTGAAAACACAATGTCATTGAAGTTAGTGTGTTGTAGAAATATGTTTTGTCTTTTTTATTATTCTGGATTAATATTGCACTTGTTGTTATTTTTGCAGTCATTGTTTCAAGTGTATAAATATGTCAACATTGTCTTGTTGCATTAGATAAACAGTGAGTGGAAGGTGTGAGCTCGAAAAAACACAAAAAAAAAATAATAAATAAAATTCAATTCACAATTGCTGTTAGAACAAGGCGTGGTTGAATGCAAATAAAAAAAATGCGAAAAGTAGTTTAACAACGTTAACGACAAAATAGTAAAAGGATTAAGATTATAAGTTTAAAATTTTTGAAATTTAAAATTTTCTTTACTGCTTTATGCTATAAAAACCATTGAATGTAAAATATCCTTTTAAGGACTTGCTCTAGTTTATTTATGTTTAACTTTTATGTTATTTTTTAAATACCTTAAGTTTTATGGCCTCTCAGTTTTCTATTAAATCCCCCACAGTATTTAGAGCAATAAAATTAAGTTTCTAAAATTAGGCTTAATTATTATTATTATTAAATAAAATTATTATTATTATTATTAAATAATTATTATTAAATAAAAGAAAGGCTTTTGTTAATTTTTTTGGGATTATTTTTCTTTTTAAGTACCAGTTGCTTAGCCTAATATAATCTGCTAAAGTTTTAAGTTCCACTGTTAAAAAATAAAAAGTTCTCAATTTTCGTTTTAAAAACTTAATGCTAAATTCAGCAAGACCAAGTTGTAAAAAGGAAGCAATGATCGGCCTTTATACAGTAATAGGGGAAATCTAAAAATTCAATACCAAAATAAATGCTTAGATCTGGCCTTACAATACTTTCTTGCCTGCAATCAATAATAAATTAATCAGCTGTGCTATTTATTCGTTAAAAGCATTTTTATTTTTCAATTTCTTTAACAATAAAATGAATTTTAAATTCAGTCAAACCACCATTTAAAAATTAAAAATTAATGTTTGAAATACTTTGCTTCTGACCCACTGTGAAATGAAAGTTTCATGTTTAGATACATGCCTTCAAATTTTTTCTCTATATTTTTCTAAGAAGTCCTAAAATCATTTCTTCTTAAAATTTATTTAAAACTCCTGCCTAGAAATTCCGACAGATCAAATCTGATCAAATTGGCAGCAAAATTAACAAATATTTCAGACCTGTCTATGGAATAGTATTTTTTAACGAATTTTAAAAAAATTTTCATTATCTACTTTTTTAATATCAAACAAAACCAAACATGTCGTTCTCATATTGTGCAATATAGTTTCTAAAACAAATATCGCTAAAATGCATATTTTGAAAAAAATAATTTATCCACACAATTTAATATTTTTATTTTCTGAAATACATACGATCGCGTTACTGCAGCGCATACATTTAACCAGAATGCATACCGCTAACCACAAGAGATATTAATATGCTCGAATAATCAAACAATTGTACAATTAAATGATTCAAACCACAAGCGGTGTCATAGTGAATTTTGCATTCCTAGACATCATTCAAATAAAATAAAATAAAATATTTTGTATAAAAGTTTGTCAGTCCTTAAAGGCAAACATTTACTTCGCAAGTAACATTTTTTTACGAAAATATTTTCTCTAGAAAATTCGGTTAAATATAATTTTTAAATATTTCATCATCATTTAACATTACTCTCTATTTTATGACTTAACATACTAGAAAATAAAAAGAAGACGAATACCCAACGAGAACTGTCTTGTATAACAGTTTATGGCTGATTAGATTTGTCAGAAAAATCATTATTTATCAAACAGGACACGACTTTAAGAAATAAACTGTTTAACACACAGCAGAAAATCAACCTAAAAATACATTTTGAACAACTTGGTTTCTTAAAAAATCATTTTTTCAAATAAAGCATATTTTCACTTGTCAGGGTATGTCAACAAGCAAATTGCCGCATTTGGGCTTTTGAAAATCCTAGAGCGGTTATCGAGAAGCTACTACATTCTTAACGTGTGACAGCTTGTTGAAAAACCCTTGGTTCGATTTTAAATACATTTTGCAGATGCCTCCAGTATAATTTTTAATTATTGCGACCTGAAAAATTAAATCTCTTGTCTTTTGCGAGGAACTACTATTTATGACCTTCAGTGTCTTTTCTGTGATTTTTAAACGTATTTGCCACCTTTATCGTATCAGTATCGTAGAAAAATTAATTATATTTGCAGAGTTCAAGTTACTTAGATAGCGAAGCGCGAAGCAGTAAATTGAGAATCCTTTACGTTGTCTTTAAGAAATTTTAAATTTTTTAATCTCATTTCTTTCGATATCGTTTAATATGCTCAACTTCTATTAATTCTTTTTAATAGAAAAATTTACTTAATCGTCCTTTAAAGCTTTTTAGAGTTCAACACAAGATTAGAAACATTTTTATTTGGGTCAAATTTGGTTTGTGAACAAGCCGGTTTTAGCTATGTGCCATCTTCTGTGTTCTCTTTTTCTCGGAAAATATACGCACAGGCTAGAAAAATTATTTTTCCAAATTTTTTTTGGTGATTGAGCGTTAAATGAAAATTTTTTCCAAAATTAATGCAAAATTTAAAAAGTGCTCTGCCTTGGGATTAAACTCTCAAAGCTTGATAAGCAACTGTTGTCCTTACTTTAAATGCAATTTTTATATTTTCTAACACGTTAAAAAAATAGATGTGTTAATAAATTTTTAATAAATTTTACTTGTTTTCTTCGAATAATATACATGTCACACCTTTAAAAGGACTTTTTTCCCATTTTCTTATAATTTCCTTTGCAATATGCAACGACATAAAAATAACTGGCAAACTTGCATGAACAACAAACAAACAAAAAAAAAAACACAAATGTTGCAGTTGAAAATGGTGATATTAAATTCTAAGAGAGAAATTGGAATTTTACATAAACCATTTAAAGAAGACCTTGTAAATCTTAAAGTATCTGATGTCTGTTAAAAAGCTGTTGCATTTCTATTATGAAAAATATTAATTAACTCTTCATAAATAACAGACATGATAACAGACATGATGAAAATTAACGTTAAAAAGTTGCTCAGTTTCTTTTTACCTGACGGTGGTAGAAAAATGTGTAGGAATGTTCGCATTATTATTGACAGGGTGATGCACATACACTTTTCCTTTATTAGTTAAAAAAGATCTATCTCCACTGTAGATGGCACTGCAGCAGGATGTAGGTCGCTTCATACCCACGATGAAAATAAATTAGCTGCCGGAAGTAATCACCTATAACCGGAGCAGACACCGTGTTACGCTGAAGGCTCACGGTACCAGGGTTGACCAGATGAGTTCTGATATTGAAAAGCTTTTCTGCTTCCAAAAAAAATAACCATTACCATAAAAAGTATTTGCCATATAAAAAGATCCTTTCAAAATAAGGAAGTAGGAATTAATCTAGTTCTTTAAGCTAAAAACTGAACGAAAAATCATCTTTTGAAGGAGTAACTTATTTTGAACTAGAATAATAGCATCATTTTAGTACATAAATAGTGGGCAAAATTCACTTAAAACTCAGACTTTTTTGACGACTGCAGTCTGGGAATTAGTAGTGGATGATGGTAGTGTCACGCAGTTGTCCACCTCGGCAGATGTACGCTGTTTTCATAAAATTTGGAAGCTCATTTTGCAACAAGGCTTTGCGTATCTCGCCAATGCAGCACCGCATTTCAACTTCCAGAGCGTTAGCTGTTTGTGAGTTGTTTACCTAAGCTCGGCCTTTTAGATGATCGCCGAAAAACTAATCAAGCGGAATTATATCACAAGAACGAGGCGGCTAATTAACATCACCAAATCGAGAAATTACGCGACCAGGAAATTTCTCGCTTTGTCAGCATCTACCTAAAACCAAAAGTCACTTATGTTGATGGGCACAAAAAATTGGTTTGGTAGCGCTAATTGCCAATGATTTTCCTCATCACTAAAGATGATTTTGTAGATGAATACATTGTTTACGTTCAGATTTTCAAACAGCCAATTTACAAACGTTCTACGGCTCGATTGACTTTAATTCTCGAACGAGTTGAACTAAATAAGCGTAAAGATGAAGATTTTTAATATTGCCATTTTCCGTCCTAACTGACTGGTTTGTATTCGATGGCGAGCGCTTTCGAGGCGAATGCCCCATTCTCAAGCCGCGTTTTAGTTTTTACTGGTGAGTCAGTGTTGGCGTTCAGGCAGTTCTGTTATAAGGTTCGTATATATTCAGGTAAGCAGAATACCAGACACCTGGCATTTGTATGCAAAATGAATTTATCGATACCTCCGTCTTTTACTATTATGTAGGACGTGTGTCCGTCTGTGTCCGTTTTTCGTTTGCCCGTTTGCATGAGTAGTTTCAATGGTGTGAAAGTTGTATCTGAGGTCGTGTTTATCTGTTCGTTTATAATGTCGTTGTTGAATGTTTTTGTTTTGTAGATTTCCATGAAGATTTTTATACAATGTGACTCCAATTGTTCCGAACGTTCACGAGTTGATCTACCAGTCTCATCTTGCTATACAGCGGGTATGTTTGCAGCATTACGAGCATATTTTAGTCTATTGACTGCAACAATACCCTGCGCCACGAATTAAGCGCTAATATTACATACAGCGGTCTCAGAATGAGACTGATTACAAGAAGAAGTTGCGAAAATTTTGCGAAGTAAAATTTTCATCATTTCGATAGTATATTTTTACAATTAAAATTCTCTAAAATTTTCCAACGTTTTACTAAATAAATCTCAAAGAATCGAACAGCTCGATTCAGGAATTTTAATTATTTGACAGACAATTTACTTTCGAAATTCAAAATTGCGCTACCATTAGAAGCACTTTTTGTGGTAACGATAGAGGTAATTAATTCAAGAAAAAAATACAAATAATTAGTTTCTGTGATAACAATGCCGTCTATTCTCAGTAATTGATTATAAAAGTCTCAGGCCTTGATTAAATGATTAGTTTGGCAATCCACTTTTAAAGTCCTTTCGCTACATATATTTAATTACCTTTTCCAGGGCTAGAACCCTTTCAAAAATCTGCAAACCTAGGAAGCTGATGCCTCCATTTACACCGAAAAAAACAACCTCCGAAAGATGTAAATATTTTCCAGAGTTATTAGGCGTTACATCACAGGAAAGCCATGAGTGTATATCAAAATTATAGGTGCCCCTGTAGGCTAGTAGGTAGTATACTAGCTTGTCAGTCTGGGGGTTATGGGTTCGATTCCCAACAAAGACCTTAGTAGTTTTTCACCACAAAATAAAAATTTACTGTCGGTGGGGCTGCTCACTGATGAAGGCATAGTCGCTGGTCGCTGTGCTGTCTTATACGACAGTTAATTTCCGTAACTATCCTTCTAATTTCACGACCTGTCTTATTTCTTCTCTATCCTTTTCCTAAATAATGTAGCACGGTACTTGACTAAATAGTCATTGTTGCCTGAAGTGCTACTTCGCCTTAAACAAAAAAAAAATAACAAAATCGCCATCTACGCTAATGGCTTATGTGCAAATTATGCTTTAAAATGAATACCCTTTAGAACTACCGGACTATTTACTTCCATTTGGATTGTAAAATGTATGCAGCAACGTAGTAGATTTGCCTCATCATTTCAAGAGCATTTACTTGTGTGTCAGACAGTTTAAAGTTCCATTTCTTTAGTGATTTTTATTACAAGTGTTGTAGTTTTTTTTTAAGTTTCTTTTCCATCCTCCTTTCAACAGGTTCTTTCAGTATACTTTTTTTACTAACAAAATATGCAAACAAACATAAAAAATGTAATCGATTCCTGTTTGGTTTTATTTATTTATTTTTTTTTTTCATTATTTCTCTTCTAAAAATCTTTTCTGCTACTTGTTGCAACTTTGAACAGAAACATGTATCCACACAATTTTTATAGTTCTTTTTTTTAAGTATTTAAATGAAAGCAGCAGTAAATGAGGTTGCAAAAAAAAAGAAAAGAAAAAAAAGTAGTACGATGAAGTATACAGGCCACTTAAATGTGTGGTAATGCTTTAGCTTTAAGCATTGGTTGCATAAGTATTACCAATAATAACAGCAACAACAGCAATAATAGCAACAACAACTACAAAATACACTTTTAATATTTAAACAGTCTAGGGTAAAAGTAAAACGTCACTAGATTTTTTTTTTAGATTTCAAATTATATAATTTGTTTGGAGAATTAAAATATAATTTGTAAAATTTTTTTATTTTATTATAATTATATTTGAAAGATATCATGTTAAAGAAAAATTATTTTATTTTTTTGATGATCTCAGTTGGACAACAATGATTTATATTTATTTAGTAATAAAACCGTTATTAATTAATTAATTTAAAATATATGCTAAAGTTATCTTATAAAAAAAAAATATAAAAAAAAAAATTAAATAAAGTTTCAGTTAAAGAAATTACAATTTCTTCTCGAATAAAAGTCAATCATGGTTGGGTAACAATTTTGTTGACATTTTTTTTTTTTGAAATGTAGAAATTTTTAGAAACATTTCACAGATAAATAATCACATTATAAATCACTTAATTTATAGGCTGTCCGCCGGGAAGGTATACTAATTTGTTTGACCGCGCCATTTTGGTAAGCATATGTCTTGTCATCAATCATCAATTACTGTGACGATGAGACATTTTTGGGAGAAATTTTTGGGAGAAATAACGTGCCAACAAAACACACTATCTATTGTGTAGTAAATGATATTGAAGAAAGAGGGTCTGTAGACCCAAACATGGACCACAACGTACTGAAAAAAAAATTACTGCAGCTCAAAAAAGTATTCAAAACAATCCTTCAAACTCAATTCGACGCCGTGCTCAGGATCTTGGTCTTCAAAGAACAATTTTAGCTAGAATTTCGCACAAGGATTTTCATTTGTTTCCATATAAGATTCAGTTGACACAATAGCTTCTCCCACACGACTATTTACGCCGCGGTATTTATGGCAATAGTAGGTTACAGCTCGCCCATGACAACCCCGATTTTCATGAAAAAATCGTAATGAGAGCCACATTCTCATTTGAATGGATATGTGAATAAATAGAATAGTTAGTTCTGGGAAATGGAAACCCCTTAAATTAATCGACAGTTACCTTTGCATCCATTACAAGTGACAGTCTGAAGTGCAATTTAATTAGGAGGAATTATTGGACCTTAATTCTTTGAAAATGAAAACAGCGTAACAGTAACTGTGAATGGGAAGCGATATAGTGATATGATTGAAAACTTTTTAATTCCACAACTGGTGCCACATCGCATACAGCCAGTATTAAGTTTATAAGTTGAGTCATTGAATTTGAATTGTTTTTTTTTTGTGTTGTAAAAACACGACGTTCGAAATCTATCATATTTCACTGTACTTTCGCTGTACATAACATTTAAACTTCTATGCTTTAATAAATAATTATTTGATATGGAGCAGTGCTGTTTGATAGTTGTTCAACTTGAATGATTTAACTTGTGCTGCTCAAGAGCATCTAGAATGCTTAAGATTTTTTTTTTCTTTTAGTTATATTTTTTAACTCTGTTTTTTTTGTTAACTCAAACAAACCACTTATTTTCTGTTGCTATTTTCCCAGCCAATTTTATTTATTTTATTTTTTTTATGTTTTAAAGAGTTGCAGTTGCATATAAAATGTGTTTATTATTCCATTGGTAACAATTTAAATCTTTGCAAGAGTATGTTCTGGGATCTTAAGCCGCATTATCAGATTTAAACAATTTTATTATTGCTGATGACAGAGTTTTGTTTGCTTTGTGTGCTAACAGATGATTGAGAAATAAAATTTTAAAAACAAAAACACAAGAAACTAAATTTTCATCTATTTTTATTATCTATTCGACCTATTATTAATTGTTAATATCCAGGTATATTAATACTCGAGCTCAAGGTCAATTTTTAATTTTATTTTACTTTTTTATTTGCCAATATTTCGCCACAAATTCTAAGTGGCATCTTCAGGGCTCTTAATGTTATTTAATTTTCATTTAATCTAAATTAACACATAATTGGACGTGTATCTATTATCGTCAAATATTGCACTAAGTTGAATATTTCACTGTTCTCCTATATTAAATTATTGCAAATTGATTCTATGTTTTTTATTATTAACTAAATGTCTATAAATTTGGGCACAATTCTCTGTATCAGCTTTGAAGTTTATTCTCTAGAGAATAGATACACGTCCAATTATGTGTTAATTTAGATTAAATGAAAATTAAATAACATTAAGAGCCCTGAAGATGCCACTTAGAATTTGTGGCTCTCTATTTTATGACTTAACATACTAGAAAATAAAAAGAAGACGAATACCCAACGAGAACTGTCTTGTATAACAGTTTATGGCTGATTAGATTTGTCAGAAAAATCATTATTTATCAAACAGGACACGACTTTAAGAAATAAACTGTTTAACACACAGCAGAAAATCAACCTAAAAATACATTTTGAACAACTTGGTTTCTTAAAAAATCATTTTTTCAAATAAAGCATATTTTCACTTGTCAGGGTATGTCAACAAGCAAATTGCCGCATTTGGGCTTTTGAAAATCCTAGAGCGGTTATCGAGAAGCTACTACATTCTTAACGTGTGACAGCTTGTTGAAAAACCCTTGGTTCGATTTTAAATACATTTTGCAGATGCCTCCAGTATAATTTTTAATTATTGCGACCTGAAAAATTAAATCTCTTGTCTTTTGCGAGGAACTACTATTTATGACCTTCAGTGTCTTTTCTGTGATTTTTAAACGTATTTGCCACCTTTATCGTATCAGTATCGTAGAAAAATTAATTATATTTGCAGAGTTCAAGTTACTTAGATAGCGAAGCGCGAAGCAGTAAATTGAGAATCCTTTACGTTGTCTTTAAGAAATTTTAAATTTTTTAATCTCATTTCTTTCGATATCGTTTAATATGCTCAACTTCTATTAATTCTTTTTAATAGAAAAATTTACTTAATCGTCCTTTAAAGCTTTTTAGAGTTCAACACAAGATTAGAAACATTTTTATTTGGGTCAAATTTGGTTTGTGAACAAGCCGGTTTTAGCTATGTGCCATCTTCTGTGTTCTCTTTTTCTCGGAAAATATACGCACAGGCTAGAAAAATTATTTTTCCAAATTTTTTTTGGTGATTGAGCGTTAAATGAAAATTTTTTCCAAAATTAATGCAAAATTTAAAAAGTGCTCTGCCTTGGGATTAAACTCTCAAAGCTTGATAAGCAACTGTTGTCCTTACTTTAAATGCAATTTTTATATTTTCTAACACGTTAAAAAAATAGATGTGTTAATAAATTTTTAATAAATTTTACTTGTTTTCTTCGAATAATATACATGTCACACCTTTAAAAGGACTTTTTTCCCATTTTCTTATAATTTCCTTTGCAATATGCAACGACATAAAAATAACTGGCAAACTTGCATGAACAACAAACAAACAAAAAAAAAAACACAAATGTTGCAGTTGAAAATGGTGATATTAAATTCTAAGAGAGAAATTGGAATTTTACATAAACCATTTAAAGAAGACCTTGTAAATCTTAAAGTATCTGATGTCTGTTAAAAAGCTGTTGCATTTCTATTATGAAAAATATTAATTAACTCTTCATAAATAACAGACATGATAACAGACATGATGAAAATTAACGTTAAAAAGTTGCTCAGTTTCTTTTTACCTGACGGTGGTAGAAAAATGTGTAGGAATGTTCGCATTATTATTGACAGGGTGATGCACATACACTTTTCCTTTATTAGTTAAAAAAGATCTATCTCCACTGTAGATGGCACTGCAGCAGGATGTAGGTCGCTTCATACCCACGATGAAAATAAATTAGCTGCCGGAAGTAATCACCTATAACCGGAGCAGACACCGTGTTACGCTGAAGGCTCACGGTACCAGGGTTGACCAGATGAGTTCTGATATTGAAAAGCTTTTCTGCTTCCAAAAAAAATAACCATTACCATAAAAAGTATTTGCCATATAAAAAGATCCTTTCAAAATAAGGAAGTAGGAATTAATCTAGTTCTTTAAGCTAAAAACTGAACGAAAAATCATCTTTTGAAGGAGTAACTTATTTTGAACTAGAATAATAGCATCATTTTAGTACATAAATAGTGGGCAAAATTCACTTAAAACTCAGACTTTTTTGACGACTGCAGTCTGGGAATTAGTAGTGGATGATGGTAGTGTCACGCAGTTGTCCACCTCGGCAGATGTACGCTGTTTTCATAAAATTTGGAAGCTCATTTTGCAACAAGGCTTTGCGTATCTCGCCAATGCAGCACCGCATTTCAACTTCCAGAGCGTTAGCTGTTTGTGAGTTGTTTACCTAAGCTCGGCCTTTTAGATGATCGCCGAAAAACTAATCAAGCGGAATTATATCACAAGAACGAGGCGGCTAATTAACATCACCAAATCGAGAAATTACGCGACCAGGAAATTTCTCGCTTTGTCAGCATCTACCTAAAACCAAAAGTCACTTATGTTGATGGGCACAAAAAATTGGTTTGGTAGCGCTAATTGCCAATGATTTTCCTCATCACTAAAGATGATTTTGTAGATGAATACATTGTTTACGTTCAGATTTTCAAACAGCCAATTTACAAACGTTCTACGGCTCGATTGACTTTAATTCTCGAACGAGTTGAACTAAATAAGCGTAAAGATGAAGATTTTTAATATTGCCATTTTCCGTCCTAACTGACTGGTTTGTATTCGATGGCGAGCGCTTTCGAGGCGAATGCCCCATTCTCAAGCCGCGTTTTAGTTTTTACTGGTGAGTCAGTGTTGGCGTTCAGGCAGTTCTGTTATAAGGTTCGTATATATTCAGGTAAGCAGAATACCAGACACCTGGCATTTGTATGCAAAATGAATTTATCGATACCTCCGTCTTTTACTATTATGTAGGTACGTGTGTCCGTCTGTGTCCGTTTTTCGTTTGCCCGTTTGCATGAGTAGTTTCAATGGTGTGAAAGTTGTATCTGAGGTCGTGTTTATCTGTTCGTTTATAATGTCGTTGTTGAATGTTTTTGTTTTGTAGATTTCCATGAAGATTTTTATACAATGTGACTCCAATTGTTCCGAACGTTCACGAGTTGATCTACCAGTCTCATCTTGCTATACAGCGGGTATGTTTGCAGCATTACGAGCATATTTTAGTCTATTGACTGCAACAATACCCTGCGCCACGAATTAAGCGCTAATATTACATACAGCGGTCTCAGAATGAGACTGATTACAAGAAGAAGTTGCGAAAATTTTGCGAAGTAAAATTTTCATCATTTCGATAGTATATTTTTACAATTAAAATTCTCTAAAATTTTCCAACGTTTTACTAAATAAATCTCAAAGAATCGAACAGCTCGATTCAGGAATTTTAATTATTTGACAGACAATTTACTTTCGAAATTCAAAATTGCGCTACCATTAGAAGCACTTTTTGTGGTAACGATAGAGGTAATTAATTCAAGAAAAAAATACAAATAATTAGTTTCTGTGATAACAATGCCGTCTATTCTCAGTAATTGATTATAAAAGTCTCAGGCCTTGATTAAATGATTAGTTTGGCAATCCACTTTTAAAGTCCTTTCGCTACATATATTTAATTACCTTTTCCAGGGCTAGAACCCTTTCAAAAATCTGCAAACCTAGGAAGCTGATGCCTCCATTTACACCGAAAAAAACAACCTCCGAAAGATGTAAATATTTTCCAGAGTTATTAGGCGTTACATCACAGGAAAGCCATGAGTGTATATCAAAATTATAGGTGCCCCTGTAGGCTAGTAGGTAGTATACTAGCTTGTCAGTCTGGGGGTTATGGGTTCGATTCCCAACAAAGACCTTAGTAGTTTTTCACCACAAAATAAAAATTTACTGTCGGTGGGGCTGCTCACTGATGAAGGCATAGTCGCTGGTCGCTGTGCTGTCTTATACGACAGTTAATTTCCGTAACTATCCTTCTAATTTCACGACCTGTCTTATTTCTTCTCTATCCTTTTCCTAAATAATGTAGCACGGTACTTGACTAAATAGTCATTGTTGCCTGAAGTGCTACTTCGCCTTAAACAAAAAAAAAAATAACAAAATCGCCATCTACGCTAATGGCTTATGTGCAAATTATGCTTTAAAATGAATACCCTTTAGAACTACCGGACTATTTACTTCCATTTGGATTGTAAAATGTATGCAGCAACGTAGTAGATTTGCCTCATCATTTCAAGAGCATTTACTTGTGTGTCAGACAGTTTAAAGTTCCATTTCTTTAGTGATTTTTATTACAAGTGTTGTAGTTTTTTTTTAAGTTTCTTTTCCATCCTCCTTTCAACAGGTTCTTTCAGTATACTTTTTTTACTAACAAAATATGCAAACAAACATAAAAAATGTAATCGATTCCTGTTTGGTTTTATTTATTTATTTTTTTTTTTCATTATTTCTCTTCTAAAAATCTTTTCTGCTACTTGTTGCAACTTTGAACAGAAACATGTATCCACACAATTTTTATAGTTCTTTTTTTTAAGTATTTAAATGAAAGCAGCAGTAAATGAGGTTGCAAAAAAAAAGAAAAGAAAAAAAAGTAGTACGATGAAGTATACAGGCCACTTAAATGTGTGGTAATGCTTTAGCTTTAAGCATTGGTTGCATAAGTATTACCAATAATAACAGCAACAACAGCAATAATAGCAACAACAACTACAAAATACACTTTTAATATTTAAACAGTCTAGGGTAAAAGTAAAACGTCACTAGATTTTTTTTTTAGATTTCAAATTATATAATTTGTTTGGAGAATTAAAATATAATTTGTAAAATTTTTTTATTTTATTATAATTATATTTGAAAGATATCATGTTAAAGAAAAATTATTTTATTTTTTTGATGATCTCAGTTGGACAACAATGATTTATATTTATTTAGTAATAAAACCGTTATTAATTAATTAATTTAAAATATATGCTAAAGTTATCTTATAAAAAAAAAATATAAAAAAAAAAATTAAATAAAGTTTCAGTTAAAGAAATTACAATTTCTTCTCGAATAAAAGTCAATCATGGTTGGGTAACAATTTTGTTGACATTTTTTTTTTTTGAAATGTAGAAATTTTTAGAAACATTTCACAGATAAATAATCACATTATAAATCACTTAATTTATAGGCTGTCCGCCGGGAAGGTATACTAATTTGTTTGACCGCGCCATTTTGGTAAGCATATGTCTTGTCATCAATCATCAATTACTGTGACGATGAGACATTTTTGGCAGAAATTTTTGGGAGAAATAACGTGCCAACAAAACACACTATCTATTGTGTAGTAAATGATATTGAAGAAAGAGGGTCTGTAGACCCAAACATGGACCACAACGTACTGAAAAAAAAATTACTGCAGCTCAAAAAAGTATTCAAAACAATCCTTCAAACTCAATTCGACGCCGTGCTCAGGATCTTGGTCTTCAAAGAACAATTTTAGCTAGAATTTCGCACAAGGATTTTCATTTGTTTCCATATAAGATTCAGTTGACACAATAGCTTCTCCCACACGACTATTTACGCCGCGGTATTTATGGCAATAGTAGGTTACAGCTCGCCCATGACAACCCCGATTTTCATGAAAAAATCGTAATGAGAGCCACATTCTCATTTGAATGGATATGTGAATAAATAGAATAGTTAGTTCTGGGAAATGGAAACCCCTTAAATTAATCGACAGTTACCTTTGCATCCATTACAAGTGACAGTCTGAAGTGCAATTTAATTAGGAGGAATTATTGGACCTTAATTCTTTGAAAATGAAAACAGCGTAACAGTAACTGTGAATGGGAAGCGATATAGTGATATGATTGAAAACTTTTTAATTCCACAACTGGTGCCACATCGCATACAGCCAGTATTAAGTTTATAAGTTGAGTCATTGAATTTGAATTGTTTTTTTTTTGTGTTGTAAAAACACGACGTTCGAAATCTATCATATTTCACTGTACTTTCGCTGTACATAACATTTAAACTTCTATGCTTTAATAAATAATTATTTGATATGGAGCAGTGCTGTTTGATAGTTGTTCAACTTGAATGATTTAACTTGTGCTGCTCAAGAGCATCTAGAATGCTTAAGATTTTTTTTTTCTTTTAGTTATATTTTTTAACTCTGTTTTTTTTGTTAACTCAAACAAACCACTTATTTTCTGTTGCTATTTTCCCAGCCAATTTTATTTATTTTATTTTTTTTATGTTTTAAAGAGTTGCAGTTGCATATAAAATGTGTTTATTATTCCATTGGTAACAATTTAAATCTTTGCAAGAGTATGTTCTGGGATCTTAAGCCGCATTATCAGATTTAAACAATTTTATTATTGCTGATGACAGAGTTTTGTTTGCTTTGTGTGCTAACAGATGATTGAGAAATAAAATTTTAAAAACAAAAACACAAGAAACTAAATTTTCATCTATTTTTATTATCTATTCGACCTATTATTAATTGTTAATATCCAGGTATATTAATACTCGAGCTCAAGGTCAATTTTTAATTTTATTTTACTTTTTTATTTGCCAATATTTCGCCACAAATTCTAAGTGGCATCTTCAGGGCTCTTAATGTTATTTAATTTTCATTTAATCTAAATTAACACATAATTGGACGTGTATCTATTATCGTCAAATATTGCACTAAGTTGAATATTTCACTGTTCTCCTATATTAAATTATTGCAAATTGATTCTATGTTTTTTATTATTAACTAAATGTCTATAAATTTGGGCACAATTCTCTGTATCAGCTTTGAAGTTTATTCTCTAGAGAATAGATACACGTCCAATTATGTGTTAATTTAGATTAAATGAAAATTAAATAACATTAAGAGCCCTGAAGATGCCACTTAGAATTTGTGGCTCTCTATTTTATGACTTAACATACTAGAAAATAAAAAGAAGACGAATACCCAACGAGAACTGTCTTGTATAACAGTTTATGGCTGATTAGATTTGTCAGAAAAATCATTATTTATCAAACAGGACACGACTTTAAGAAATAAACTGTTTAACACACAGCAGAAAATCAACCTAAAAATACATTTTGAACAACTTGGTTTCTTAAAAAATCATTTTTTCAAATAAAGCATATTTTCACTTGTCAGGGTATGTCAACAAGCAAATTGCCGCATTTGGGCTTTTGAAAATCCTAGAGCGGTTATCGAGAAGCTACTACATTCTTAACGTGTGACAGCTTGTTGAAAAACCCTTGGTTCGATTTTAAATACATTTTGCAGATGCCTCCAGTATAATTTTTAATTATTGCGACCTGAAAAATTAAATCTCTTGTCTTTTGCGAGGAACTACTATTTATGACCTTCAGTGTCTTTTCTGTGATTTTTAAACGTATTTGCCACCTTTATCGTATCAGTATCGTAGAAAAATTAATTATATTTGCAGAGTTCAAGTTACTTAGATAGCGAAGCGCGAAGCAGTAAATTGAGAATCCTTTACGTTGTCTTTAAGAAATTTTAAATTTTTTAATCTCATTTCTTTCGATATCGTTTAATATGCTCAACTTCTATTAATTCTTTTTAATAGAAAAATTTACTTAATCGTCCTTTAAAGCTTTTTAGAGTTCAACACAAGATTAGAAACATTTTTATTTGGGTCAAATTTGGTTTGTGAACAAGCCGGTTTTAGCTATGTGCCATCTTCTGTGTTCTCTTTTTCTCGGAAAATATACGCACAGGCTAGAAAAATTATTTTTCCAAATTTTTTTTGGTGATTGAGCGTTAAATGAAAATTTTTTCCAAAATTAATGCAAAATTTAAAAAGTGCTCTGCCTTGGGATTAAACTCTCAAAGCTTGATAAGCAACTGTTGTCCTTACTTTAAATGCAATTTTTATATTTTCTAACACGTTAAAAAAATAGATGTGTTAATAAATTTTTAATAAATTTTACTTGTTTTCTTCGAATAATATACATGTCACACCTTTAAAAGGACTTTTTTCCCATTTTCTTATAATTTCCTTTGCAATATGCAACGACATAAAAATAACTGGCAAACTTGCATGAACAACAAACAAACAAAAAAAAAAACACAAATGTTGCAGTTGAAAATGGTGATATTAAATTCTAAGAGAGAAATTGGAATTTTACATAAACCATTTAAAGAAGACCTTGTAAATCTTAAAGTATCTGATGTCTGTTAAAAAGCTGTTGCATTTCTATTATGAAAAATATTAATTAACTCTTCATAAATAACAGACATGATAACAGACATGATGAAAATTAACGTTAAAAAGTTGCTCAGTTTCTTTTTACCTGACGGTGGTAGAAAAATGTGTAGGAATGTTCGCATTATTATTGACAGGGTGATGCACATACACTTTTCCTTTATTAGTTAAAAAAGATCTATCTCCACTGTAGATGGCACTGCAGCAGGATGTAGGTCGCTTCATACCCACGATGAAAATAAATTAGCTGCCGGAAGTAATCACCTATAACCGGAGCAGACACCGTGTTACGCTGAAGGCTCACGGTACCAGGGTTGACCAGATGAGTTCTGATATTGAAAAGCTTTTCTGCTTCCAAAAAAAATAACCATTACCATAAAAAGTATTTGCCATATAAAAAGATCCTTTCAAAATAAGGAAGTAGGAATTAATCTAGTTCTTTAAGCTAAAAACTGAACGAAAAATCATCTTTTGAAGGAGTAACTTATTTTGAACTAGAATAATAGCATCATTTTAGTACATAAATAGTGGGCAAAATTCACTTAAAACTCAGACTTTTTTGACGACTGCAGTCTGGGAATTAGTAGTGGATGATGGTAGTGTCACGCAGTTGTCCACCTCGGCAGATGTACGCTGTTTTCATAAAATTTGGAAGCTCATTTTGCAACAAGGCTTTGCGTATCTCGCCAATGCAGCACCGCATTTCAACTTCCAGAGCGTTAGCTGTTTGTGAGTTGTTTACCTAAGCTCGGCCTTTTAGATGATCGCCGAAAAACTAATCAAGCGGAATTATATCACAAGAACGAGGCGGCTAATTAACATCACCAAATCGAGAAATTACGCGACCAGGAAATTTCTCGCTTTGTCAGCATCTACCTAAAACCAAAAGTCACTTATGTTGATGGGCACAAAAAATTGGTTTGGTAGCGCTAATTGCCAATGATTTTCCTCATCACTAAAGATGATTTTGTAGATGAATACATTGTTTACGTTCAGATTTTCAAACAGCCAATTTACAAACGTTCTACGGCTCGATTGACTTTAATTCTCGAACGAGTTGAACTAAATAAGCGTAAAGATGAAGATTTTTAATATTGCCATTTTCCGTCCTAACTGACTGGTTTGTATTCGATGGCGAGCGCTTTCGAGGCGAATGCCCCATTCTCAAGCCGCGTTTTAGTTTTTACTGGTGAGTCAGTGTTGGCGTTCAGGCAGTTCTGTTATAAGGTTCGTATATATTCAGGTAAGCAGAATACCAGACACCTGGCATTTGTATGCAAAATGAATTTATCGATACCTCCGTCTTTTACTATTATGTAGGTACGTGTGTCCGTCTGTGTCCGTTTTTCGTTTGCCCGTTTGCATGAGTAGTTTCAATGGTGTGAAAGTTGTATCTGAGGTCGTGTTTATCTGTTCGTTTATAATGTCGTTGTTGAATGTTTTTGTTTTGTAGATTTCCATGAAGATTTTTATACAATGTGACTCCAATTGTTCCGAACGTTCACGAGTTGATCTACCAGTCTCATCTTGCTATACAGCGGGTATGTTTGCAGCATTACGAGCATATTTTAGTCTATTGACTGCAACAATACCCTGCGCCACGAATTAAGCGCTAATATTACATACAGCGGTCTCAGAATGAGACTGATTACAAGAAGAAGTTGCGAAAATTTTGCGAAGTAAAATTTTCATCATTTCGATAGTATATTTTTACAATTAAAATTCTCTAAAATTTTCCAACGTTTTACTAAATAAATCTCAAAGAATCGAACAGCTCGATTCAGGAATTTTAATTATTTGACAGACAATTTACTTTCGAAATTCAAAATTGCGCTACCATTAGAAGCACTTTTTGTGGTAACGATAGAGGTAATTAATTCAAGAAAAAAATACAAATAATTAGTTTCTGTGATAACAATGCCGTCTATTCTCAGTAATTGATTATAAAAGTCTCAGGCCTTGATTAAATGATTAGTTTGGCAATCCACTTTTAAAGTCCTTTCGCTACATATATTTAATTACCTTTTCCAGGGCTAGAACCCTTTCAAAAATCTGCAAACCTAGGAAGCTGATGCCTCCATTTACACCGAAAAAAACAACCTCCGAAAGATGTAAATATTTTCCAGAGTTATTAGGCGTTACATCACAGGAAAGCCATGAGTGTATATCAAAATTATAGGTGCCCCTGTAGGCTAGTAGGTAGTATACTAGCTTGTCAGTCTGGGGGTTATGGGTTCGATTCCCAACAAAGACCTTAGTAGTTTTTCACCACAAAATAAAAATTTACTGTCGGTGGGGCTGCTCACTGATGAAGGCATAGTCGCTGGTCGCTGTGCTGTCTTATACGACAGTTAATTTCCGTAACTATCCTTCTAATTTCACGACCTGTCTTATTTCTTCTCTATCCTTTTCCTAAATAATGTAGCACGGTACTTGACTAAATAGTCATTGTTGCCTGAAGTGCTACTTCGCCTTAAACAAAAAAAAAAAATAACAAAATCGCCATCTACGCTAATGGCTTATGTGCAAATTATGCTTTAAAATGAATACCCTTTAGAACTACCGGACTATTTACTTCCATTTGGATTGTAAAATGTATGCAGCAACGTAGTAGATTTGCCTCATCATTTCAAGAGCATTTACTTGTGTGTCAGACAGTTTAAAGTTCCATTTCTTTAGTGATTTTTATTACAAGTGTTGTAGTTTTTTTTTAAGTTTCTTTTCCATCCTCCTTTCAACAGGTTCTTTCAGTATACTTTTTTTACTAACAAAATATGCAAACAAACATAAAAAATGTAATCGATTCCTGTTTGGTTTTATTTATTTATTTTTTTTTTTCATTATTTCTCTTCTAAAAATCTTTTCTGCTACTTGTTGCAACTTTGAACAGAAACATGTATCCACACAATTTTTATAGTTCTTTTTTTTAAGTATTTAAATGAAAGCAGCAGTAAATGAGGTTGCAAAAAAAAAGAAAAGAAAAAAAAGTAGTACGATGAAGTATACAGGCCACTTAAATGTGTGGTAATGCTTTAGCTTTAAGCATTGGTTGCATAAGTATTACCAATAATAACAGCAACAACAGCAATAATAGCAACAACAACTACAAAATACACTTTTAATATTTAAACAGTCTAGGGTAAAAGTAAAACGTCACTAGATTTTTTTTTTAGATTTCAAATTATATAATTTGTTTGGAGAATTAAAATATAATTTGTAAAATTTTTTTATTTTATTATAATTATATTTGAAAGATATCATGTTAAAGAAAAATTATTTTATTTTTTTGATGATCTCAGTTGGACAACAATGATTTATATTTATTTAGTAATAAAACCGTTATTAATTAATTAATTTAAAATATATGCTAAAGTTATCTTATAAAAAAAAAATATAAAAAAAAAAATTAAATAAAGTTTCAGTTAAAGAAATTACAATTTCTTCTCGAATAAAAGTCAATCATGGTTGGGTAACAATTTTGTTGACATTTTTTTTTTTTGAAATGTAGAAATTTTTAGAAACATTTCACAGATAAATAATCACATTATAAATCACTTAATTTATAGGCTGTCCGCCGGGAAGGTATACTAATTTGTTTGACCGCGCCATTTTGGTAAGCATATGTCTTGTCATCAATCATCAATTACTGTGACGATGAGACATTTTTGGCAGAAATTTTTGGGAGAAATAACGTGCCAACAAAACACACTATCTATTGTGTAGTAAATGATATTGAAGAAAGAGGGTCTGTAGACCCAAACATGGACCACAACGTACTGAAAAAAAAATTACTGCAGCTCAAAAAAGTATTCAAAACAATCCTTCAAACTCAATTCGACGCCGTGCTCAGGATCTTGGTCTTCAAAGAACAATTTTAGCTAGAATTTCGCACAAGGATTTTCATTTGTTTCCATATAAGATTCAGTTGACACAATAGCTTCTCCCACACGACTATTTACGCCGCGGTATTTATGGCAATAGTAGGTTACAGCTCGCCCATGACAACCCCGATTTTCATGAAAAAATCGTAATGAGAGCCACATTCTCATTTGAATGGATATGTGAATAAATAGAATAGTTAGTTCTGGGAAATGGAAACCCCTTAAATTATTCAACAGTTACCTTTGCATCCATTACAAGTGACAGTCTGAAGTGCAATTTGATCAGGAGGAATCATTGGACCTTAATTCTTTGAAAATGAAAACAGCATAACAGTAACTGTGAATGGGGAGCGATATAGTGATATGATTGAAAACTTTTTAACGCCACAACTGGTGCCACATCGCATACAGCCAGTATTAAGTTTATAAGTTGAGTCATTGAATTTGAATTGTTTTTTTTTTGTGTTGTAAAAACACGACGTTCGAAATCTATCATATTTCACTGTACTTTCGCTGTACATAACATTTTAACTTCTATGCTTTAATAAATAATTATTTGATATGGAGCAGTGCTGTTTGATAGTTGTTCAACTTGAATGATTTAACTTGTGCTGCTCAAGAGCATCTAGAATGCTTAAGATTTTCTTTTTCTTTTAGTTATATTTTTTAACTCTGTTTTTTTTTGTGTTAACTCAAACAAACCACTTATTTTCTGTTGCTATTTTCCCAGCCAATTTTATTTATTTTATTTTTTTATGTTTTAAAGAGTTGCAGTTGCATATAAAATGTGTTTATTATTCCATTGGTAACAATTTAAATCTTTGCAAGAGTATGTTCTGGGGTTTTAAGCCGCATTATCAGATTTAAACAATTTTATTATTGCTGATGACAGAGTTTTGTTTGCTTTGTGTGCTAACAGCTGATTGAGAAATAAAATTTTAAAAACAAAAACACAAGAAACTAAATTTTTTTGAAATTAAGCAGTATCGTTAAAGTGATTAAATTTAAAAAGTAATCAATAAAAATAATTTCAAAACAGAACTATTGCAACTATTATTTATATACTCAATAAAAATATTGTATGGTAAATTGTGTGGTATGTTGTAAAATATATTATGATAATTTTACATTTTTAACATGCTAATGACTAATATTATAATTTCTCAACTTCTGCCAAACTTTAGTTAATTTAAAGATTGTGTTTATATATATATATATATATATATATATATATATATATATATATATATATATATATCGTCGGAGAAAATTATATCGTTTAAAAGGAAGAAGAAAAATATATTTATTTTTAACTTTGAATTTTGTAGTAAAGAAGAAATTTATCTTTAGTAAACTTTAAAAAAAATATATAACATTATAAAGAATATTCGAAAATTCGTATTCAACTTACATATATTCGAATAATAAATAGAATTTTTTTTAAATGCAATTAGTTATAGTTTGCTGAATTTTAGTTGAAGTAATCTAAATTCATCAATATTAATAATAACAGTTAACATGATAAACTCTTCAGAATACCTCCCAAAATCTTAAGATTTTTTTTCCAAATAAAATAACTAAAATTGAATAAAAAAGAATCAAAAAGTAAAGACAAGAATTAAAGTTTAAACCAACAATAAAAAACGGCGAACGGTTTAAATTTCCTTTTTCTGCTGCATTCAGTTTGGGGGGTTTCCCTATGCAGTTAAAAGTTAGAGAAAAAAATAAAGAAAATCCCTTTGAATATTTATAATAAAAGCTTAATTAATAAAATTTAGGCATATTACACAAATATTTAGAAATAAACATAAGCAAGTTATATTCGAAAAACTATGTCCGAATACAGATTTTTATAATATATGAAAAATAATTTTTTTTTAATTTAAATTCATAATACAAAATGTGATATTTTATATAAAAAGGCTCAAGTTTAAATTTTATAACTGGTTGTTAAGTTTCGAATTTAGAAATGCGAAATTTCGAAAAATGAAAACAATTTCGAAAAAATGAAAGCATTTAAATATCAAATTAAAATTTAAAATAATTTTTGTTGCAAGATGCCAACTAATAATTTTGAATTTTTATAAAGTGAACACTGAAGATGGGAAATAACCGAAACCGGTTTGTTCACAAACCAAATTTGACGAGGGTCGTCGTAAATCTGTACCCAAATAAAAAAAAATTAAACCCCGTCGAAAAATATATCCACATATCAATAATTTTGAACTTATTGTTAAATTTCAAATTTAACAACGAATTTTAATAATGCATTATTCACTTAAAGTCTAAATATTTTCCAGACAGGAGGCGACAAAATTTGAATTGTGTTTTAAAATTTATAGATGTCATAGTATTTAACTTTTAAAAATTAATATTCAATATTTTCGAAAATTCGAAATTAATAAAGGAAGGCAAAAAAAAATTGAATTAGTTTTAAAATTTATCGATGTCATAGTATTTAACTTTTTAAAATTAATTTTTAATATTTTTGTAAATTCGAAATTAGTAACAAATTTACAAGCTGTTGTCATTACTTCGTGTCCTTTCTGGCTGTTTTTCCATTATGAACGGTGAGCGCTTTCGATGTGAAGAAATCATTTTCAAGCCATGTTTTAATCTGAACTGGTGAGTCAGTGTTTGGGTTTAGGTAGTTCTGTTGTTAAGGCCGTATCTATTCATTTAGGTAGAATGCCAACCATCTGACAATTTATGCAATGTTAATTTGCAATATCTCCGTCTTTTATTATTATCTAGGTAAGTGTGTCCTTCTGAGGGTGTTTTCCGTTTGTTCCAGTGTATGAGTTTCAGTAGTTCAGTTTATTATTTTTGATGTGGTCTTTCTAAGTGAGACACTTGTTTGTATCCCATTTCCAAATACTTTACGCAGTCGGACTGCAAATTATTTGCATATTTGGGAGGGTAGTCTTCCTTACTTAAAGTAAATGTAACATGATTACATTTTTCTACATTAATAATGATTTACTGCCTAACCATTTCTGCAGCCTGTTTAATTCTCTTTTTGCATGAAGCTTCCATATGGCCTTTGGTGGAAGAGATTATGGCAGTAGACGACAACCATTTCAACATTATTGAATGTAGGCATATCAGATGTATATGTAGAGCATAATACTTAGCTCAAGATACTACCCTGTGGGACTCTGTTAATTTTTTATGTATATTTGATAATTCGTCGTTCATTTTCACACAATATAGAGACATAAAAAATGTGGAGCAGTTAGAATTTTTTTTTTTTTGCTTTAAATAGCAGTCCTTCATTTCACACTTTATCAAATGCCTGCTTTGTGTCAAGAAATACTGAAACAACACATTTTATTCTCTAGGGATTTTAATGTTACTCTCACTATTTTGTAAGGTACTGTTAGGTGATCTTTATTATTAACGAAATACCAACTGGTTATCAGGTATAATGTGTTCTTTTATCTAAAATAAGGCAGTATTTTTTTTACAAACAGCTTTTCGAATATGTTCGAAAATGTAGTTAAATAGACTTGTATGCTGATGAAATCTTGTGTGCATGATGAAATCTAATTTTCTAGTTTATTCGTTTTTCGAATCATTATAGTTTTTACTTTTTGCCACATTGAGGGAATATATCGTCCCCTAAATACAAAAGGATCCTAACTCAAAATATTAAAATTTTTAGTAGAGACAAAGAACTGTTTAGTTCATCGTGCAGAAGCAACACACTTAACACAAAAATAGACTTTTCCACTTAAAGAAGATAGTGATGTGAAGGAAATTTTTGTAGTTAGAGATGTCTACTCTGAATTAATTTATGGAAACAAAATCAGTTTTGGAAAATTTTTAGTTGTCCCCCTTTTGTATTTAGGGTGCAATATGAAAGTCTCGTAATGGAGCTATATAGTAGTGTTATTAATATAACGCCTTTCATTGAAAGTAATTTTGTAACTAACGAGTCTATTTTGTCTTATTCGGGTGACTTTTTATTATAAAGTTTGGTTAATGCCTTCTGTATTTTTGTCGGGGAAATAGGTTTTATTTAAAATTTTAATTTTAAAATTTCGAATTAGCATCGAATTTTAAAAATGCCTTATCGACTTTAAACTCGAAATAATGGAATATGATACTTTCCCTACAGAAAGGGGTAAAATTTAATTATTCTTTGTTTCAAAATTTATCCAACTTAACTATTGACTTAACTATTGAAAAATTAATTTTGGATATTTTCGAAAATTTGAAATTAATTACGAATTTACCAACTCATCAGGCGTAAAGTTTTAATACTTTAAAATAAAGATTATTCTCTAAATAAAAGTTTATCTTTTTAATATTTAAGATAAATTCATTATTTGATTGCATCCTAATTGCTGTCGGGTTTATGCTTCGAATAGAAGTGGTATCTTTAAGTCGGTATAATGTTGCTGAAACAACTTTTTTTTATGTCATCTTATTATTGCTTATACAACTTTTATATATTGTGAAAATATTACTTTTCCAATATCACTTATTTTTTATAGTTTCTGTTTTTTTTATATTTATTTAACATTTGTTTACCTTCCTGTTATATGAAGGATTTATATGGAAGCATCATTACTGTCTTCGTAATTGCCAACACTTGATTAGTAGTTTAATAAAGTTGTTTATTTGTTAATTATTGCCATGGCTTCGTATAAAAATCAATGGCATTTATTGCATTTTAAAACTTTAATGCTCAACTTATTTCGCTTTATTTCTTGTTTTTTTTTCGTAGTTTAAATTTAATTAGATTTATAATTTAAATAAAATAAAATTATTTATTTAATCCCGTCTTTTAATACCACAAATCTTATTTTACATTTTGAATTGATTTGATGCATTAAGAACATATTAAAAATATAAGATTTCGTTTGGATGTACTCGTATGTACACTTGAGCAGTTATATTTTAAAAAGGATCTGTATTATTATGTTACTGTTGCTGTAGCCGTATGTCTGTCTCATTTTTTGTTCATAGAAAACAACTTACTTGTTTAGTTATGCTCTTGCACTGGTTAATAATAAATATAAAAAAAAACAAAAACAAAAACAAAAAGAACCTAAAAGAAGAAATAAAGTTTCAGAATCCCAGTAGACTTGAAATAAGAAGCATATAACAGCATGTTACAGAATTTTAATGGATTTTATATATAATTGTCATATGAAACTTGAAAGGCTCATAATCATCTTCTTCAGTAGCAGCAGCAGCAGCACCATCGTCTTCTTTATTTTAACATGTTTTTGAAATAAACTAAACTACTTCAAAGCAAATACAATAAAAAAGGAGCAAAAAAAAAAGGAATAAAATAAAGGAGTAGCACAGAAATGCAAATGATATACAAAGACATCTACAAATACAATTTTTTTTTTTAAATATTCTGCTGTACTTGTACATTTTACGCAAGCCTCTGTGAAAATTTGCTCGTTTCTGTGCCAATTAAGGCTAAACTTTTTAACCGATTTACTGGAATTTTTAAACATACTTAGATTATTATCTAGGAGGTGCAAAACACAAAGCCACAAGTGATAAAGGTGAACCGAACGCTCCAAACCTAAATCAATGAAATTTAAAATACAATTACGAAGATGCTTAGTTTAAGTTTTAAAAGAAAATAATTATGGTTGCAAAATTAAATTAAATGACCTATTATGTCGTTTTCCAGCACATTTCTAAGAAATCCTATGAACACAAGAAAACAACAACAGGCTTATTAAAAATACCAGGAAACAAAATAAACAAACAATAAGTAAAAACTACTAACACAGAAAAAAAATCATACATCCAAATAGGCGCCTACACAGAATACACTACACTACACTGTATAAGAAAACCGCATAAAACAGAATATATATAAGCACCATCTGTTGGGCAATAAGTTAAGTTAAATTGCAAACGTTGTTAGGATTTTAGGTGTTAAAAACGTAAAGTTACCGTTTTGTATTATTGAGTGTACAAATGCGAATATACATAGAAATAAATATGAAACTTAAAGGTGTCCTCTAAGGAATTTAATATCTACGCTATCAAATAACATCGAAAAATTCTGTCATTTCAAAGAATTTCCCGGGGGCACATGATTGTCTTTTTGGAGCCTACTATTCCATCTAGCCTAGTGTCTTGCGGGGTAAAAGAGAGCCCAGGCCCCTTAAAAGCTAGTAGGAGCCATCTGGACAATTCACATATTTCCACGGGAATCAGTGAGCCCCAGAGTTCACTATTTGTCTCTTTAGACATTTAGCTGTTCTCTGGCTGATTATTGAGGTTGGCCCCTATGTGGGAGTATCGTGGTGGTTGTGGTTTCGTGGCCCTCGTGAGAGTTTGTGGGTCGGATCATTCACAATGAACACAATGAATGGTTCAGGTCCAGTGAGTATGAATGCCGTCGTGTTCTTAATTATATTAAGCTTCATGCGTTCTGGACCAGGAGTTGGAAAGTCTCCAATTCTTAGGCAAGGAGTAAAGGCTGCGACCTACTTCGAGCTTTTGAAATTGCAACTAGGAGTGACCGGAGAATGGACGGATTCGAAGGCCTTCTAGGGCGAGAATGGCACCATCTGGTTATGGCTCACTGCCGGTACAGATGTAAACCTTATCACGCATCTCAAAGAATTTAAGCTTTGACGCACTCTTTTCTTCTGCCACCATTTCAAATTTGATGGCAAGTAGACAGATTATTTTCTGTTGTTAATACCTTCATAACATAACGTCTTTCCTGGCTTTTCTTGTTTGTAATTGGCGAGCGCTATCACGTACTGGTAAACCAGTATTTCTGGTCCAGGTATTTATCCCATTATCGTTGTATCTATTTACATAGTTAGAATATCACTCATCTGTGCTGCTGGGGGTATAAGGGAGCCCAGTCCCCTGAAGGCAGGCAGAGTGTCAACTGGAAGCTCCACGTTATTTCCACGGGAATCAGTAAGCCCCAGACTTCCGCTAATTGTCTCTTTAGACTTTTAGCTGTTCTCTGACAGATTATTGAGGCTGGCCCTTCGGAAGTATTGCGGTGGTTGTAGTTTTGCAACCTCCGCATGAACTGATTTAGTGGGCCCGGATCATCTCGCCTTTAATAACACCAACGGGTGAATGATCCGGATCCAGTAAGCATGCTTGTCATGTGTTCTGCACCAGGAGTTAGATAGTCTTCAGCTCTTCAGCAAGGAGTAGTGGTTTGCAGCCATGCTTTGGAACCGCTGAAATTGCAACAAGGAAAGACCTGTTGCTAGAATTAGTTCTCGGCTTTCTAGGATGTGAATGACGTTGATTTTTATTCTCAGTAGTTTGACCACCATCTGAATTAGGCTAACGGCTAGGTGCAAATGTAAATCTTATAACGAAATCACTTATCTGGCATTTTATGTGGGGATTAATCTTAACATTGTTCGTCTTTTGTTATTGTCCCCAGGTATGTGTGTTCATCTAAGGGTGTTTTACATTTGTTTGAGTAAATGTGTAAGTGGTGTAGAAATTACCCCTGAGGTTTAGTTCACCTGTTCGTTTATAATGTCGCTTTTGTTTTGTAAATGTCCATACTTTCAAGTATGTCTAGTCTTCGTCCTTTTTTGCTAGAATGCAGTAAAGTAATACACCCAACTATTTTCCTTGGTAAGTATCCGTGATTCTCAAGGTGTACTGCAAAGTTGTAGTCTTCTCTTTGCCGTTTGTATGATCGTATGTGTTTGACGAGGGTCGACGGAAAACCGTACCCAAATAAAAGTAATTTTAACCCCGTCGGAAAATCCAAGCACATATGTTCTGTAAATTTTGTTTTTAGTGTTCGTCCAGTTTGTCCTATGTATTGTTACGAATGTGTCTTGCTTAAGTTTTAAATTAAATTTTACAACAACAAACATACATGTTGTTTACGATCTGCGTAGTTTTCTAAGAAACCGTTTTCTACAAATAACAAAAACAAATGTATTGAAATAAATCCCAAGCAGAAACCTTAACAGCATAAAAACAAAAGCAACAATACACACATAGCCATACAGGCGCCTATACAACGAATAAACAACATACAACAACAAAATGCGATACAAAGGGAGTAGAAGATTCTTAAATCTTTTAGACGTTAAATGGACAAGTATAAATAGGGAAGCGTCTGAGTGGATAGGCAATCAGTGTAAAATTAAACCCAATCGAGTAAAGAAGTGCATTTCAAGTAAATTGTTCTGAAGTGTCAACTTTGTGTAGTTAAAGTAAATAAAATTGTTATAAATTTAAAAATTCTAAAAACTAGTGTTATTTATTTTGCAATAAAAAACTCACAACAAAACGTTTATAAAAGGTGTAAACGTAACAATATGTTAGTATGTTTACAGGTACAAGTAAGTCTGTTTGCTTTGCTGAAATTAAATTTATCAGCAGTTTCTATCGACGTCATGATATTGTGTCTCAGTGTTGCTGGTTTTTAGTGTCTTGTGAAAAAGTTTCGTTAATCTATATATATTTCTAGTCCTGTATAGGTAAAAGTGTGCCGTCGTGTTATATCGATTAATTCTTTGTCTTCTTTAATCCTGGTTTTAGTGTTGTATTGTCTAAGAAGTTTTTCGTTAGTAGTTGGTTTGTCGTCATTGTTTTGATCTATGATGTAAATTTTGTTGAGTTCATTTATCCGATACATTTATCCAAAGTAAGTGGGATTATCTTAAGTCTGTGTATCCTATGTCTAAATGCTGCTAGGTAATTTTTTAATTTAATTTAATTTTACTTAATTGCATTTACCCGTTGCGTTTTTGTAAAATTTTTTACAAATGTTTTTTTTTATTTTCCTTATTTTTCAAATTAGATATGAATGGCTTCAAATGGAAACCCTTATGTAAAAAAGTGGTTATTGCGTTTTGTATAAGATTTTTTTTTTGTAGTTTGGCTGTCTTTTTGCTGTCTTGGTTGAGTATTAATCCCATTTAATCAATTTGGTTTGAGATGTAAGACTCATGAGCTTTCTACACAAAATTTATGGTAAAACCCACTGATCTTTATCAGCAGTAGTGAAATGGCCATATAGATATGCTTTTAAAGTTTTTAATTAATAAATATTTTATGAGAATATTACAAAATATTAACAACAATTAACGTAGACTAATTTTACACAATTATGAGTTGAAGTGTATTTTACCAAAAAAAAAAACAAAGGTTTAACATTAAAACATTACAGAACACAGATTTATAATGTTTTTCGGAATAAGTAGAAAATAAAAAAAAAATTTTTAGGTTTTAAAAATATATCACATTAATGGCGGAAAAAAATACGTAGATATCCCATTTTTCGCACACACAAGATCTTCATTAATATGAAATAACAAATGCTAAAATCGATCAGTAACCAACAAAGAAAGAAAAAAACTTTTAGCCGCCCTTTTGCAAAATGTGCCACATTACCCCAATTGTGTGTTTATTTTTGAGGCTTTTAGAAGAAAATAGGATTTTATCGAAACATAAACGAAACAATTTCGGTTTATTTTTTGTTTAAAAAAAAAATTACAGCAAATTTCTAGCAAGAAAACATTTCGTTCAACATGCGTTAATCCTCTAAATAGCAAAAATATTTTAAGCAAAACAATAAGCAATTCAAGCGAGTTATTTATAATAAAAAATAAAAATAAATTTCAACTTAATTAGTTTTAAAGCAAATATTTGCTTCTAGTTTTTCATACTAAATTTTTAAGAGTCATATTTTTCCATGTTATTCATTTAAATAAAATTTATTGTAAAATTATGGTAAAGTAAAATAAAACAAAAAAATAGCTTCTAATTCTCTGCTAGTAACAATAGCAACAAAAATAATTTAAGTACTAACAATCAAATTGTATCATAAGTTTTAATACACAAACAAATACATATATACAAATAAAGTTGTGTTGTGGATATGTGTGTGTATGTGCATGTGTGTGTATTTATGTCCGCTTAAATATGTTGTTATCAATGAAAGTTAAAGTAAAGTCTTTGTATGTTTAGAAATATTTATAATATTTGTGTGCATATGTGTTAATGTATGTGTTACAAAAGCCTGGTGTCGAAATGCCATTATATTGTAGTGAAAACAAAAAATAAAGAAAAAAACAGGACTAAAACAACAAATATTTAACAAATAATTTTTCTTGTTTTTTGTTATATTTTATTTCAAATATAAATATCAAGCATCTGTTAGGTATCACATATCCATCCATCTTTATTTCATTCATCCTCCTCTACATCTACTTAGGTTCGTAGATTTGTGTTTTTAACATTCTGCTTTTGCTAGCCAGGCATCCAGTCAGTCACTCAGTCATCCATTCATAATAAAGTCATGCACGAAGTAGAGAATTTATTTTCTATAAAATACAAGTGTAACTAGATTTTTCTTTTCCTTTTTTTTTTTTTGCTTTTGGCGTTTGATATTTTGGCTTTTGTGCTTCTGTTTTTTCTTCTTCTTTTTTTTTTTTGTTATATAAATCGCTGTGATTCACAACGTAGATTATGAAGCACATCAGTGCCGCTAGATGTAATACAATGAAATTCTTATATAAAGACAGAGGATGATTTGGCAGTGTTGTGGAAAACAAATAAATAAGAAAATTAATAATTTTCAATAACATTAAGTTAAATCGAAATTTTTATTTTTTTTTTTTTTGTTTTCAAGTTTTTAATATTTAATATTTAATTTAATATTCAATATTTTTTAAATTTATTTTTATTATTTATTTTTTAGTAGTTTATTATTAAGCACTAGGTCATTATTTAATACAAAAATTTTAAAAACTTTATTTTTTATTATTTTACAATATTTCGCCAAACCATTGAAAAATAATAAAAATTAAAAATTAATAACAAACTACTAAAAAATGTTTAATATTTAATCAAGTAACTATATTTATTTTATTATTTATTTTAATTTTCTAAAATAAAATTTTATTTATCTCGGTTACTAATTGATATACGGTCGCTTATTTTAGGATTTTGTTTTGTTTTTATATCCTTCAAGCTTTAGCAAAGATTTTATGTGCCTTTGATGAATCATGCAATTTTACTTTACCGCAAAAATTTATTATTAATTTTATTGTTATTGTTACTATCAATTTATTATGTCTTTTTAATTACACTTTTTAAGAATTTTTACTTTGATGAGATTTTCATTTTTTAATTTTTGTATTTTGAAAAATATTATTTGTTTAAGAGACGAAAGCCTTAGTAGCTAGCTCTCTTTTGCTTTGTTAGTTACTATAATTGTATTATTGTAATTAATTATTAATAAAATAAAAATAAATAAAATAATTTGTTTCACTTTTATTCAGAGATCTTGCAAACTTTTAACTTAAATTTTAAATTATGCCAAATGCTAACATTATTAAAGTATAAAATGATAGTATCGATGCCACAGGGGAAATGGTTGCAAACATCATTTTGTTAGGAATGAAAACTTTAATTCCATCCAAAAAAAATTTCGATTAAAACCAGACTAAAATTCTAGTTTAATCACACGTGCAAAACGGCACTCAGATCACGATAGGAAGCATTCAGTATCTGGTGTAGAAACAAAAACGCCAATACTGATTCGCTATGCAAGAGGGCAAGATCTTCGTGTGCCAATAAACTATGACGCGAAAAAATGTCCAAGATAAGCGCCTTCGCGCTAAAGTTCATGCCACTCCTAGGGATAGCAAGAGATTTTGGTCATTTGTTAAAAGAATAAGTTCTTCAATTTCAACTCTTTTAAAAAATGGCCAAATATTCACTGACCTGGTTGATAAAGCTAACCTTTTGGCTGGTATATTTGCAAATAATTCTTATTTGCGGGCAAGCATTCAAACACCGCCCGAGCTCAACAGAATATCCGTTACTATTGCCGAAGATATTTTTTCGAGCTAGTACGGTTAAAGCGGTTTTAACAGACCTCAACATCAACAAGTCTTCTGAGCCAGATGGGATTCCAGCACCGGTCTTGAAACTGTGCTCTTCAACCCTAGCGCATTCGTTAGCAACCCTCTTCAGCATTTTGTATCATGCATGATATGACCTACCGACCGTAGGTCATAACCTAGTGATGGCCGAACCACTGTGGATGAAAAGCAGCGTCATTCTCGCCCTAGGAAGCCGACGACTAATATGTAGCAACAGTTGCAATTTCGGAGGTTTCGAAGCAGGGTCGAAAACCACCACTCCTTGCTGAAGAGTTGGAGACTATCCTACTCCTGGTCCAGAACACATGACTAGTATGCTCACTGCAATCGGATCAATCACACATTGTTCTCAGTAAAGGTGAGATGATCCTGGCCTCCTTATCAATTTCATGAGGGCCGCTAAAGGCCTACCTCAATAGTCAGTTAGAGAACAGCTAAAAACCTAAAGAACTAATTAACTGAACTCTGGGGCTTACTGATTCGCGCGAAAATAACGTGGAGTTTCCAGTTAACTACCTGCCAGCTTTCAGGGGACAGGGCTCCCTTATACCCCCATTTGCACAAGTCTAGATGGTTGAGTAATCCATAAAGAAACATAAGTGAGTCCCCGGGGGGGGGGGGAGGGGGTAGTAACTTTGTATCATGCCAGCGAATTTCCAAAGTGTTAGAAGGTTGCTAATATAATACCGATCCTAAAAAAAGGGTGAAGCTAACAACCCTGAAAATTACCGCCCAATTATAATTTATTCTGCAGTTTCTAAAGTAAAGAAAATTATGATTAATTTTTATCTAGTGAGGTACCTGGTTTCCATAAGGGTCGCTCTACGGGTTATTTGCTGGCTTTCCATTCGGAACAATGCTACAACTCCAGACGTCATATTTCCAAAGCGTTTGATAGAGTGTGGCATGATGTACTTCTGTCAAAACTTTTTGCATTTGCTATCGGTGATAATTTCTCCAGATTAACATCTAGTTTTCTCGGGAATCGCACTATACGAGTTGTTATAGATAGGATTTCACCACACGAGTTCAAAATTAATTTAGGGGTACCACAAGGCTCCGTTCTTTCTCCTACCTTATTTCTTATTTTTCTAAATGACCTTCTCTGTCAAACTTTCAACGATATATACTCTTTCGCAGATGACAGAACCATTTGTGATTCGTATTCATTTAATAATAGACCAAACCAGTTGGAGGTGAGTTATAAAAGGCGGAACATGAATGACGATCAATCACGATCTCGCAACATCTCAGAATGGGGTCGTGTGAATAGAGTAGATTTTAATGCATGTAAGACACAATGTTGCATGCTTATGCATAGATCTGTGCTCGGAAATGGTGCTGCATCTATTGCTATGGGTGATATGGATATTACGGAATCAGAAGCTATTGATGTTCTTGGCATTAAAATTCAGTATGATGTTCGATGGGCTAAATACATTTTTCAGGTTTCAGTGCCTCGGTTTTCAAAAACGGTGATTCACTCCATCTAATCTCCATACTGTTTTAAGCACCTATATCCGTCCAAAGATTGAGTACAACTCTTGTGTATGGGCCGGCGCTCCAAAGCAGAACAGTTCGTATGTGAAAGAGACTCCCTCCAGAGGTCTTTCCTGTCACTTTCAATATAGGAAAGTTCAAATTGAATGTCCACAAACACTATATTTCGTTCCTCTTCTCCATAACCTGATTTCCTAGGTCTGCCACAATGCATCGTATCTGTAAGAGTCATCCACTGAATGCTGGTCCGAAACGAAGAAAAAAGTATAAAATGATTCACAACTTTTCCCTAGTGACTATGAAGTGCTTTCCATCAAATTTAATAATTTTGACAGTTTTTCGATATCAAAAGGAAGTTCGATTTTAAAAAAAAAGGTTCCACATTTTTGATTGAGTTTCAATTCAATTTCGTTGCCAATATCTGTTTTTTTTTTTTCTTATTTTTATTATTACTTTTTTTGTCTTTTTTGCGGATTTCGGTCAAGCCGGTTCAGTAACAAACACACGAATAGTAGAATTTTTTTTTAAGATAAAATAGTTTGCTACTGAAATTTTGAAATTTTGAACTATTTTTCCATCTACTCAATCAATAATAAAATTCTCAATAAGGACTAACTGAAATGTTAAAAAATTTAAATTCTATATTTAGCCAACTATGCATGTGGCACCCTATGTTTTAGTACTTATGTTTTATTACCCACATTACTGTGTACAAGCTACTTTTGAGCCAATTATTTTATTATATTGATATCCCTAGATAATCGCCTACCGCCAGTATCAATTCTAATTCTAAAAAACGACACGCTTTTTCTGAAGTCGACATTTTGTTTCGTATTAATAATTGAATTAATAAGATTATATTTTGTTAAATAAAAATTATCCTTTTAAATCAACACCAAACACTAACTCAATTTATTGGCAACATGCGAAACCGAGTAACCCAAATGTATATTCGGTCGAAATTCTCTCAATTCATGGAGCAGTTTATAGACATATTTTTGCTATAAAGAGTGTGGATGCCAAAAAAAGCAAATTCCAAATATTTAATATTCTCCACTAAAAACTCATTTTCGTTTCGGTTTTTTGTTTTTTTATATAGAAATCAAACAATATTAAGAAAACTGAAACGTATAGTTTCGCATCTAGAAAACTTCTGCAGGTTATATGAGCCCACATTAATTTTACCTCCACTGTATAAGTATATTTAGAATGTGTTTTTATTATGTGACCGTGTTTGTAAAAAAAAAGCAAACAAGTTAAAATACTTGGAAATCTTGTAATAAAAAATAAAGTTTTACACAAACACAGTGTGTTAAATATTGCGACCCATTTTCTATTATTAGTGCGAGCAATAAAAAGCATAAAACAAAACCAAACCAAACCAAACCATAAAAAATAAAAAAAAAAAATATAGTTACAATATTTTCTCGGTTTTAAAATTGTGTGAGTGTGAGGGTGTAAGTGTTTCTTTTTTTTCTATTTTTTTAAATTTTCTTCAGTAACTTTCTAACCCACTTACGTATGGTGAAAATGTTTTTTTTTTAAACGATAGTGGCTATGAATGTCTATCGTTTTTAAAAGAAGTCATAAAAAGTACATGAATAAATAGCAACTCCAAAGGACCCCATATGTTTACACTGTTAACAGAAGAGAGAGAGAGAGAGAGAGAGCTCATATGCAAGCCCAACTACATGAAAAACCCTCGAAACTATATGGCATAAAAAGTAAAAACAAAGAAATTTAGAGTTTTCTTTAAAGGCATGAATTTTGCTTTTCCATATATGAACACACTCCCATTCAAGCTACATAGAACTTTAAAAGCAACAACAAATTGTGCATTTTTGTTTTCTCATTTTAAGCCAGAAAAAAAAAATAAAAACAATTCTCATTTAAAAATTGTTCCTTTCATTTGAATTTTATTTTACTTTATTTTTTACATACTTTTAGGCGTCACTTTGTCATTTTTTTTTTATGTGTGTTGTGCATGTGTGTTAATGTTGCCTATATTTTTATTTTTTTTTAGTTTCATATTTTTTTCCTCATTTGTTTTTCTATTATTTTTAGTGATTGTCATCGTTGTGAAGCAACACGTTGTTACTCCCTGACATGGTATGCCATTGTCACTGCTTTTTCTTTCTTCTGTTCCCTTTGAAGTTCTTGTTAAATTTTCACTTTGTTTTGTAAATTCTTATAAACAAGTTTATTTGCACGTAATTATGTGTGTATGTGTGTGTTGTTACGATGTGCTGTCAAAGTGTGAGTTTCAGTGTTTAATGAGAGAGACTTAATGAATTTTTCTGCTGCTTGTTGCTTCTCCTTTTTATGCGCATGATCTTTACATATGAAATGAAATCTTTTTGAGAAAGCAAATACTTTTGCTTTGATTTGAGTGTTTTTATTTGAAGTGAGACAACATATGGTTCATTTTTTTTTATTTTTTTTGAGTGCTAAATTGAGTAAAACAATTTAACTTCCACAGAGAAGACAAATTCAAGAAAAAGTTATAGAAATGATGACGGTTTTTTAAAATCTAAGTCGAAAAATCTGAATATAAATAATTATGCAGCAATAAACTTTCTGCTAAGAATTTTTAATCGCTAATGTAACTAAGTGATTATAACTTAGTTTATGCCAGGAGTGTGTAACTGAGTACTATTACATTTTTTCCAAAACTGTTTAGCAAAAAAAAATTTTCCAAAAAACTGTTTGCTGCTGTCATCCTACTAAAAACAAAAAAAGTAATAAAATATTTAATTTTCTATAATTAAGAATCATTAATTAAGAATCATTATTATTATTTAATGGTTGGTAAAATTTATAAAACCTAAAAAATATTGTTATTTTAATACAGGGCGACCGCCGCAAAGTTCATATTTGCCAGTAATGAAGTAGACACGTGGCAAATTTATTATGGAAAATAGTCGATAAACCAACATGTTTTAATCGTTGAAAAATTTTAGTAAAATCAATCATCGATTACTGTGACGATGAGAAAGCTACATAAAATTTGTTCGAGAAACAACGTGCCACCAAAACGCACTATTTGTCGTGTAGCGAATGATTTCGAAGAAAGAGGGTCTGCAGGTGATAGGCTCAAGCATGTACCACAATGCACTGTAAGATCGGCTGAAAATATTAGAGCTGCTCAAGAGAGTGTTCAAAACAATCAATCAACCCTAATTCGACGTCGTGCTCAGGAGCTTGATTTTCACAGAAAAAATTTGGCCACAATGTACAAGGATTTGCATTTGTTTCCATGTAGATACAGTTAACACAAGAGCTTTTTCCACAAGACCATTTACGCCGCCGTACATATAGCAATAGGATGTTACAGCTCACCCATGACAACCTCTATTTTCGTGAAAAAAAAAAAAACAAAACATAATGAATGACGAGGCACATTTTTGAATGGATATGTGAATAAAAATAGTCGGTTCTGGGGAATGGGAAATCCTCAAATTATTCAACTATCACCTTTGCATCCATAACAAGTGACAGTCTGGTGTGCAATTTGGTTAGGAGGAATCATTGGATCTTACTTTTTTGAAAATGAAAACGACAGTACATGTGAACGGAAAGGAATATCGTAAACTTTTAAACGCCACAACTGTATACTTTGGGCTTGATTAACATGTGGTATCAACAAGACGGTGCCACATCGTAGGCAGCCAGGATTACAATGGAATTACTACGGGAACCCAACAACCCTACAACAAGTTATTTCAAGAAATAATGATGTTTATTGGTCTCCATCGTCGCCTGATTTAACTGCTTCGGACTTCTTTTTGTGCGAATCTCTAAAAATCAAGGTTTATGCCAACAACCCAAAAACACTTGAGCAAGTCCAACAAAATATTCGTGATGAAGTTAATGAAATACCGCGTAAAATGTGTAAAAATGTAATGAAAAATGTGCTCAAAAAGGCTCACATTTGTGAGGCTCTGGTAGCGGGCATTTATCTGATATTGTATTTCATACATAATAGCCAACTTTAACTAAAACATTTATTAATATAAGATGCATTCTCTTTTATTTATTCAAAAGTTATAAACAAAAAAGGATATACCTTCGACGAACACCCTGTATTTTTAAATATAAATTTAAATAATTTTTTAAGAATAAGATCAGGTTTTTTTTTTGGAGATGCCACCCAATAGTGTGGTGAAATATTAGTAATTTTTTTTTTGTTTATATAAAGACTCTATGCTTAAAAATTATTTATAAAATATTCCAAAAGGTCAGCTATAATAATTAGTTATTTAAATATAAATTAATTTATATAGTTTTTAAACGATCTTTTTTTTATCTTTAATAAATATGTTTTTTCTTTTTTAAGATCTTTTTTTTAATATATATTTTTCTCTTTTCAATATTTCGCTTTCCTTTGGAAAGCTTCTTCAGGACAGACACAGACAATTTAGCTCAGAATTATAGGTACTTAATTAAAAAGACACATAATTTGTTATAATCATTTCATAAGAGAGAATTTGTTATTTGTTAGTTGTTATTTATTTGTTATTTCCGTTTCCTTGTTATTGTATGTTTGAATATTTGAAAATTTAAAAAAATTTTTGTATGTATGTATGAAAAAATATTTTATATGTTTTTGTCAAATGTTTTGAAACATTTTTTTCAATTTGTTAATAATTTTGTTTTGTTTTCAAAAATATATAAAAATTTTTTTCCTGAAGAAGCTTTCCAAAGGAAAGCGAAATATTGAAAAGAGAAAAATATATATTAAAAAAAAGATCTTAAAAAAGAAAAAACATATTTATTAAAGATAAATTAATTTATTTAAACCAAACACTTTTGTTTGCTTTTATTATCTAAACCAAATAAGATATGAATTGGAGGTTGTAGTTTATCAATCATCCTAATTTGTTTAATGAAGGACGTTGTAGAACTGATTTTTATGTTGATAATTTTAATTTATTACTTTTGTGTAGTTGGATACTTTTACTGAATAAAAATCGAAGATCGAGTAGTACAAAGCTTGTGTCCTTCTATCTACTGTATTCCCTGACATTTTGCCAAATATAAAAAAAAATCAAAGTCACAAGTGAGTTATAAAATGCCTGAGTACCATCTGCTATACGAACAAGCTTTTAAATAATATATTTATTTTTTGTTTGTTTTAACGGTGCTTTAAAAAAAAATAATTTATTTTTAAGCTGATTTTTGCGGTGTACAAGATTAAAAAGAATGTGCAACTTTAAAAATTCTTTTCTCTAGAAATAAATTAAAATTCATGTGCATTTTTTACAAAATTTTGTATTCTCATTTTTGTTATCAGAATTTACTCCTCCTACCTGCCACTTGATTTATGGACTTGGATCTACTTTCAATAACTTCTTATTGTTTTCATATTCCAAGTTTTTAATATTAGCTTCTATCTAATGCTATTTTTTATTATATCGGCCACAGATCAAAACAGTCTTCTTATTTCTGTAACACCTTCTTGATGTTCAAATTTTCGTTTAGTTTACATTTATATTTCTACAATACTGCTGTTATTGTTATTAATATAATGATATATTTTTAATTTGCTCATTTTCAAACACTAATTATCTATAATATTTTGAGTTATAGTATTATGAATGATACTTAACAAGGGAGCTACCCAAGAAATGTGGATAACACATGATTGCAAAAAATAGCTTAATCTTGAAATTAACTCATTATTTTTGACAATATTATATTTTTAAAAATTTATTTTAATGTTAATTTTCTAATCACTAACTTTTTATAAATCTATAATATCTTCTTCACAAAATTCTTTTTTTTTTTGGCTTTAATAACACAGAACCAGATTATATAATTAAATAGTTTCAGAGGAAAGCTTATGACTTTTAAATTAACAATTTATTACCATTTTTCACGCATCGGCTTTTTTTTTAAATGTCATTTACCTTTAAAACTGTAACGTGGTTGTTTGAAAAATAAAATATTGAATTTGAAGTGCCAAAATATTTACACGTATGGAAATATTCTTACAGACAATATATATAAAAAAACTTTAATCAATTGGTAACATAAAATTAATTTATTTTTTTAATTCATAAATTCCTAAAGCGGGGAAAAAAATTAAAAAACAAATTCTTTTTATTTTTAATACTTTCCACTCAGCCTTTGTTGACCTTTAATCAACATATCAATTCCTAAACCGGGGAAATAATTTCCAATAATTTCCAATTTCTACAAAACTTTACACCCTGCCTTTATTGGCAGGCCCGTAGTCAAATTTTTATTGAAGTACAGCTGTTTGCGTTTTTTCAATAGCTGCTTTGCACTCCGAGAAATTTTGATATAATTTATAAATTTTGCTTCCAAATTTCCTATGCTTGGATAGAAATGGAGGGTGAACATTTAAAATGTTGGAACCAATTTTTCTTTTAATCGATTTTGCTATAGATTCTTCTTCTTTTCTTTTTTTTAAAGAGAAGTAGCACTTCATGCAACAATGCCTCTGCCGTATAAGACAGCACAGCGACCAGTGACTATGCCTTCATCGCTTAGCAGCCCCACCAACAGTCAATTTTTATTTTTGTAGTGAAAAAAACAAAGGTCTTCGTTGGGAATCGAACCCTCAACACACATACTGACAAGCGAGTACACTTCCTACTAGCCTACAGGTGCACCTTTAAAACAGTCCTAAGAAATTAACTAGCACCGAAGTAAGTTTAAATTATGGAAGCAAAAAAACATAGCACCTTTTTGGGAAGAATCCTAAAAAAGCAGTAGTTTTTATTTTTCCCAATCTATAAACAGTTATAACACGTCAGATATACTAATTAGCGTCAGCCAAATATTAAAGAGAGGCAACCTAGACATGTACGCACATTTTGTAGATTTTTTCGAGGTTTACTTAAGCTTAAAAATTGTTAACAATTAAGTAATAAATAAACTTAAGTAATAAATAAACTTTTTATGACATTTCAAAAAATTGTATGTCTGAGGCACCCAACTTTTAAAACTTACCCAGATAGTGACCGACAGTCCACAACTTTACTCAGAAATACTTTTGCTGGGCTTCATTAGGATATCTTAAGTGGTTCATAAGCAACTGAATTTTTTCCAAAATAAAACGGTTTTAAACCATTGTGCAAGGTGCAACGTAATAAAGCTAAATTAATGGCTTAAATTATCTTTTGACTGAAAATATTTCTAGACACTGCCTGAATGCAACTGCAACCACACTTTATTGCTACGGTTAGTTCTGTTTTATCTGACAGTATTTAAATTTCTGAACTTCGACTTGAACCTACTCAACTAATAAGGCGTATTATAAATAAAAAGCCTTAACTGCCATTTTTTTTTAATTTAAATAAAATTTTAAATTTATTTTTTTCAATGTTCTTTCTTAAAATCTCTTTTACTTTCTATTTTAGTTTTCTTTTGCTTCGAATAGAGTTTTGGAACAAACATTTTGTACTAAAGAAATTTTTAATTCATATTTCCCAGACTTGGGGCATATTAATTACAGTTGGTTATTAATTATACATTCAAATACTCAATAACATGTAATCGTAATTGGAAATTTTCAAATACATTCAAATTTTCAAATTGAGTTTTTTTTTCAATTACACATTTTAATTGTAAATAAATACAATTACAATAAAATGTAATTTGTAATTAGAATATGCCAATTAAAATTACTTGTAATTGTAATGTAATTGAAAATTTTAATTAATGGATGCTTTTTTGTTATATTTATTGTCAAAAAATATTTAAATAAAGAAATTGCATTAACATGTAGCGTTTACTTTTACTATGTTTATTAAAATAATACTTTACAGTTTTAAGTTATTTCTTTTATTAACTTACCATAAATTTTGTTATCTATTTTTAAAAGTCTCAATAAAAATTAAACTAAATTAAATTATAAAAACCACAATCCTAAATGAATAAATAAATTAGGCGTAGTATTTAAAAATAAATATTAAATCGAAAATAAGGAAAAATTAAAAAAGTGACATATTTTTGAACAACATACGACTATAAATAAATACTAAACATTTGCGTGTATATATATTTATATAATAAACTATACTTTGCAAAGTTATTGTATTATTTATTAATTAAAAAAAGTCTTATTTACTTTAATGAAAACCATTTTTTAAAAATGTTCATCCGTTAATCTTTGTAGTCTTGATGTTACAAAAAAATTCTAGTGAACGAAAATAACCTTTCAACTGATGCTGAAGATGTTAATATGCAAGTTCATATGTGATCGCATGTAATTGGCGATTATCACGCGTATATACGCTGTCTACATTTTAATACCTAATAGCTCAATAGAACAATTTTAATAAAAATAACATTTTTTTGTTATTTTAAGTTACAATGCAAGAGAGTAATTTTTTAGAAATATTTAAAATTTATAGGCATAAAATTGAATTTCGTTCAATTGGCAGTAATGATTACTGCCTTACGGCAATTACAATTACTGTAAATTGTTAATTGAATTTTTCCAATTAATAATTACAAGTAATTGCACTTGAAATTTTAAGTACAAATTATGTACAAATAATTGCAATGGACTAAGATTACAATTACAATTACTTGTAATTAGTAGTTGGAAATTTTCAATTACTAATTGCATGTAATTGTAATTGAAACGTAAATGAATTAAGACATGGGGGATGTCTGATATTTTCCTAACTATTTCCACATACTTATATTGATTCTCAATGGACAATAATAGAGAATCTCAATTTTTTTTTAACTTAGTTCAGAATATCCATAATGGATTTAGTTATAAAGTTCAACTATATAAATTAAAATGGAATTAAATTAAATATTAAATTTAAGATACGTGCGAAATTATGAGTGCGAAGAATTAAATTTATTTCTTTAGGTTTTTTATTTAATTTTACATAAACAGCAAATAAAAATATTTAGGAAACAAAAATAATCGTTAACATGCAATGTGTTATCGTCGTTTTTTATAAAAACTCCACCTTTATAACCTCTTTTATTTGCCCTTTTGCTCACTTGTTTTGTTTGTGGATAAATATTTGTTTATTCATTTTATGTCATTTTTATTCAACATCATTATCTCCAACTTATGACAATTTTCAAAACAAAGCAAAAAATATAAATTTACCTAAATACACGAATAGATAATAGATAAGAGAACAAGCCAAACAAAAACACACATGTTTGTATGTTTCGAGCACTCATTATCATGATTATAATTAAAAAACAATTCAAAAACATGTTTTATAACGAGATTTTCTTCAATCAACAATTAATTTGAATAAATAAAAATAAATAACAAAAAGAAGAAGGCGCCTTCAGCCAAACAGTGACACTAATACATCCTAAATAATGAACAGTGTCTTCTACATCTTCAACTAAACACATTCACACACACACACATACATACACAAACTCTTAGAATGGTAAATTTAAGCAACATATGGTTGTTAATAATGTGAAAAACCTTAACTTGTTGTTGTTGCTAGTGTTATTTCAATCTCGCCATTATACTTCTATCAAACATGTCCAAAGATTGTGTTGCAACAGTTTTTAAAGCAAAAGTTGAAAGTTGAGTTTTGTTTTCTCAACTCAATTTCAAATTCTTAACTCAATGTTAATGTTTTAAAATGAAAAGAAATATTGCCTAATAGAAGGGGGTGAGGAGGGGTTGCATGATCAAATATGTAACAGCAATTAAAGTTAAGGGCATAAGCAGCCCTTAGGGTAGAGTGATTTAAAATGAGCAGAAAATTATTTAAATGACAATTGCAATTTGAGGGGAAATGAAGACGAGCTTTGTATTCGAGTTGTTTGCAAATTTTATTTACATATCAAACCGGAAGTTAAAATTTTAATTTAACAGAAATTTATGAGTGTAAAGTATATTGTGCCATTAATAAAAAAAATGTACTTTCAATTTATTGTTCGATCATGAATTATTTGTTTTAATTGTTTGAAGCTGGTGAGAAAATATGTTTTAAAGTATGGAAACGAAAAAACTTTTACATTTTGTTCGTTACCTCAAAACAAATAAACTTGAATTTATAAAATTATTTGAAATTACAAAAGCACTGCTCTATATTTTTAATATGAATATAATAAATAAAAATTATATTTTAAAAACAAGAGTTTGCCTTATTCTCAACTTTAAGCTTTAACTTGTATATAAAATTTGATATAGAAGTTAAAGCTTAAATTTCCAATCTGTTTTACAGCTCTTAAATAAAATTTAGGCAAGACTTTTGCTTATTAGTGGCTATCTTAGAAGTTTTTGAATATAATGCTAAGCGACTTAATTCAGCGCATTTTATACACTTCATATTCCAGACTAAAATTCTCTATAGTTCAGCATGAATAGTGTATTGTAGCCACGTCTGGCTAAAATAATTGTAAGTCATTGCGTATCCTATGCAGCGGCCGACAATAGGCAAATCTATAGGCATTCATTTCGTTTGATTTATATAATTCTATGGGGTTTGTTTGTACGCTTTTAGTCTTGCAGCTCACTCGTCAATAGATTTTAATTGCAAACAAGCGATTTTTTTAAACTCATTCGATGTTCTATCGGTACTTTCCTTCCTTCCACACAAAATAAAATGTTGCATTCTTCGACGAGAACTTTTATTGGATTATTTGTCAGTTTTAAATTATCCTTAAGAGTATTCTATGATTAACGCTTTAGGGGTATACAGTATTTTGTTCGCATCTATTACTTGTCAGATATTCTTGCCCTGATTCACACAAAACATCGCCTATAACATCAGCTGTGCACTGAACTTCAACTAGAAGACCCCAAGTATCAAGTGTCAAAGATGCGATTTTTTGCAGGCCTGCGTAATTTGATGATCTATACACAAACATTAAGGAAAGTCGGCATATGATGTGGGCTCATTTTGCGCTCTGTCAGCGTGATTTAAAGATTGGTAGACATTTCACAAAATCGCTGTTCCACATGATTCCAAATTGTTGTTAAACTTGATGTATGAAGCCTTTTCTAGATGAATGTTTGATTAAATGAACTGTAAGCTTGGATGCTAACAATAATATACGCTGCCGCTTGCTGATTCTTAACTTTTTTATGAGTTGGTATTGGGTACATGAGGGGTATAAGATGACGTTTAAGACTGGAATAAAAAGGATATCTAAGATTACTCCAGCGACAACACATTTGTGCCACGTAAATTATTCCATTATTGAAAAGATTTCTTCAGCGAAGTAAAGCAAATTCTGGAGTCTAAACTAAAATAGCAAAATACAAGGCAGCTCTTATATAGGAGCTCTTTCACACGAATATAAGCCACACTTGGATCTGTTTAATTAATATAACCGCATAGCACTTAATAAAAACTGTGTTCATGTTACCGGAGTTTATAAAGCTTAGGTGCCCCTGTAGGCTTGTCAGTATGGGGTTGTTGGTTCGATTCCCAACGAAGACCTTGGTTTTTTTCACTACAAAAATAAAAATTGACTGTCGGTGGGGCTGCTCAGCGATGAAGGCATAGTCACTAGTCGCTGTGCTTGTCTTTATACGGCAGTTAATTTCCGACTATCCTTCTACTTTCACCACCTGTTTCATCTCTTCTCTATCCCTTTCCTATAGAATGTAGCACGGTACTTGACTAAATAGGCATTAAAGCCTGAAGTGCTACTTCTCTTAAAAAAAAATAAGCTAAAATCGTTAAGGAGTTAGGCGAAAATTTCAACCACCATCTTAAAACCTAGAATTTCTTAAAATATCAGTATCACTTTCAAGTTTTCACTCTACCTGTTATTGAAAAAATAAAATTAAATGCTTTTACCCGACGGACCGCTACCGCGAAAGTAAATAGCTTCTAGATATAAAATAACACGCCAGTTTCGTTACTAAAACTTAAATTTTCCAAGCAAAAACTTACTTCCCTGTCGAAATTTGGAAATTTGTATTTTTATTATCTGAATTCCAAAACCCAAGTTTTTACTTCTTTATTCCACGTCTCTGCTACCGCACCCATGTTACCAACGTCACGCAGGTCTTGGTTTCCCAATAAAATGAGTGGAGTTATTTCAATGTGGAAGTTAATACTATGAGTTCATCCTCTCTTCTTTGCTCTCTTTCACTCGAAATCCTCTCTAAGAGTTTTACTCTCTTCTTTTTTTTTGGTTTGTTTGTTTGTTAAAGAGGCACATAAAGGGTGGGTGATAGCAAATTTCTGCTTTGGGGGTTTGTAAAGTTTGATTATTATACTTGTTGAAGCTTAAACTTAGCCGATAGTTATAAGAAGAATATTTTTTCAACGTGGCATATTTTATTTTGCTATTGAATGCTGAAAGAGAGCGCAAGAGGGTGATTTCAGATGCAAACCCACTTTAGCAAACTAAAAACAAAAACAAAAAAAAAACAATAATTACAAAAAGTTATACATTTCTAATGGTTGATTGTTAACACGATTGGCATTTGCCTGTTGCTCGTGAAAATGTACAAAACAAAAAACAAGTACAATGTTGATAATTGTAAAGATAATAATGATGATAATAATGAATGAAGAGTAAATGTTGGAACACTTATGTATTGTATACCCATGAGTGAATGCTCTTGAACGTGTGAGTAAGTGTAACGGTTTGTGTACAATATAATTTCCTTTTCTAAAGAATTGAAGAAAAAACAAACTCAATAGAGAGCTTCGTTTAACTATACAAAAAAAAAAAAAAAGAAAGCGACAACAAAGAAAAAAACCGAATAACAACAGCAACAATAACAAAAACCATAACGAAAACCACGACAACAACTACGACGACATGCAGAAAAATGATGAGGATGACTGCTAAAATAAATGTAAGAAGACTTGTAGCAATTACACGCATTTTTTTGAAATTTTAATATTGGCGACCTCAAGACCTGGAGCCTGATAAATTATGAACGACTTTATCAGTTGAAAGCAACAGTTCAACAAGTGAACAACACGACAAAATACGAGCTCGAAATAATTTCTAAAAAAAAGTAAACAGTAAACTAAAACCTTAAAGTTATAAAATATTTTTACAATTTAAAGCATACTTTTAGGAAATTTTTTAAATAAATAAATAAACTATACTTTTAAGAGACCTTAAATCATTTAAAATATAGTTAAAGCTGTTAAAGTATAAACCTTTAAAAATTTCTTACGAAATTTGTTAAAGCTCGGGGTTAAATCACTAACATATGGTAGCAAGTTGCTTAATTATTTTATGGTGGAATAACATTAAAATAAATTATACAATACCAGCTTATCATCAAGCAACCAAAGCAGAAAGCCAGACAAACATTTTAAAAAGAACAAACTTTTTTTCCAAAAAAAGAACTGTAACATATGGTAAGTTGAATTTAGTTGCTAAAGTTATTTAGAATTTTATTTAAAGTAAAAAAATTAAATTAAAGCAAAAATTTAAATTAAAAATAATAATTCTTTCATATTTACACAAGTATCTTGAATTTATATTATAAAGTTTAAACTTTCTGTTTACTTAGTTTAATATAAAACTTAGTAAAAAGTACAATAATAAGTGAGCAAACAAGCAAACAAGCAAATAATAAATAAATAAATAAAATAAGGATACTACAAGGGTCCTTTAAAAAAAACATGTAATAGAAACCTTGCTCTTTACGAAACATATGTAAGTTTATTTTATTTTATTTTTTGTCTACCTACAATATAAATGTACTGACTGACATTCACAAGTCTTTACACAACCACATTTATGTCTCCATGTTTGGTTATGTATGATATCAAACACATAGTCAGTTATATATTTATACATACACACATTTATATTTATCTCTTTAGATCCTTGGTATATTATCTGCTCATAGATGCGTCAATAAATACTCATCAATAAATACGACTACAAAATGGTAACAACTAAAATCCCTTTAGTAGCTGCAACGATATTCTTAATAAAAAACGAAAACTTAAATGGAAAAAGTTACTATACGAGGGATACTTTAATTATCGGACAACATATTAAAGAAAGTTTAAGTTGATATTTTTAAATAAACTTATCGAAGATTCAGAATCTTTAGCAATATGTTGTTTTGGAAAAGTAGGAGGGAACTACTTCAAAAGCTAAAATGCTTTCTATGTTTTTAATATTCTAATTTATTATTTAAATCTTTAATCTCAAATTGGGCTTTAGAAATATTCGAATTTTGTATATAATTGAAATTTTTATTTAATTGGAATGAAAAATCTTTTTTGGCAGACAAATATTTAATTTGGGCTGAGTAAGCCTTAAATGAATATTTTACCCAGATTTACAATCTTACCTCTATCTTTATGCAGATTCATTCAAATTAGCTGCTGGAAAGTTGTTTCTCTTATATTTGATCAAAGAAACTTAATGCGATGTTTAGAACGCCTTGCTAACTGAAGAAGAGGAAATAAATTATATCACTCAGAGAAAACTTAAAAAAGAAATAATTATAAAAAATAATAAATATAAAATAAAAATAATCATTATGATTATAATAATTTATTAATAATAATTATTATCATATTTGGGAAAAACCTATAATTTTATACGTGGTTTCTACTTTACACACCAACTTTCGCTTGTGGCCCATCCAATCTCTTCCCACCCTAACATACCGCGTAGTTAATTTTATTTACTCCGGCTATTTAGCATTTTCTCACGCTCGAAATTCAATGGTTTTATTTCCATTTCGTTCAAATGTCTTATTTTCTAAGTTTTTTTTAGCCAGTTAGCAACAACATCTTTTCTAGTCCGAGATATTTTATAACTTAACTCTGTTACTTATAACAGTTACAATTATTGTAAAAACTTTACTCTTACCATACAATTTTCCAATAATATTTTGAATGGAAGACAACAGAGATATTCACAGTGTTTCAAATTCTTTGTTAACTCTAAGATATAATTTGGCGACGGAAAAGCTTAAAACAAGTTTCTTTAAAACAAGTAATGCTCAAACCACAATGGAAGGCATTTATTTGTATTTAACATTTTGGGGAGCCAGCAACCACGAAATATTTCTGCAAAGAACTATAAACCTTTAACCAAGATGTTAAATATATTACGACAACGTGTGATTAGATTTAGATCCGCGCCTGGCCATGAAGCCTTAATCAGATGGTGGATCAAACCACTGCATAATTTGAAACGTCATGGTCGTCCTAGGAAGCCGAAGCTATAATTCTATGCAACAAAACTTTCTAGTTGCAACTTCGATGATTCCAGAGCAGGGCTGCAAATCATCACTCTTTCCATCTCCTGTCCAGAATACATGTCTAGCATGATCCCTGAACTGGATTATTCACTTAGGGTGTCATTAACAGTGGCCTTAATAACAACCATTATACTGTTATGGGGCCGCGAAACCACAACCACCGCGATACTCCCATATAGGGGCCAACCTCAATAATCAGCCAGAGAACTATTAAAAGTCTAAAGAGACAAATAATGAACTCTGCGAGCTTACTGATTCCCGTGGAAGTAAAGTGGAGTTTCCAGTTGTACCCCTGCTGACTTCAGGAGACTGGGCTCCCTTTTACCCACAGTTGCACTGTGTCTAGATACTCAAAGTTCTATAAAGACCATATATATGTGCCCCCAGGGGGAATATTATGATAAGTAGTCATGTATTTAAAAAGCCATAAATAAGCAGAAAAATAATTTAAAAAATTTTTTTGAAAGGTTTCGATAAAACTTACTTTAGGCCAATGAGAATCAGTGCTGCATAACAGTTAAGGAGAAGCTTTATTTTTAATGTTATATAACATTAAAAATAAATCAAATCTTAGAAGAGTTAAGCAGCGCCTCTAGTGTTAAGTAGTTTGACTAAACAAAAATTTAGAATGTCCGTGGAGAAGTTATACTACTTTGTTTTGTAGCCATTTTGGTAAACATTAGTCTTGACAGTTCATATGTGGCAGTCGTGAAGTAGACACGTGGCAAATTTATTATGGAAAAATATTCGATGAATTAACGTGTTTTAATCGTTAAACCATTGTATTAAAATCAATCATCGGTTACTTGGAAAGGGAATGATTTCGGAGAAAGAGGGTCGTTAGGTGATAGGCCCAAGCGTGGGTCACAACGTACTGCACAATCGGCTGAAAACGTTACTGCTGCTCAAGAAAGTGTTCAAAACAATCCGTCAACCTCAATACATTACCATGCTCAGAAGCTTGGTCTTCAAAGAACATCTTTAGCCACAATTTTGCGCGAGGATTTGCATTTGTTTCCATATAAGATTCAGCTGACACAATGACACAAGAGCTCCTTTTACAACACTATTTACGCCGCCGTACGTACATATGTTTATAGGACAACCCCGATTTTTACAAAAAAATCATAATGAGTGACGAGGTACATTTGCTTTTGCATAGATATGTGAAAATTATAAACAAAAAAAGTAGTATACCTTCCCGGCGAACACCCTGTAGTTAAAACCATTTTATTTGCCAATATTATATCACTTAACAACTCTTTAAAGCTATAAAGCTATCTAAAAGCTGCATATAAGAAAATTTATTATTACTTAGCAGTGGCTGTAATTCAAATTCGGACAATCTAAGTTATCACATCATTAGCATTCAAAGATTTTAACACTTAAGCTTAAGCTACAGTTCCCTCATTCGAAAAAGAAAAAATATAATCAATATTTTGGATAACTGATTTGAAACCATTTTTCAGAAAGAATAAAATCTTAAATAGATGTTCGCAAACTTATCATGAGCGAACCCAGACATTTTTTGCTAAGCAAACACAAAATTGTATCACTACTTTTGCGAGTAACTGTTTCCTGAATTCATAAAGAAATCGGCTGTACTGATCTTTGCGTTTCTTTGCCAAGTATCCTTTGACTCTTCACATAAAATAATTCCGCTAAAAATATTCCAAAATATTAATATTTTTATTTTTCTATTTTTAATTCTAATCCAGTCAGCAGCAGAGCGGCAGCAGTTATCAAGAGCAACACAAATCTTCTGCATATAACTTTTTTTAATTTTCATTTCTCCTACACTTCGCACTCAGTTTTCATTTCCGCTTTGTCATTGTTGTTGTTAGTATTGTAATGTTGCTATAGTTGTTGCTGTTGTAGTAAAAGTTATTGGCATATTGTTTTCTTTCAAACTTTTGTAATGTATGTTGACGTTTTTGTTGTTGCCGTTGCTATCACTGCTCTTATATTTAATATTATTTTTTTAACACACTGCAACAGCATCAATATTAGCAACATCAACAAGTGACAAAAGAACAATTTCATAACACTGTTGATGCTTTTACATCTACTCAACTTATTCCTGTTGCTGTTGATTGCAAAAACAACCAAAAAAGAAACAAAACAGAAAAAAGCAAAGGAAAATTGCCATGGATTTTTATTGTTGCTGCTGCTGTGAGTTTATGAATGTGTAGCAGGCAAGATTTTATGGTTGCTGGCTTCTACTGCTAGAATATTGTATTTGTACATGACACAACTAACTATGTAAAACGGCACAGACACAGCCGGACAGACTGACAAATTATGTTTCTTTGTTTTGTTAGGCGGTTGTATGTTGCCAGCAATTGTTCGAGGTCCTGGTAAAGGAAATAAAGCTGATGCCACTTTTAGATTTACAACAATTATTGTTGAAACACAAACAAAAAGAAAAAAATTAAAACGAAAAAAAGCCAACACTTTAAATGAGTAAGAATACGATTGTGTGGGTTAAGTAAAATTAATAGGCAATTTTATACCTATACCTACTTTCCTACGATTTTTTAACCCTTTGAGAGATGATAACTCAACCAAATATTTTACTAAAGCCAATAATCTTAAGCTGAAGTGTTTTGAAAATAGAATAGAAAAAACCAAGTCTTTTTATTAGACAAAAAACCAGTGTTTTTTTAAAGATTTGGCAAAAATCTGCACATAAAAATTTAGCTAAAGCCTGTAGATATATGTTAAAGAGAGGCTGGTAGGAACACACCTACAGCATAAGTCTCTCTTGTAACAGTATGTTGCTTTTATACACAACAGAAAAACAAATAAAGCAAAAGGATCCCACATTTATATTTGAAAAATTTAAAAACACGTTCATCTTACAAACACTCAAAGTAATTCGTATTACTTGAAATAAATTAAAATATAAAAATAATTGAGTTACAATATTATTTAAATTACAATAGCATATAATACAAGTTATGTATTTCGATTTTTATTTAACAAATTGGCTTCATTTCAATTTATAAATACATTTTAACATCAAGAGGCACTTTGGAATTTAATCTCTTCATATTTATATTTACGCGTACGGCATTATTTTTTTAACCCAAAACCAAATATGCATAATATTATTATAATAATTGAATTTAATTAATATCATTGGTTTATTAAAAACCAAAATAACAAAAAAAAATGAAAATAAAGTTCATGTGCATATTTTAAACAGAAAATAATCATGTTATTTACGTCATCGAAATAATTTCAAATTAAAAATTTTAGTTTTAATTTTTTAATAAATTTTTATCCAGCACTTAAAACTACACTGCAAGATTATTAAATCGTTATTTATTAAGAGTTTATTATTTACGAGTATCATTTTTTTATTTACTTGTAAAGCTTTAAAATGTCCATAAACTAGTTGGCCATAAGATCAGATTATAAATTCTTAAAATTATATTTCACTAATACAAATGAAGATATTCTCTCATTAAATTAACGTACTGGGATATTACAATCAAACAAATCCAGTTATATTTTCTAAAGGTCGTTATCATCCCGAGAGATATAATCACAGAGGAAGAGTTCTGTGTCAACTTTTAATTTAAATTTTCTCTTAAATGATTGTTACTGAAAACCTAAAGTATCCGCTTGCTACATTCCTCAAGATAATGTAAATGGTTTTATAGTGTACTATCTAAAAAAGCTTATAGCGTGCTATCTATAAAAGCATTTGCATTTACATAAAAAGTATTCACGCTCTTTGTCTACAGTTGGATGCCCACGCAAAACAATTAAGCATTTTTATTATTTTATGAAAATTGTAGGCCTCCACCTTCAACAGCTAAGGAACCAGAGCATTATTTTTCAAAACCACAACCTGTATGGAAACATGTTTTTAATTTTGAAATATATTCTTTACACTTATTTGTATATAGTGAATATTTTTGTAATTGTTCTACAGTAATTCTAAATATCTGCGTACTGTGCTTGAGAAACAAAAGACATATCGGTAAACATCACGTCACTATTAGAACACCCCCACCCCCCGGGGGGCACACAACCTAGGTAGACCCTTCCCCATCTTGACATGTGCTTCTGGGGGTAAAAGACCGCACCAATTGCCTAGACTGGCAAAGCCTGAAACTAGAAAAATTGGATACTTGAGATCCGACCAGTTATTTACCAAATTCGTAGCCCAATACTGATTATTGGCCCCTTGGGGAATATCAATTTAAAAACCGCAGAAAGATAAGATATGTTCCTATCCGATATGCTGTTGCATTGCATTGTAAAAGAATGCCGATATGCTTGGGTTGACGAGAGTATTAGATAGGTTCCAGCTCTTAAGCAAGGAAAGAGGGCACGGCCCTGCTCGCTGTGCTTTTAAAATTGCTACTTGAGGTATGTCATGCAAATTTAGAGCCATATGGCTAGATGGTGATGTTATGTTATGACGACATCTCACCGTCATTACACGTGCCAACGGGGGGGCTACACGACAATTCCACTTTATTTCCACGGGAATCAGTAAAGCCCCAGAGTTAAGCTTTCTGTCTCTTTAGCCTTTTAGCTCTCTGACTAATTATTGAGGTTGGCCTTTCGGGAGTATCGTTGTGTTTTCAAGGCCCTAATTTGAGTTGTAGGGGTCGGATCATTCACAATAAACACAATAAATGGTCCAGGTCTAGTTTAGCATGATTGTAGTTGTATTCTTAAATTTTATTAAGCTGCACGCATTCTGGACCAGGAGTTGGATAGTCTCCAAATCTTCAGCAAGAAGTGAGTGGCTGCAGCCTGCTCCGAGCTCTTGAAGTTGCAACTAAGAGTGACTGGAGGAAATACGTATCTGAAGGCTCCCTAGGGCGAGGATACTACTAAATTTCATCCACAGTGGTATGATCTACCGTCAGGTTATGGCTTACACAGCTAGGTACTGACGTAAATCTTATAACGCATCACTACATGTCTCTATTGGCACACTCTTTATAATTAAATTTCATTTTTTATTTTTTGTACTTGTTCGTAAATTTTCTGACGATTCTAATTCGAAACAATTTGAAGTATGTGACAACGGTGTTACTATTGGGACACCCTTTAATTAATTATTGAATGCTATATTGGAAAAAGTTTTACATAGACTAGGACAATTTGCAATATGTGCCTATCACAATACAAAAATCCATCATATTACGTTATTTTCGAAACACCCTTTAATTTATTTTTTACATTTGCTGTGGAAATTTCAAAAGCCTGAAATGTGCACTTCTAGGTACAGCGTCAGGAAGTTAACTTAAGAAGTAACTTAAAAGCTCTTTAAAAAGTACCTCAAAAGTACTTTTAAAAAGTTCCTTAAAAATACATTAAAAAGTAACTTAAAATATTTTAAAAGTAATTTAGAAGTACTTTAAAAAGTAACTTAAAAGTACTTTAAAAAGTACCTTAAAAGTACTTTTAAATGGTCTTTAAAAATACTTTAAAACAGTAGCTTGAAATATTATAAAAGTAATTTAGAAGTATTTTAAGAAGTAACTTAAAACTATCTTCAAAAGTATCTTAAAAGTACTTTAAAAGTACTTTAGAAATAACTCCATAATAGCTTTAAAAAGTAAGCTAAAAGTACTTTAAAACACTATAAAATTACTTTAAAAGAAATCTTTGAAATACTTTAAAAAGTATTTTAAAAAAATAACCGTAAAAGTACTTTTCCAAATATTTACAAAATAATCGTAAAAGTACTTTAAAAGTGCATTTCACAAAAATTAATTCAATTTAAAGAAAACCTTAAACGAATGCACATTCAAAATATTTATCCTATTAACGAAACAAAATAAATTCTTTTAAAAAAATATATCCTAAGAAAAGTACTTTCCTTTAAAGAAAATGTTAAAAAAATCTCTTCTAGAAAAGTAACATTTTTTATAGTTATAACTTTTAAGCCTAAAACAGTTACTTTAAAACTATGACAATTACAGCAACACTGAAATTTATAACATGCCAAAATATATAAAATATTTTCTAATTGAGAAGAAAAAAAAAACGTTTCGTAATTGAAGCCATTGATCACGTATAAGTAATTTAATTACGATTTCATATTAATCATACGAACTGTATTACAAGAGGTCATACATACGAGCATATCATTTATACAAAATATTCAAATGCATGTGATGTTTTTTTTTTGTTTTTGTTTGTTTGTTCTATCATTCATTTGGTATAGTTTGTACGTAATGCACACTACATTAATGTTTCTAAAAATTTTATATTTTTATTATTTTAAATTTTTGTTGTTGTAGAGTTTGCACAGCCTCTTTGACTTGCGTTTTTCACTAATTGCATTTATTTTGTTGGCTTTAATAAGATCAATTTACACAAAAAGATAAAACAAAAAACACACCACAAACTTGTTTTAACATAATTAGAGTTGTATATTTTGTTATTGTTGTTGCTACTGCTACTGCTGCTATATTTTGTATATTTTTCAATAATTTAATTTTAATTAAAAACTATTGTCGCTTGCTGTCATTTTTTTGTTGCTTTTTTCTTTGTATATTTTTAAGGGTTCAATAGCATCATGTTGTTTAAAGTAAGCCATGATGATATTGATAATAAATGCATGTTATTGTTGTTAAAAGAGTTGAAACAAACAAAAAAAATGTTTGTTTCCTAGTTATGCATGCACAATGACTTACAAGTCTTGTTATTTAATGGGAGTAACTCCTGTATTGCATGTCTAATATAAATATTTTTTGTTTTCCATTTTCTGTTGTCCGTTAAAGTCTTTTACAACAGTTTCTATAATTATTAGTGCTATTGTTATATGTATATAAACTACTACTTATATTTTAAACAGAAAAAATAAAAGTTTCTTTAGTTTAATACAATAAAAATAATAAGTTCAATGACAGTAACTCAAGGATAATAACACAACAAACGTAAAATGTTTTTATTTTAATTAAAAATTCAAGTATTAATTAAGTATGAGTGGTGAATGGCATGAATTAAAAGCTACAATTCCACTAAATAGAACATTTAATAACTTAATTAATAGCAAGCTCTCATTATTAATATAAACGAGTGAAAACTTGTTTTTATTTAATTTGTAATGTCATAAGAAATTATTGAAAATATCTAGCATAAATTGAGAACAAATTTATTTTTCCAGAAGGCACTTTTTTTACTCCTCGTCAGGTTTGTTGCAATTCGAGCGAAAAAGTTTAGTAAGAAATTATAGTCTTATATTCACTTTGGATTTAAAAAACTCTCATTAAGTTAAAAATACTTTTATCTATATATATAAAAGAAAGTGATGTTAGTTACTACGCTTATAACTCGAGAATGCCTGGACCGATTTCGGTGATTAGCACCAATTCGGACAGGTCTCCGGCCAAATAAGAAGAATACACAAGAAAATTTTGGAAAATTTCCCAAAAAAAAAAAATTATGAAGAAAATTCATTTTCACATACATTTTTTTTACAACGCTATCTTAACTCAAGAACCCATGAAAAAACATGATTGTAAATGCTATATTGCCAGTAGATGGCGTTGTATGCACACTTGGCAGATGCAATGACATATGTTAGTAGTCAAAAAAGTCATGAAAAATGTGATTGAAGCAAAAATTTTAAAAGAAAAATATAAGGGCGATGTGTTGAAACCACGCATTCCTATGATTCCTCCAGATTTGCCGTTTGATTTTAAATGGCTTCAGTTCCCCATACCTGTTGCTTTTCAATGATCCCTGTTTTTTGCACTTTCAGTTATATGTATCACGTTCACGTGCTTTGTTTTTCAATACCGCGAACCAAAATCGATCAAAACATGTCGAAGAAATGACTTGCAAAGCAGTTACGGGCACGCTAGTTTAAATATTATAAATATCTTGCTTTCCTAAACGAATCCCCAATAAATAGCCATAGGAAAATTTTTGAAAAGACAATTTGGTTATTTGCACACATACATGTAAACATACGTACTCGTATATAGAACAAACTGGACGAACACGAACAACAAGATTTACAGAACACATATGTTGTTATAAATGATAAAGAGAAAACTTCAAATTCGCATTACACCTTAACAAGGACACGCATCCAGGAAAATAGATGAATGTATGATATTTCTATATCCTAGCAAAAAAGAACGAACACTAGACATTCTGGAAAAATCTACAAAACAAGAACTTTTAACAGTGATATTATGAATGAAGAGATATACACGACCTCAGACACAATTTTCACACCACTGAAACTACTCATTTACTCTAACAATTGAAAAATACCCAGCAAATAATAAGAGACGAAAACATTAAATTAGTGACAGCACAAAATATCTGCAGGAGTAGATATGACCCCAATAAAAGAAGGACCTAACCCCAACACTATTTGTGCTAACTCTCCAGTACTATTTACAAACGCGGCTTTAAAATGATGTCATCGCATCGAAAGCGCTTACCGATCATAACGAACAAACAACCAGTAGCGACAGTTTTTGCTGAGGGGAAGGAATGACAACAGTATTTCATTTACTGGCGGAACCAATTAATTAAATACCAAAAATTTATAGCTGCGTTACGTTTTACTTGGACCACTAAAAATTGAAAACGTAATAGATTTCAAATAAACAGAGCCACAGAATAGAATTAGAAGAGGTTAATGGAATTCTAAAAAGAAATAAAATAGCATTAAATAGAATACAACAGAATAAAATAGAATAGAACTACCTGCAAGTGCTATAATATTCATCAACACATGGCTTTTTAAAGATACACATTATATTCCAAAGCTCTAGGAAAGGGGTTTACAACATGTTGTCTGCAAGTTCTTTGTCATAATTAAGAAATTTGGCTCAGCTAATGCTTCCAAATGTTAGGAAGACAATAAGCATTCTCAAATAATTTGTAATTAACATCACATCACAAATCTTTTCACAATATTTATCTCATGCTTTGTTAACAGTGCTTTTTAGATTTCTTATGCGGGCTTTATTATGTTCTATCTAACTTCACAAAAAGTTCGGCTCTAATCAAAGTATCAAAAAGAAGTTTGTTTTTCAATTGTAGTAACACCAACAACATGATAGTTAGTAGAGTGTGATTTGATTTACATCTGCACCGACTATATAGTCATAATGAGATGGTGGTCAAACCACTTGGTTGATTGGACATCAACCACGCCTTAGAAGGCCATCGAATACGTATATCCTCCGGTCACTTCTAGTAGCAATTTCGAAAGACGAAGTAGGCCGCAGCCTTCACTCCTTGCTGAAGAGTTGGAGACTTTCCAACTCCTGGTCCAGAACGCATGAAGCTCTTTTTTATCAAGAACACGACAGCATTCATACTCACTGAACCTGAACCATTCATTGTGCTAGTTTAAATGATCCGACCCACAAACTCTCACGAGGGTCCGAAACCACAACCACCACGAAACTCACATACAGGGGCCAACCTCAATAACTTGAGAGAACAAATAGTGTACTCTGGGGCGTACTAATTCCCGTGGAAATATGTGGATTGTCCAGGTGACTCCTACTAGCCTTTGAGGGGCCTGGGCTTCCTTTTACCCCGCAAGACATCAGTCCAAATGGAATAGTAGGTTCCAAAAAGACTATCATGTGCCCCCGGGGTAGATGATAGTTAGTAGATGCGATGAACATAATTTCGCAGGCAAATCGCATTAAAATAATTAAAATCCACTACAAAAATTATGTGGGTATGATTTTACGTTAACCGGCGTTAAATTTGGTTTATGAATAAACCGGCTTCGGCTATTTGCCATCTTCAGTGTTCTCTCTATTAATAAATTAAATTAAACCCCGATAGAGAATATACGCAGATATAAAAATGATGGTTGTGTTAAAGTTGCATTTTTGTAAAATTCGTGATATTTTCGGACAACATAATCGTTCTTATGAGACCGCTATTAAAAATTTGGTCGTTAAATTTGAGTTGACAGGCTCAGAGAGACGAGTCGTTAAACTGAAACCATCGCAGCCGTGAGCCACAGTGTTGAAGCAGATGCAAACTTGTGAATTCTTCGACGTTCTCAAAAATTTGGGTTATTCAAAACCACTACATGGGGAATTTTGCAAAAGGATTTGATTTTGAAGTCTTATAAGGTTCAACTCATGCAGGAATTGAAGCCGACCGACCATTCCCATCGCGATAAGTTCGCTCAACTCATTCAAGAACAACTGGCTGGTTTTTCTGAAAAAAACATTTTTTCAGACGAAGCCCATTTTCACGTGTCAGGGTATGTCAACAAGCAAAATTACCGCATTTAGGCTTCTAGCATTCCTTCAGCAATTATTGAGAAGCCTTTGCATGCTCAACGTATTGCTGTATGGTGCTCTATGTAGTCTGGAGGCGTGATTGGGCCGTTTGGGTTTTTTTTTGGGATCACGCTATGGCGAGATGCTAACAATTCAATTTTAGCATATTAACGACGTAGATATTATTGACTTGTGGTTTCAACAGTGGATTGGGAGGTATCTTAAGGACAGAGTCTATACAAATCGAGTTGTCTTCAATCGATAATCAGCCAAAAAGTGATTAACAACTTTGGTAAAAGAATCGACATTTGATTGCGGTAGACATTTGCCAGATATCAGTTTTTATTCATAATTGCCGAACTTTTTTCTTTGTAATACAATAAACATTTTAATCATTTCGTTAAATTAAATTTTTTATTTCGTTTTAGAAAGCAAACTTCTTGTTGAAAAACCCCACGTAATTCCGTAAATATTTTTTGTGTTTAAAAAAACTACTAAATGAATCAGTTTTTCTGCCTCAAAAGTACACAAAACATAGTTTAAGGATGCCATTTCTTAAACTGCACATAAAATACGATAAGATTATGCGAGTGCAAAAAATAGCTATAGCAGATTTTTTTTTGTTAAAGAGAAGTAGCACTTAGGCAGCAACAATGCCTATTTAGACAAGTACCGTGCTACATTCTTTTAGGGAAGGAATAGAGAATAGATGAAACAGGTGGTGAAAGTAGAAGGATATTTACGGAAGTTAACTGCCTTATATAAGCACAGCGACCAGTGACTATGCCTTCATCGCTGAGCAGCCCCACAGACAGTCAATTTTTATTTTTGTAGTGAAAAAAACCAAGGTCTTCGTTGGGAATCGAACCCACAACCCCCATATTCAGAAGTTAGTACGCTAGCCTACAGGGCTATTAGGTAGTAGGATCTTTCGCTAGGCTTTGAATGTAAAAAATAAACAAAGAATTTCTATAGAAAAAATTAATTTAAATATGGATAAATATTTATTAATAACTTATTGTATGTTTGTAGTTTTAAAAATATTTAAACTAAAAAACAAGGAATTATATTATTTTTTTTTATTGAAAAATTCCTATTGTGATTAAGGATATTAAACATGAAATAAATTAAATCGCTTGTGGTTAAAGTAGTTGTAAAACGCTAAACAGAGAGTATCACAAAAGTAACTAAAACAGGTGTAAAGGTTTACTAAATTTCTAAAAATTTGAAATTTCCCAACTTTAACATGTTTGCAAAAACTAATTGTTAATAACATTTACACATTAGTCACCATTTGCCACAACGTTATTTGATTTAATAATGTGTGGCGTGTTTTTAACTTTTTCCGCTTGAAGGAAAAAATTACCTGCGCTCACGCCTAAAACCCTTAAAATGTTGTAACTCCTTCGTTGTATTTTTTTCTTTTCCATTATTAATCGCTTTAAAACATTCTCTTGCAGGTTAACGAAAAACAAAAAAATTTCAACTTTATGCAACAGAAAAAAATGACTATTCCATTATGCAATTTGCCACAAAAAAATGTTTTAAAACTTTTTCAGCTTGTTTGCATTACCAGCACCAGTAAAAAACATCTCTTATGGCAGAAAATTAAAAAAAAAAGAGAAAAAATAACGTGGTAAAAGGTGTTAGCGTAGTATTTTTAATCCTCTCAATATTTGCCTTAGATTTATAGACAAAACTGTTAAAACAATAATGGAAAATATAAATGGATTTAACACGTCTGTTTTGCTTTGTTTTGTTTTAAATTATTTTTTTGTAACACTGTGCAGTAAATGAACTTTTCGTTAAAAACAAATTCACAAAAAAAAAACTAAAAATAAACAAAACTTTTGATAAAACAAACAAATATTTTGTTGAAAAATGCAATTTTCTATAACTTGCAAAAATAAATCTATTAATTGAAATATTAAATGTAAACATTCGTTTTGATTAACTAAAATAAATATTTAAATAAATAAATAATAATAAATAATTTGTATTGATATCCAATAGATGTACAAATACAACCACTGACAAGTATAAGGGGATTATTGCCATTTTCAATGACCCATAATTAATTGAGTTAATTTCTCTTATTTTTTATTATTGTAGAAACCAGTTTGAATAATTTAAATTTTAAATTATAATTTGAAGTTTAATTAAATTTGAAATAATTTTAATAGCCTGGAATAAAGTATTTAATAACCTTGCGACTTTAGTAAAGCAGATCTCTTTAACAGTTACATATGATTTTGTAAATACTTGTATTATTCAATTATTTCTGCTAGTTTATGATTTTTTGCCTATATGAGGCTAGAGGATGTGGCGATAACCATTTGGTATACAGAGAAAGAAAGATTGAAAAAGATACTGAGAGAGAGAGAGAGAGAGAAATGCTAGAGACTTTTTTATTTATATCTTAAAGTAAATTATGATAAGGTCGTAACCGTAAACAAGTTTATGACAGTTTTGCCCAGAAGGGTAGAGAATAATTCGATTTTACCAGATTAAGAGTTTTCGTCCGCGTTCACAAAACAATTGTGTTGCTTTATTCCACCGCGAATAAACAGTCGCTTGATAAAGTAATGGGTTAGCGTTTTTTTAAACTTGCAAGAAACCTCCTACTGCAAGTAGGGGAAAAAACCGATAAATAAAGTAACAAAAGATGTCTGCTCTTATCCCAGAGAAACGATTTTATATTAGCTTGCTTCCTTGCTTGCTTTTTTATTCTTTTTTTATTCTTTTTTTTATTTATTTTTATTTGATGAGAATTTACTTGGATCGCGTTATAATAAAAGAGCATTTTTATACCTAAATCCTATTTTAAGATCTTTTAAAACATCACAAAAAGCAGAGCTCCTTAAGTGAACTTACTTGCTGGCATATGGCTAACAGCATGTAAAACAATTTTAAGCAGTAATTGTCGGCTTAAATTTTTAAGTTCGTAATCTGTGTAATATTTGATCCTATCTTTATCCCGAAACTAACAAAAGTTCTTTTTTTTAGATCCTGCTTTATTCAGAATATGTTTAAAGTTACGAAATATCGATATTATTTTAGTGATCAGCTTAGATTAAGAACGTAAGTACACTTTCTTAGAACATTTTATTTAGAAAAACAATTATTGAAAGTTTTTTTTTAACCAAATGAGAATTACAGAACTCAAAGAACCGAACCGTAAATTTTTCAATCATATCACTATGTCGCTCCCTATTCGCAATTTTCACTTTCAAAGAAGTAAGGTCCAATGATTCCTTCTGACCAAACTGCACACTAGACTGTCATTTTAAATAGATGCCAAGGTGACTGTTGAATAATTTGAAGGTTTCCCATTCCTCACAACCGACTATTCTGTTTATTCACAATATCCATTTAAACGAAAATGTACCTCGTCATTCATTATGATTTTTTAATGAAAGTTGAGATTGTCATGGGCGAGCTGTAGCATCCTATTGGCATATGCAGGGCGGCGTACATGATCTTGTGGAAGAAGCTCTTGTGTCAACTAAACTTTATATGGAAACAAATACAATTCCTTGCGCAAATTTGTGGCCAAAGTTGTTCTTTGAAGACAGTTTGTGAACCGTCCCTCGAATTGAGGTTGATGGATTGTTTTGAACACTATCGTGCAGGTGCCCCTTTAGGGTAGTAGGTAGTGTACTAGGTTGTCAGTATGGGGGTTGTGGGTTCTATTCCCAACGAAGACCTTGGTTTTTTCACTACAAAAAATAAAAATTGACTGTCGGTTGGCCTGCTCAGCAATGAAGACATAGTCACTGGTCGTTGTGCTGTCTTTATGCGGGAATTAATTTCAGACTATCCCTCTACTTTCACCACCTGCTTCACATCTTCTCTATCCTTTTCCTAAAGAATTTAGCACGGTACTTGACTAAATAGGCATTGCTGCCTGAAGTGCTACTTCTCTTAAAAAAAAAAGTATGCTGTCCACGCTTAGGTATAACACCCACAGACTCTCTTTCTTCGAAATCATTCACTACACAATAAATAGTGCATTTTGTTGGCACGTTGTTTCTTTTAAAAATTTCACATATCGTCACAGTTATCGATGACTGCTTCTGATAAAATGTTTTACCGTTTAAAAGACGTTGCTTTAGCTAATATTTTTTCATAACGAATTTGTCATGTGTCTACTTCACGACTGCCAAATATGAACCGTCAAGACAAAAAAACATTTTCTTATTTTAGTCAAACGATACCAGAGAAAATTTCACTTAAATGCACAAATTTAAGGAGGAAGTAAATTTTATAAAATTTTTAAACTTTGGGCATGCCATCAGAAAGTGTTTGTATTTAAGTTGTTTTTTTTTTGTTGTTTTGTGTTTAAAAATTAACTATTACTAAAGGCCATATAATATATAGATTGTTCCTTTAGGAGTTATAGTCACAAAGGCACTTATATTTATATTTGCAATTTATCGGCAAATATAAACAGATTCCATTCAATAAAATAACAGAAGTAAAAGAAATTTATTTGAAACAGAAGGGTTATACCCTACACACACACACGCACACACACACGTTCATGTTAAAACATACATGAACTTAATATGCATATAAAATTAACTTGAAATTAATGACAAAAAAGGCAAAATGGCAAAGGCTGCAAAACAAATATAAGAACGAACTATTGTCCGCCTGGATGATAGACGTTATGAAATTTTGTTGTCTGTTGTTAAAAGTGTTTCAAAAGGGAGGGTAAAAAAAATTAATTTTCACTTAAAAGTTTCATTTTCAAATTATTAAAAGCCATTTGTATTTGTAAGTATGAATGTATGTATATATATATATATATATATAGATACATTTATGTTTAAGTGTCTTTTTAAAAGTAGCCAGCCATTGACATAAAAGGCAGCTTATTTCAGTTTTTCTGTTGTTTATTCTTTATTCAACTTTAATACACAGAAAAGAACATTGCTGTTGTTATTGTGACTGCTGTTTCTGATCTTTTAAATTTAAGGATTACTTATATAACAACAGTAACAAGAAAATATATATTTATATATCAGCAACATAAATTGTCACTTAACATAAAGTTAAAACGCACTTTTTGTGACATCCATTTTTTCATTTCAACGTTTTTCACTTTTGTGAACAAAAAATTAAAAACGAAAGAAGAATTAATGCCAAATGAAGTCTTAATATTTTAAAACATTTTAAATTTTTTAATGGACAGTATTTATTTACGCTTATGAATATTGTTTTTGTATTTAAGATGGAATTAAAAGTGTTTCAAGCAAAATATTTTGTTATTGTTAACGGTTGTAAGTTGATAAAGGGAAAAAAAAAACTTGGAAAATATTTCAAACTTTTTTTGGTTAATAAGTGATTTACTATTGTTGCCATTTTTACCATTAGCAAAAAATGAAATTTTTCAAAACCTTGACGATATTAATAGTTCCGAGTTAATAGATCGAAAATCTGTCAGTGACCTGCATTGAGCAGCAACAGAATATTTTGGAAATAATTTGGTAATTTCTAAACATCTGTACTATCACCTGCCTGTTGTAGAGAAATATATGAGCTTAACATTTACTCTCGAAGTCTCAGACCTTTAAAAAAAACCGGCAATAACTTTCCAGCATATGTGCTAAAAGTGTAGGGAAACATACAAGTTCTTATAAGGCTTTCAATATTTTGTTATTTAATTAAAAATTCAGTTTTAAAGTCTTTAAAAAGAATTATTAAGGACAAATGGCATATCCTTAATGTTAACGACTTATCTACGTTTTATAATAATTAACTCTATACTTTCCAAGATGTTAGCTCAGATTTTTTATGAAAAATTCAACTTAATTTACAAAACTTTTTGTTATCAAATTTTTAAGAAAATTATAAAACTGAAAATTCGGCCCAATATCTCTACAGCATTTCAATTTGGGAATTTTTTAAAATGTTACACTTTCAATGGCCAAAACTCGTCACTAACATTTTTGTTTCATAAAAAAACTACTTTTCTGAAAGGCATCCTTAAGGCATATCTGCCTTAAATTGAAAAAAATTTTCTTATGTGGAGATATTTTTGAATCAGCTAAATTTTTTTACAAAATTTTATATTCAGCTTGCAGGTTTTAAAATCAAAAAACTTTGTTAAAAAATTGAAATCAGTTCTAAAAAGCTATGTGTGCCCTCGATAATGCGTTAAAATGAATTTTTGTTTTGAAGTTAAACAAAATTAAATAAATATCTGTTATTCTTTTTAACTGTCTTTTTTAATTAATTTAACAATATATTTATTTTTGTAGTATTTCGCTTTCCTATGGAAAGCTTTTTCAGGAAAATTAATTTTAATAACAACAATTATTAACAAATTAATTAATTAATTAATTAATAATTAAAATTAATTTTCCTGAAGAAGCTTTCCATAGGAAAACGAAATATTGAAATTAATTAAATTAATTAAAAAAGACCGTTAAAAAGAATAACAGATATTATTAAAGATATAAAAAGGTCGATTAAAAAAATAATCAAATAATGAAAGTAATTTATTCATCGGAATCATTTTCAATCTAAGCAATTTTATTATTCGTGCTTGATTCCTTTAAATAAATATTTCATGATATTCTCACGAAATATTTATTACAAAAATTTTTAATCAAAAATAAACATTTTATGATATTCTCATAAAACATATATTTCAATAAAAATAAAAAATATTTGAAATGTATTACTGCGGGGGAGAGCATATCCATATTGCAATTTCACTATTGCTTACATAGCTCATCAGTGAATTTTACCCCAATATTGTATAGAAAAAGCTAAAATTCACTGATGAGCTATGTGAGCAATAGTGAAATTGCAATATAATCAAATAATAATATAAAAAAGAAAAAATTAAAAAAAAAAACAATCAAGTTAAACAAAATTCCAATTTTGGAATTTATGTTGCATGATGTAGGAATTCTGGGATTAACGTTATGCAAGTAAGTTTTTTTCTTCATTCAAATATCTTTACTGATAAGCAATTTTTATTGATTCTTTCCAAAAAAAAAAAATTTTAAAAAACAAAAAACAGAAACAGAATGGAGATAGAATAGAGTGAGTACCTACCCATAATATGGGGATTAAGTCTATGCTATTAAATAACTTCGTATTATTCCTCTTCAAAATTTGCAGCTGTATAATAATAAAAGGATTTTCAAAAATGTTGTATCGTTGTTTTGTCCAACATCTCAAAATAATAGTAATTGCTACTGCAAATAAAGTTAATTATTGATGATAATTGCTATAATTTAAATCAACTACAAATCATTAATCAGATTTCAAGGGAACTAATTTACTAAGGCATCAACTAATCGTGCCACAATTATAAATTCCGCTGGTTTAATTAGATGACTTTAAACAAATTTGCGATGGGCAACTGGTTGCATTTGCATTGTCTACAAGATACCAGATATTAAGAGGTAATTTATTTAAAAGTTTTGCACATTTTTATTTAAGTTACAATAAAGTTAAATTTAAACTAGATCCACAGCATAATTACAAAGGCAAAGGTGCGGGGTAATATTTATGTTATTTATTTTTTTAAACAAAATTAAAATAAATCACCTTGGCAAATCAATTTGTGGACAATTACGACTAAAGCGTAAGATTTTACTCTCCATAATAATCGATTTAACGTGTGTTCAAACATTAAATCAATTCTCTTTCATTTTCATTGTTTAATTTAATTCACATTGCGACTTAAAAAATTGAAATGATTTGCTATAGCAACCAATACTTTCACAAAAGCCTCAGGGTATCGATAATATTCACACTGGTGTTGATTATTTGTACAAGAATCCGCTGCAATCAATCATCACTACCATCACTTATAAGAACCATGTCTTTCTATTTGATGTGTTAATGCTTTTTATATCTTATTATGCCAGAAAAATATATGAGAAAAACTAATATAAAGCTAATATAAATAAATATATTTTATATCACGCTAAAAGTCACAAAAATACTAAAACTGCAGTTGCTTTCATCATGTTCATAAATTTTTGGAGAAAAAAATTTGCGGAAACTTAATTATTCCAACAAACTTAAAGTTAGTGGATATGTTAGGCATTAAGATTTCGCTCTCAAAACTTGACACAGGCAGGTATGACTAAAGGAATTTCTTAGAAACCAGGGCAAGAAAATAAATAAAACGAAACGTTTTCTTTTGGTTTGGTTTTTCTCTTTTAAAATCGTAATATCGAATTTTTCAACAAGAAGTTTTGACATTTTTTTGTTTTGACATTTTGACATTCGTAGCAGATTTATTGGCCATTATTACAATGAATTAAATTTCGCACGAAAATCGCTTTTTAATAATTAAAATCCACTATGAAAATTGTGGTTCTGTTAAAGTTACATTTTCGTAAAATTCGTGATATTTTCAAACAACATATTCATCCTTCTAAGACCGCTATTAAGAATTTGGTCGTTAGATTTCAGTCGACAGACTCGACTAGGTCGTTCAACGCTGCAGCAGATCCAAAAATGTCAATTCCTCGCCGTTCTCAACAATTGGGGTTACCCAAAAACACCACATGGCGGATTTAGCATAACAAATTGACGTTGAAGCCTTACAAGGTTCAATTGATGCGGGAATTGAAGCCCACCAGCCACCCACATCGTCGTAGATTCGCTTAATTAAAACCTTGGCTGTTTTTTCTTAAAAAATAATTTTTTCAAACGAAGCACATTTTCACTTGTGAGGGTATGTCAACAAGCAAATTGTTGCAGTTGGGCTTCTGAAAATCTTAGAGCGATTATTGAGAAACTATTGCATTCTCAACGTGTCACTGTACAATGCGATATGAGGTCTGGAAGCGTGACAATGGATTACGCTATCACGAGATGCTAACAACTCATTTTTGGCTTATTATTGGCGACGTGGATATCACTGACATGTGGTTTCAACAGGACGGTGCCGAATGTCATTAAGCCAATGAAACGATCAATTTATTGCAAACCAAATTTCTCGATCGTATAATTTTACGATAATCAGCAATCAAATGGCCAGGCAGGTCAAGTGATTTAACACTACTAGATTATTTTTTGTGGGGCTATGTTAAGGACAGAGTCTGTACGAAGCCAACCGAATCGATTTCAGACTTTAAACTCAAAATCCGTGAAGTGATTAACGAAATAGATGTGCTATATTGCCAAACCAAAAAGTGGTTAAAAACTTTGATGAAAGAATCGATATCTGGACATTCGCAAATATAATTTTTCGTTCATAATTGGCGAACTTTCCTGTTCGTAATAAAATAAAAATTTTAATCAATCATCTTATCTAAATATTTAGTTTTATTTTAGCAAACAAACTTCTTGTTGAAAAACCGTATCGAAAACAAAAACGGCCTAAAAACACCTGCAGACAATATAGCGCACCAGACAGTGATACGTTGAGCATGCAAAGGCTTCTCAGTAATCGCTTTACAATTTTCAGAAGCCCAAATGCGGCAATTTTGCTTGTTCGCATGCCCTGACAAGTGCAAATGGGCTTTGTTGGCAAAAATTATATTTCCTGAGGGCTGAATGGTTGGTCGGCTTCAATTCCTGCACCACTTGAATATTGTAAGGCTTCAAAGTCAAATCATTGCAAAAAACTCGCCATGTGGCAGTTTTAGATAACCCCAGTTATTCAGAATGTCGAGGAAGTGACAAATTTGGATCCGCTTAAATACTATGGTTCACGGCTGCAGTTGAACGACCCGGTCGGACAAACGTTGGTATTCGCACATTTTGTATTGAGCTTGTCGACTCAAATTTAATTAACAAATTCTTAATAGCGGTTTCAGAAGAACGATTATGTTGTTCGAAAATATCACGAATATAACGAAATGTAACTTTAACAGAACCACCATTTTCATAGCGAATATTAATTATTTTAATGCAATTTTCGTGCGAACTTGATTTTATTGTAACAATTGCCAATTACTATGAATCCGTCAAATAATGTAAATGTCAAAACTATCAACAAGCTGTTGCTGTTGCCACAATTTACAAATTTCTTGTTAAAAACCCCGATATTTCAAAGGATCTTTGTTTAAGTTTATTTAAAACGAAGGCTTCTGTTTTATTTTTAAATTAAATTGAAAAATAAAAAACCCAACAGTTTCACTCACTGACGACACTAACAACTTTTCTATATAAACTGCACTTTTTATTACTTTATAAATGACAAATTCATAATGAATGACAATTATGCAAACAAGCCCAAACATTCACATACACAAAAAGAAAAAGAACAACAAGAATATTGAAAATTAAAAAAAAAAAATTTTTTTTTTCTTCTTATTTTGGCAAATAAAGACCCTTGTCAATGTCAATCAAAATTCATATACAGACTATTTACATAAAACCATGATATTCAAAGAAAGCAGGAAGGAGTAACGAAGTAAAAAAAAACCAACACTCTGCTCAGACATTTTTTTAGAATTTATTTTGATTGAATAAACTGCTTAAGACACAGGATTTGTGAAATAGAATGAAATAAATGTGAAAATCTTGTTAGAAAAATAAATTTATTTTTTATTGTTTGATTGGTTAAGAATAAAAAGAATATTAAATAAGAAAAGCGAAACTAGGCCTATGACCGGTAAGAAGTAACGGAGCGTTAAAACAATATGATTTTCCTAAAGCATCAGGGTAATTGTAAAAAAGATTATGTGGCATATAGCGGGTGCACAGTGCGGAAGCTCATGAATTGCTAGAGATATAATGTTGTTTATATTTTTTTCAGCCAGTAAATGAAATACTGTTGTTATTTTCCGTCTTATCTGGCTGTTGTTCTTTTTTGTTAATGACGAGCGCTTTCCATCTGAAAACATCATTGTCAAACCGTCATATAATTCGTAGTGGTGACAACAGTGCTAGAGATATCCTAACGAACACAATCAGAGAGCCCTAGCAGAGGTATTATTTATTAGGGCTACGGGCGATTTGTATTTCTTTCATTTCTTATTTTCTATTTGTCTTCAAGTCCTTTGCTTTCTTAACTTATGTCTGAATACATTTATGCAGCCATCCGGTTTGACTCGAACTACGCGATGACCACTTGTGTCGTTAAGTCTAATCTAATAATGAGCTGAAAATAAGTAACTTGTTTGCAGATTTCTCTTCTACCACCTATTCTGATAGAAATTGTGATAAATCCAGCTCTTATCAGCTATCAGAGGTGCAATATCGGGCTTTATCAATTTCACTTCTTAATGAATTAAATTTTCATGTAAATATGATCCGCATGGTATTCCGAGTTGCATACTTAACAAATGTGCTATGGTACTAGCAAAACCTCTTACAGTAGTCTGCGACATATCATTGAAATTAAGTTATTTTCCTAAAATATTGTTGCGGATGCGTCTTGCTTAAGTTTTAAAAGAAAATAATTAAGTAATAAAGTAAACAACTGCGTATGCTGTTAACTAACTGCGTGGTTTGCTTACAAACCTTATGCACGCAAGACAACAACAACTTTCTAGTTAAAAACTGCGTAGAAGTTTTATACACGCAAAACAACAACAATTCTGTCTGCTGTTTACTAACAGCGTAGTTTTCTAAGAAAACTTTTGTACGCAAGACAACAACAACTATCTTAAAATAAATTCCAGGAAGTAACTTTATCAGCATAAAAATAAAAACAAAAATACACACAGGCCTACAGGCATAGCATAACAACAATAAAATGTGATACAAAAGAAGGAGAAGATTTTTAATATCTTTAGATTTCTAGTGGACAAATCAAAAAGGCAGCGTCTGAGTGGATAGTTAGTTAGTTGAAAAATAAACCGCATAAAGTAAATTGTTCTGTATGATCAACTTTGCGTGCAGTTAAAGTAAATAAACTTGTAATTAATTTAAAAATTCTAAAATCTGGTGTTATTTATTTTGCAATAAAGAACTCGCAACAAAACGTTTATAAAAAGTATAAACGTAACAATAAGGAAGGATTTTTTTATTATTCCATTACCTAAATCTGATTGTAGGCATAACGTAGCAAACTACGCAGGTATTGCTAAAGTGAGCGCTATACCTCAACTTTTTGAGAAAATTGTGTTACTGATGGTTTTAGAAGGGCTTGTTCAACTGTTACTAATCGTTTGGAGTTAACAACGCTAGTCAATTGGGGAATTGTTTAACGTACATAAACTGATGTTATTGATTAGGGCATTTGATAAGGTTTACCACAAAGTTCTGATAAGGAAACTTGACCTTATGGGATTCATTAAGAATTTACTAATGTGGATAAATTCATTTCTTCATTTTTTTTTTGTTTTTACACGCTCACTTCCAAGGAAATTATTGTTTCATCTGGTGTGCCACAGGATAGCCATCTGGGTCCTTTATCATTTACATTGTTTATTATTGAACTACACCATGCCATTAAATACTCCAGCGTTCTATTATATGCAGACGACGTTCCATTTGTATTTGGGCCATAAACATTTAAATAATCGGAAAATTTCAGACAAGAGATAAGAGACAGTTAACACGAAAGTCTAAGAAGCAGAAAAATAATGTTCAGTGTCACGTTTGTTTTAAATTTAATAAAAGGAAATGTCTGTTCAGATTTTTGATTAGTAATATTTAATTTAACGCGGCATTTCGTCGTACGTGCTATTTTAAACCACTCATAATGTCTATAAGGATCTTGAATCCATAGGCTAAATATAAAATAAATAAAAATTAAAGCCGCGTAACTGTAAAGAGTAGGCCCATAATATTATCTGCTGACTAACTTTTTGGTTACACCAACCATGTTTGCCACTATTAAGTGTGACTTCATCCTATATATTCAGGAGCTTTTGCTAGATCCATCAATAAGCAACACAGGAATTGCTTTGCCTATTACCATCTCAGCTACTTTTCACTTATTACAGTCTTCTCAATTATTTCTGCAGTATAATATGCACCTAATTTATCTGCCGCTGATACACACAATAACCCTTTTTTTACCTAAATCTTTCTTTCTTTTTTCTAAATTTATGGTGCAGATGGGAGTTGAACTCATGGCTTCTACTGAATAAAAAGCCAACAACTCTGTCAATGTAATCACCTCATAGAGGTACATTTGCATCATAGAGGTACATTATCCAACTGTTGCTGTTTTCTCTTGCTTTCAATTGTATCAGCTTCTTAAAATGATAAAAAGTAAATATTTGTGATATTTTGTGATAAATCACTATGAATATAATTTTACCATAAAAATAACGTTGCATACTTTTTAAGGTTAAAATTAAACTAGTTAGCATAATAAAATAAATGGACACACATTTGTTAGCCAAATTTAAAAACACACAACAGGAGTTACTTTGATCCACCGCTGCATATTTTATGATCACAACTGCAAAGTTTAATGCTGCGCTACAAGCACAATATTATAGAGGATAACAATATTAATGTTACTTAAATTAATATTTATTAAAAACAAATTATGAAAAGAAAAAAAAATTATTTATCACAAACTTAGATTTCAAATATAATTTAAATCAAATAATCATAATATGAAGATAAAATAAGGTTTCAATTCTATGTAACTCCTACACATATGCAATAAAAAGTAAATCAATTATTTTACAGTCATCCATTGTTAGTTTTTTTCAAATTCATTAATTAAGTAAATTTTAATTAAAATTTTGTCTGACACACGAGTTCATGGTCAACTCACTAAATTTATTCAATAAAGTCAAAAGGAGCACTTAAAATGAGTATAATTGAAAAACCATCTTGAAACTTATGGTTTCATAACTTTATTATCTATTGTTGTCATTTAATTTGTGGTATTAATTTACAATATTGTGATAAGGAAACAAATTATTTTTCATGTGTGTTGATGTGTATGTGTTTTTGTGGCCAATGTAACTTAGTAACAAAAACTTGCAATAGCAACAAAAATAACAACAACAACCATAATAATAATAATAAAAAAAAGGGGAGGCATTAATAAATAGAGTCTCTTCAATAGATAGAGATACTAAATACGTAATTAAAACTTCTTAAATATTTGATTAGAGTAAATTCAATATTATTAATATTTTAGTGTCATTGTAAGATAAAGGCCAACGTATGAACAAAACATTAGACCATAACAAACCAGACCATGCTCACTCACACTTACACTTATACAATAAAAACCACTAGCGAATACAATGACAAAGTCTCTTTTGGAAGATTATAAATTGCTGGTATATTTTATTGTACATTTCAGTTGCAGTGGGATCAATTAATAGATATTTGATAAAAAAATATAAATTTTTAATTTAAAATTTAATTTAAAAATATTTTTTTTTTCAAAAAATAATAAACTTATCAAGTTAAGTTAACCACGTGACAATAATTATTTTTATGTGAACACAAATCAAGGCTCTTGGTGTAATTTTTAAATAATTTGAAAAGCACTTTGTTTTATATGTTTGAAAACGGCAATAACGAAACAGCTGTTACATCTATTCAACGGAAAGAGCCATACAATTTAGTCTGCAAAATGAGTTTTTTTCCTTAAGAAGAGCCAGTAATCGATGACAGGACTCTATTAATTGATTCATTGAAAAACTCCTTAAATTTAACAAAATATTTTCTGGTTTTTGTTAACAGTTAAGTGAACGAAATGAATGACGACTAGATTCTGGACTCCAAATTTTTTCTGCGTTCCATTATTAAGAAAGTTAACTTTTTATACATAGAAATTTTCTAGAAATTGCTAAGCATGGAATTAAAGCACCAGTTAATGTGCACTTGAAATAATTTAATAGGATATAGTTTTCACTTATTCTATACAGCTAACGATTTAGATTGGTAATAGAGGTTTACAGGATATTCCATATATTTTTTAAATAGGGCTAATATTCCGTATTAAAAGCTGTACTTTATTTCTGATTAAAAGTACTTTACGTTTTATTTTGTATCATTGAAATTTAAGTGGTTAACTCTCAATAAACAAAACAATAAATTCATATTCCAATTTATAATGTATATATTATATATATACATATATATATACATATATATATATATATATATATATATATATATATATATATATATATATATATATATATATATAATAGGAAGTCTGCATATATGGGCTCCAAAACAGCTGGGCCGATTTTGTTGATATTTTCAGGGAACCTTCAGAATATTAAGGTGGGTGACACTGTGAAGTCTGATTTTTTAATTTCGTCCTAGGGGGGCGGAGGGGTGTGGCAAAATCATCTATATATAGATGTAAAAAATGTATGGTAATTCATAAAATGAGAACGGCTGGGCCGATTTTTGTAAAATTTTATGTTAGTTGTTCGTATTTTCGAGGAAAAGGTCTTTAGGGAAGAACATTTTGTTAAATCTCTCCGGAGAAATCGAAAATCCAGTTTCTGTATGAAATTTTGTGTGAAATTATTCCTTAATGGCTTTCCAAATCAAAAAAAAAAAAATAGAAAGTTCTTAGCGCAAGTCATGGAAAATTGCGAAATATGCGAAATGTGGAAAATTGAAAAATCTCTCCGCAAAAGTTGGAAAATTGGAAAAATTTTAAATTGATTTTTTATATGAAATTTTATGTGCAATTATTCATTAATTATACATTGACTTAGACTTTGCGCAACCTGGCAGGTGTCATTTTGGCATTGTAACTTTCTACAGTAAATATGCTATTTTTCTTGCTGAAATTTATACGAGTTTTGTGTATTGTAAAACTGATTCCGGATAGTTGTACATCACGCATTCATGTAAAATCAGGGTTCAGAATTTTTCATTTATGAACATTCAAAAATCAACATTCATGATATTTTTCATAAATGAGAAATCTAAAATTTTATATTTATTTTTCACACTCATAAACGAACAGCAAAAAATTTTCTGGTTATTTTCATACATGAATGCGAACAACAAGAATTATTAGTCTTATTCATATGTGATAAATGATAAATTAGCTACTTCTGATTAATGTAATTTTTCATAAATGTACATGTTCATCTATGAACGTTGAAATTTTATAAAATTTCTCATAAATGAACGTGAAAAAATTTTCTACCTACGATCGCAGTTTACCGTAAAATGTAGTAAAAACACATGGGTACATATTAAGTCAAAATACAATATTGCAATATATTCTAAAAGAAATAAAAAAAAAACATTTTTTTTCTGCATACGCCGACAATTGCGCATTATCAAATATGTGCGTTTATGGACGCGAATGCTTAACGCACATATTTTTACGACCTTTTCATTTATGAAAAATTATCAAAATTGTAAATATTCAAAAATGAACACTTGTGTGTTTCTCATTTTTTCGCTTATGGATAGAAAGAAAAAAAATAAATCGTCGGATTCACAAATGAGAAAACACAAAATAATTTTTAGTCTCTCACACATGTATGAGAAGAAGCGGCTAAAAAATGAAATGTACAGATTCATACATGTATGAACAGTGAGTGAATACTTCGCTACTCTGCGTAAAATTTAGTGCAATATTTTTCAAAAAAGTCAAAAATAGACTGGAATTTTATGCGGAACTATTCCTTAATGGCTTTTCAAATGAAAATGGCGGAAAATGTGAAAAAAAAACTTAATCTTTTATTTCCCTAAGTTTTTTATTTATCTGGTCTCTTTTTTTATCACACCTTTTGAGCTCGATTATACGGATTTTTTCGTAGTGATAACACCATTAATTATTTACGTACGTTTCTTCATTCTTCGTCAGTAACTTTTGTTTGTCTTCATTATTGGAATTGTATTATTACTCTAAACTTTTCTGAAGGTTAAAATTGGGGCGAGGCGAAGTTCGTCGGGACCGCTAGTATTAAATATAATTAAATGACTTAAATGTTAACTCTTAATAAAATTACTTCACTAGATTGGCTTGTTAGCTCCTTACTCGTGTATTCAAAGGGTATAAACCAAAATAAAAGATGGTTAATGAACAAGTATCAAATAGAAAATATCCAAGTCCCCGTTAAACGAAACTTAATAGTCTCATAATTTGAATTTAAATGAAGAACTATCTTATGACCAAGATTTATGCTTCAAACAATAACTTTTCAACTTTAGTAAAAGATCATTAATGCCAAGATAAAGGCTGTTTTATAACTATGTCAAATAACTATAATTCATCGTCCTTGGAATTAGTACTGTTTCTGCTACTGAATTTTCCAACAATTTTGGATACAATTTGCCGCTTTAAAAGTATCCTTTTTAAAAATTTTTGAGATATCATTTGGATAAGTTTTTATATCTTTTATTGAGCTTCTTGTTACTGCCTTAATTAAGAAAAATCCAGATGTATTTATAACCACTGTCAACACTCTACAATTATGCGATTATGTCAGTTTCTTTGAAATCCTCTGTATGCACTTGAATTGATAACACTTTGTGGGTGTATATCTGTTGTTGTTGTTGCTGCTGTTTTTAAATTAATTAAATGGCATCGCACACAGTTTAGCAATAGTTTAAAGTATACACAACAGCAGCAGGAGTAGGCAGATCGGTGAGAGGCAATTATATTGTAAATTACAAAAAGTAATTTCTATTGACAAACTGAAAAAAGATATTTTTTCAGCGATTATTATCTTTGTTTTTGTTGTAATTAAATATAATTATAAATGACTCTTTTTTTCACTTCTGTCAGAAATAATGTAAATAATGAAGCCGACAAAAAGGAAACTCCCTAAGGCTATTTTGTTTTAAATAAAAGAATAAACAATTAAAACCAACTCCATGTAATTAATATGACAATTACAATAATTTCAAATAAAAATATTAAACAAAATTAAACTGCAAAAACACCAAAAACAACATTAATATACAGAAAATCAAAAGAACTTTTCAAAAAATATATATTTTTACGAGAACAAATGAAGTGCGGTATTGATTTTCCAAATGCAAAATAAAAATATTTTTAGTTGTGGTCTGAATATAATAATGAACTTGACATTATCTTGGTGCTAATAATATTTTACTAGAGATCAAAAGTTATTGTTTTGAGCATAAATCTTGGCTATAAAATATCACTTCGTTTGCATTCAAATTATGTGATTGTGTACTAAGAAATTAAGTTTCGTTTTACGCAAACTTAGATATTTTCTATTTTATTTTTTTATGAAAGAGCAAGAGCGCCAGATATGGCAATATACTCTTTTAATACAAGAACTCATGTTGAGAAGCTAACACGCCAACCGAGTTATATGAGCTGTTACATTTACTTAACTTTATCTAGATTGCCTGCCCGTATAGAATCAGCCTGTGATGGGTTTGAATAAAATCAAATAAGAGTTGTATTAGAAAAAATATAATTCTTTTACTCATAAAAAATTGAAATTCTTTCATATTTCGCAATTTTAAAAAAGATCAAGAACTCAATAAAATATTGCTATTTCCTGTTCTAACGAGATCTTTCGATGCGAATGCATCATTCTCAAGTCGCGTTATGGTTTGTACTGGTGAGTCAGTGTTGGTGTTCAGGCAGCTCTGTTGTTAGGTTCGTATCTATTCAGGTGAGCAGAATGCCAGCCACCTGGCATTTGTATGCAAAGTGAATAAATCGATACCTCCGTCTTTTATTATTATTTAGGTACCTGTGTCCGTCTGAGGGTGTTTTTCGTTTGCCCGTTGGCATGAGTAGTTTTAATGGTGTGAAAATTGTGTCTGAGGTCGTGTTTACCTGTTCGTTTATAATGTCATTGTTGAACGTTTTTGTTTTGTAGATTTCCATGTAATTTCATACATTCATCTATTTCCCTTGGTGTGTGTCTGTGAGTGGACACCAAGGCGTAATGCAAATATGGAGTCTTCTCTTTTCCGTTTCTACGAGCGTATGTGTTCTGTAAACCTTGTTTTTAGTGTTCGTCCAGTTTGCCCTATATAAATTTGTTTGCAGGTACAGGTAAGTCTGTATACCCGGCTGGAACTAAATTTATCAGTTGTTTCTGTCGTTGTTCTGAGATTATGTCTCAGGGTGTTGCCACTTTTTAATGCTGTGAGCATTCCTTCTTTGTGAAAAAGGTTAGCTAGTCTGTATATTTCTGGTCCTGTATAAGTAAAGGTGTGCCGTCGTGGACAGGAAATAGCAATATTATATCCTTTGCTGGCGGAGGAAAATTAAAAAAATTGTAAACTATGAAAAGACTTTAAATTTATCTGAAACTTTGGGGTTCATCTTCCAAAATCGTATTTAAGTTAATCTAAAAAGTTAAATTTTCAAAAAAAAAAATTACTATGCGCCAAACAATTGCAGCCTTTGGTGGACAAGAAGAAACCGCACTTAATTTCAAACATTATTATTCGTAAGCTTAATAGGTTCAAGATAAGACGTTTTTTTTTCTTTTTGTATCATTCAAAAACTCTATTGAAAAAAGGACAACAACATAGAATCCTCTTTTGCTTTTGCTAGATTTATAAAGTCGTGCATGCAAAAAAAAAGAAACTCAAATACTAAATCCCAAGAACTGTCAAGGATTTCAAATACAAGTTTAACAAAATTAAATTTTGAACTTTAGCGAAAGCTTAATACGAGTAAGAATCAGCACAGCCTTATGTGGCATTCCGACTTAACTATTTAATAACATTACTTTCTTTCTATATCTCTGTTTAAAGTGATAAAGTTTTCAAATATTAAAAAAAAAACTCGTTTGGTAATGATTTCAACTTAAATAATATCTCTTTGCTTGTGACAATTATTCTCTTTTAAAATTCTCGTCAACTAAAAACATTAAAGTCCACTTAATACTATAGCTCCTTAAGGATTTATGAAAATACATTAAGCATTTTAAAACAGATATCGAAGAATTCTTAAAAGCTTTAGAAAAGGTACTTTTTGCATTTGTACCAACACAGCATATATTCAAAAATATAAATTTTTCTGAATATTTTTAAATTCAATTAAATTTTACATAATTATGTGTAGAAGGCAAAGAGAAATTCATGATATTAAAGTTAATGAGGAGTGACATTATGTAAATACAGTACTGAGAATAATAATAGGTACAGTTAAATTATTTTTTTTATTTATTCGGTTGTTGATTTGTAAAATAATTTATAGCTTTTGCTTGAATTTAAAATTAATAAGTCGTTTCGTATAAAAATTAAAACTATAGGGTCCGCCAAATACCTTTTTTTTAAATGCTCTAAACAAAACTACACAGCTTCGGCTGTGTGGCACGCAGCGCCGTCCTGTTGAAACCAAATGTTGCCAATATCCTCCTCTTCAATTTTTGTGAACCTAAATTCGTTCAACATGGCCCGATAACGATGAAAAATGGCCCAATTATGCCTTTGGACCAAAATCCGCACCAATCAGTGACTCGTTTTGGGTGCGTCGGCTTTTCAATGTATGCGTGCGGATTTTTGTGCCCCAAATGCCATTATTTTGCTTATTTACATACCCGCTAAGATCAAAAAGAGCTTCATCTGAAAAGATGATTTTTTTTGCCAAATCAGCATCTTCTGTAAGTCGATCGCAAACCCACTTAGCGAAGCGTTGTTCAAGCGTATACACCACCATATTTGTTCAGCAGAAGGATAAAACTAATTAACTGTCAAATCAAACATGAGCTAAGTGTCACCACTCACGAAGAAGCACTAGTTGAAAAAAAATGTTAGATGGCGGACCCTTTAAAAGGCAAAATTTGTAACAAATAAAAATTTAGCAGACACTGCAATGGCTAAAGATTTTAATTTGAAAAAAAATCGCTTCTTAATTCACCCCCCAGGGCCATATAAATATTGTCTTTATAGAATATTCCACTATCTAGACTCAGTGCAACTGGGAAAAAAGGGAGCCCAGTCCCCTGAAGTCAGACAGGGAGGCAACTGGAAGCTCCACTTTATATCAGTGAACCCGCAGAATTCATTATTTGTCTCTTTAGACATTTAATAGTTCTCTGACTGATCATTGAGGTTGGCCCCTATATGGGAGTATCGTGGTGGTTGTGGTTTTACGGCCCCATAAGGGATTTATGAAAATTATGGTGGCCAGGATCATCTCACTGATAATGACACGCAAAGTGAATGATCCAGTCCAGTAAGCATGCTAGACATGTGTTCTGGACAGGAGTTGAAAGTCTCCAACTCTTTAGCAAGGTGTGATAGTTTGCAGTCCTGCCCTGGAATCATTAAAGTTGCAACTAGGTGGTTCTGTTGCTTAGAATTATGTCTTCGGCTTCCTAGGACGCCTGTATGATGTTCCAAATTATACAATAGTGGTTTGTCCACCATCTGATTAAGGCTACATAGCCAGGTGCAATGTAAAACAAATCACACTCTGCTTCTTAATCCATGGATATTTACTTCTTCCCCAGCACCCAAATTTTGTCTTTTAATGTAAAAATCTAAAACTTGCTCCGAACAGCGGGGTGAATATCAACTACTCATCCATCCCTGTGTGATTTACTTTTTGTCCTCATTTGGTTCTACATTAATTTTATTCTTAGTAAATTTAAATTCGGTAAAAACATATTTAGCATAATGGCGTTGGGTTATTTTTGTTTGATTAATTGAGCCGACATTTTTTTATATTCTGGAGTGTATGTTATTTTACAAAAAAAAAACGGGAAAACCGCAAAACTCACAATAAAACACAAGCCCACACAATTATTCATGCATATCATATAACCATAAACATTCTATACATAAACTTACACATATTCACAAATACATACAAAAATACATATGTACATTAGGCATACAAACACTCATATAAATGTACATGCGTATAATAATAACTAATTACGTTTACAAACATAAACAAATTCAAAGTCAAAAATACATCTGTATCGTTCCATAAATATACAAGCCCTCACTCACATAAACACACACACTTGCAAATACACACAAAATACATGTTTAAATTATCTTATTTCCAAAAAAAGAGAAAGAAACGAAAGTATCAAATGAATTTTAAATGAAGCAATAATAGATATTTGTAAAATATAAACAGAATCATTTTTAAGATAAATGGGAGTTTGTTAACTGTTAACACACATTCACACTTGTGATAAGAACGCAACAGGCAAAAAAAGGTCTCTCTCTCTTTCCCTTAATCAGACTAGCAAGAAATTCGATATTGTAACACATCATTACAGTAGCAAACAAAAAAAAACCAGCCTGATGTTAAATTTAAATTTGAGACTTTTTCGTATACAAGTATGAGAGAGGACAACAGATATACATTATTAAATAAACAAAATCCTTTAAAGCCTGGATCATTTAAAAGAATATTTATTTTTTTTAAATAAATTAAAATCATAAAAACAGAATAATTAAAACTAAAAAAATATTGTATTTAATAAAGAAGTAAATAAAGTTGGAAGGGTAGAAAAAACCCCTTTATAGAGAACAGGTATTTTCTTAATTATTTTCTTATATAATGGCTGTCCGCCGCCCAGTGGCACATTCTGTGAGTTGGTGGTCAAAATTTTATTTTGACTGGGTTGAAATTTTTTAATGATTTTTTTTTTGTGTTAGATAGAAGACATCTTAAACTTCAATTTAATGTATCAACTTTAAAATCGGGCCTTATTAAAGGCAATCGGTTCACTTGTACTCATAGGGCCCTTGTAAGTCAAATTTCCAAAAATAGGCATGAGGATCATAAGTCTTTAATAAATGTAAGTTCTAAGAACTAATTCGGCAGCTTTAAATGTTGTCATTAAAAAACAAGTCCTAACTAACAGGAAAAATAAAAAGTCGACGGGTGTAATACTATTAGACATAGAAAAGGCCTTCGATACCATCTGGTATAATGGTCTATTATATAAATTATTAGCAGCAAAAATTCCAAAGTATCTCTGCAAACTAGTTGTGGACTTCACAGACTCTAGAGCTTTTAAGGTTGTCATCATCAATCAAGCAACTTCTGCAGACAAAACTATTCCAGCTGGCCTACCCCAGGGATCAGATCTATCACCATTGCTGTATACGATATACACATCTGATTTTTAAACGCCAAAATATTTCAATATTGCTTATTATTATGGATCACACAACCATTTAGACTTGTGACTTGTGGGGTAAAAGGGAGCCCAGTCCCCTTCAAGGCTAGTAGGCGTCAACTGGACAATCCACTATATTTTCACGGGAATCAGTAAAGCCCCAGAATTCCGCTTTTTGTTTCCTTAGGCATTTAGCTGTTCTCTGGCTGATTATTGCGGTAGGCCCTTCGGGAGTATCGTGGTGGCTGTGTGTTTCGAGGCCTCGTTTGAGTTTGTGGGTCGGATCATTCACAATGAACACAATGAATTGTCCAGGTCCAGTGAGTATGAATGCCGTCGTGTTCTTAATTATATTAAGCTTCATGCGTTCTGGGCCAGGAGTTGGATAGTCTACGACTCTTCAGCAAGGAGTGAAGCCTGCGGCCTACTCCGGACTTTTGAAGTTGCAACTAGGAGTGACCGGAGAATATACGTATTCGAAGGCCTTCTAGGGCCCACGGCCAGGTGCAGATGTAAACCTTATCACGTCATTACGCAGATGATACAGCCCTAATTTTTTCTAGCAAAATCACAAGTGCACTTTTGAAGAAAATGGAAGAAGTATTTGCAAGTTGCATCAAATATCTTTGCAAGTGAAAAATTAAGATTCACCCTGACAAAACGCAGGCAATAATATTCTTCCTTGACAAGATCATTGATGCCGCCGCACATATGGCAAAAGGATGTTACAGCTCACCCATGACAACCCCGATTTTCATGAAAAAATCATAATGAGTGACGAAGCACATTTTCATTTGAATGGATATGCAAATAAATTGAATAAACGGTCTGGGAAATGGGAAACCTTCAAATATAACAACAGTCAGCTTTTGCATTCATTAAAAAGTGAAAGTTTGGCGTGCAATTTGGTCTGGAGAAATCATTGAATCTTAATTCTTTGAAAATGAAAATGTAGTATACCTTTCCGGCGACACCCTTATATATATACACCCTTATGTATATCTTGAGCTTATTAACTGCAAATGCTACTTAAAAGTTTACAAAAAACGAATAATAATTTATAGCTCCTAAATTATTTTCCTTCACATTTTATTATCCCCAAATTCACCCTTAAATAAAAATAAGTTTCTTAATCTAGAGAGAACTTCTCTAATCTGACAACAGTAGCTAAACAGGTACTTTTTTTTAGAGAAGAGGCACTTCAGGCAACCATGCCTATTTAGTCACAACCGTGATACATTCATTATGAAAGGGATAGAAACGAATTACACAGGTGTTAAAATTATAAGGATAGTTACATAGCCTTCTGGCTCTTATTTTTGTAGTAATAACAACCACCCCTAGATTACCTACTAGCATCTTTCATTTCTAGGAGACCCATGTTATCGGAAATTAACTGTCGTATAAGACAACACAGCGACCAGTGACTATGCCTTCATCACTGAGAATCCGAATCAACAGTCAATTCTTATTTTTTGTATTGAACATAGCCAAGGTCTTTGTTGGGAATCGAACTCACAACACCCAAACTGATAAGCTAGTACACTACCTACTAGCCTATAGGGGCACCTTATTCTTAGATTGAATAATAGTGAATATGAGTGAACAAAATGCAAGCTGTTGATTGAGTGAACTGGTGGACTGAAAATGTTAGGGTGTGTCTGTAAGCAGAATATATAGCACTTAAGAGATTATAAGTTACTGAACAGAGATCTTTAAAGCACGCTCAGTTAAAAAAGCGAAAGAAGATTACAAAATTTAATAGGAAAGGAATTACAGTACTCATAACGATAGCTCGCTCTATATTAATAGCGCAGCAATTGGCAAATATTTTAATAAAGTAAGATCGTCCTAAGCTGTATCTCTTTATAAATCTTTTTAAATCCGTTCTGTTAACAATTCATTATTTAGTGGTGGAACGTATGAGTTAAGCATGTGTGTTTTGTGTAACAATGTCCAAATTATTGAATGAACAATTATTTCAAATAATTATAATTTTATTAATTAATTACTAAAGTTTTACTTAATATAATTACGTTAAGTTTAAGTGAATATTAAGGCTCGATTTTGATATAATTAAGTCGTTTCATTTAGTTATATTTTTAGCTAACAAATTTTATTAGAATTAATAAAATTGAAAAGTAGCAAATTTTATAAATTTAATTTATTTATAATTTAGGGAAAAATTTAGTTATGTAAAAATGTAAAAATTGTATTTATCATCTTGACTGATGGTATAGTGAGAATTATCTTTATATCAAGATATGTAACAATTCATTTGTTAAAATTTTGATATAAAATCATTCGGTTTTATGCAAAAATGTTATTCTTAAAAACAAAATATATATTCGATTTTTTCTCAACTTCATTGATTTCTTAAAGGCAAGAATTTATAACAGCCCGCCTATTTATTATTGGATTCTTGTATTGACACTGGTGAAAGAAATATTTTTGTTTATTAAATTTTTATTTTGTTTTTTAAATACAAAGTTAATGTATGCATGCGTATGCGTATACGTAAAATGTACAATAGTCTATTTATTGCTTTCACAAAAGTTGTTATGCATCATCACAAATATAATAAAATTTGTAAGTAAGAAAACAGAAAATTTACATAATGAAATACGACTGTATGTATGCTATTTCATGGTTATTTATTTTTCAATCGACATATACAATGTTGCGATACGTTATTAAAAAATACTTTCAAAAGAAAAGTATATTCATTTAAATCCAAGCCAATCCAATCCAATCCAATAGGGGCGCTATTGTTGGTGGAAAGAATTTTGTTTATTTAAATTTGATATCAATTGTTAAAGTTATTTGCTTAAAAATGTTTGTTAACCCTTAAGGAAAAAATTTACTTCAGAAACGTAATTTCGAGTTAATACTCTGAATTATATTGACAATTTTTAAAGAGTTTGTAATAAGTCAGGAAATTTGAAATTTGTTTTATTTAATTAAAAATGAAATAAAACTTTAATTAAAAATTAAATAAAACTACGACAAAAAAGAGTTTTTAAAAATTATTTAAAAGGTTTCTTAAATCAGCATATTTAGAAATTATCGTAAGTTCTTTGCATTATCCTAAAAATGTTTACACATTTGACAAAACTACAGCAAATGTCTTTGTTGTAGTTCTTAGAAATTCAGGTTATTATTTATTAATTCAATTAGTTTATGAGTGTTTCAATAAATTTATGAAACGAAAAACTGGAAGAATTAAGTAAAAAAGTAATTGTGAAAAATGTTACATATTGAAAAGAAATGCCATCCAACACCTCTTCTATTTTTGGAATCCATACAGGATTATATCTAGCAACTGGTTTTCATACCCGGTTGAATCGTCTAAGAGCTGGCATATGGAAGTTTTCGTTTGCATTATCTGTAGTTTTAAAATGATTATTGGATAAATTAGTTTCAATGAGTGAATCACATAATCCCAATGTTTTACAGCACAAGAGAGTTTGTGATTGCCAAATATTTTCCTAATCTGGTTTGCAGGAACGCATATCCATTTTCCATTTTTGCAGCAGCACATAGTACATGACATTTCCAATTTGTTCAATAAGTTTTCCGGGTTTCCATTTTTAATTTTTAAATACTCCGGCATGCTTCGGCAGAATATAATTTACTGTGGATCACCATGTTAAGTTTTCTTAACAAAAGGCGTACTTTAGCTGCATCATTCAACTTAACTGCATCAATGTAAAATAGATCTTTGTAACGTATAAAAAACATTTCGAATGTGAGGTTATATTCATCGAAATTTAATTTTGTGGATAAAAGGATCAAAGAGGAATTTAACATCACATTTCGATTTAGCGGCTGTTTGTTGCGTTCTGTCCAACACTTTACCTTGGTATGTTAGGGATATCAATAAGTCTTTGCGAAATGTAACAATATGAGCTAAAATTTTCAACCTTATTTTCTAAAAATTTTAAGAAAGTTTATAATAGTTATAATTTTTTGACCTTTTTTTAATATTTTTTAGTAATTAATTTTAAGCACAAGGTCTTATTTAATAAAAAATTTTTTAAAAAACTTAATTTTTTATTATATTTTCGTTATTTCGCCACACCGTTGGTTGGCATCATCAGGAAAAACAACCAACGGTGTGGCGAAATAACGAAAATATAATAAAAAATTAAGTTTTTTAAAAAATTTTTTATTAAATAAGACCTTGTGCTTAAAATTAATTACTAAAAAATTAAGAAAGTTTATTTATTCCGTGTTCCATCCACTTAAAAAAAAATAGTTTGTTGTCTTTTTTTAAAGCGAAATGTGGAAATAACATAAGACTGTTATACACGAATCCATGGCTTAATTATACCAGTTGTCTAGAATGTTATAGATTAAGTAACTAGATTTAAACGTGGCACTATATTTGCAACTAACAAACCTGCTCTTGTCTGTAATGTCTGTGGTAATTTAAATGAGGTTTAAAAGGAAAAACTGTCGGCATGATAGTTATCGATAATAAAATTATGCATGTGACTAATTCCGCAGCCTTCTTAAAGCTTTATTGCACGTGCCAGAAGCATAATTTCTATTGCAACACTTTTCTAATTCAATATACTTCAACTCATTGAACTTTTTTACATGAATCTAAAGTTTTGACTCAAAAAGAACGACAGCAGAAACTATTGGATATTTCATTTATGAAGACAAACAAAAAAACTAATTCCAACGGAGAATAAATGTACTTGTCAACATACTGATTTAGGACAAACTGGTCGAACACTAAAAACAAGATCTGCAGAACACATACGGTCATACAAACGAAAGGGAGAACACTCCAACTATGCATTATTAGAATCACGGACACTTGCCAAGGGAAATGGATGAGTGTATGACTTTACTGCATTCTGGCGGAAAGGAACGAAGATGAGATATATTTGGAAACATGGAAATCTACAAAATAAAAATGTTTGACAGCGACATTATAAGCGAACAGGTCAACACAACCTTAGACGCAATTTTCACACCACTTAAACTAATTATAGACTCAAACAAATGAAAAACATCCTCAGACGGACACACATGTCTGGACAATAACAAAAGACGAAAATATTAAAATTAATCGCCACATAAAAAGCCAGATGGCTAACATTCTAACTACGTAAGTAGATACGATGATTACGGGATAAATACCTGTACCAGAAACACTGAGCCACCAGTACGTGATACAATGTTGCCTGAAGATCATGTTATCACATCGAAAGCGCTTGCCATTTACGAACAAACAGCCAGAAAAGGTGTTTAGAGGAGGAATTGAAAACAAAAAAGCTAAAGGTCAAAATAACGCACAGATTTACCTGTGTGAAAATTCGATGAGAAAAAAAGTTTAGGTTCGAATTATTGTTTCATCAAAAGCTTAGAAAAACTTGCCGTATAGTTCAAGAAACAAAAAGTTTGCATAATTTAAAATTCATCAAACGCAATAATTTTCATTTATATTTTACTTATTCTTATGAAAAGTTATTGATGCCTTCTGCCAATTTCAAGTGTCCGACATGTCAAAATTATGGAATTTATGGAAACACCCAACGAATTATTAAATTTTTTATTTACGCTGTATTTTAGTAACGCTTAATGAAAAACTAAAGCCTTATACGTCAAAATCAAATCACTAGGATCACACTCTTTAACTTTTTGTGCAATATTTTCCTGCAAGGAGCCATAGACTTTTAATGAGGGGTAAATATGATTTTGTATATTAAAAATTCAACATGAAAGATGAATTCTGTAAAGACCACACACTACAAAACCTCAATGCCAGTAATATATTATTCTCGACTTGACTTTAAATGAGACTTTTCGGTTTTAAAACATAATTACGAGTTCTGTAAGATATATTTCTGTCACCCAACAAAAGCATATCGGCTATAAGAGAGTTTATCCAAAGAAAATTCATTAGTGTCAATTTGCAAAGGTTTTAAAGTCTTTTCTATGTGTGTCCTTTTTTAAGACTTAAGGTTTTTCTTTAAAAAAGCAACAAAAAGGAAATTCTGTTTTCACTTTAAATTGCCTTTTATTTAACATGGAACTTGTTTTTGTTTTATTTTTATAGAAAATATGTGTGTGTATGGCATTTTATTATTTTTATTTTATTTATATTAAAATAAATTTATTTTTATTATTGATCTTTACCTGCCTGCCAGTCATCAATTTTAAATATAAAAAGTAATTTGCATTTAATTAAATGTTTATTGTCACATTAGGAAATCTCATCCAATATCATGACATAATTTAAATATAAAACAAAAAAAAAATATGCAAATACTGGAAAAATATTTTACTAATTTCATATTTTATACCATATTTTTAAATATAATAACTTTTTAATTTTATTAACGATAAAATAATATTTTATGGCTGCGAAATAATATTAAAGTCATCATCTATTTTGGTGCAATAAACAAAAATTATTTGGAAAATTTTGCTATCAGCATTCCTGCTGTCATCCTTTAATTAAAGATATTTGTTAGTAATAAGAAGAAAAAGGAACCGCAAGCACTTGTTAAAGTTTCTACGTGGGATGAATTTGTAAAAAAGATTGTCTTCAAAATAATAAATCAGACGTCATCATATTTTTTCGAAGGGTTTTTATCGTTTTTTTCTGTTTTTATTAAATTAAACATTTTCTTGCTCTAACTCTTTGTAATGAGTAAATAGCGGAAACTATTGAAGGTAATTTTGGATACTTCAAAATTACACTCATAGTACAATGTGGATTAAAAAAGTCGCCATGATTTAGAGAAATTGTAATTTTTTAAAATTCAGTATCTATACTTTTGTTTCTTAATGAATTTTACCCACAGACAGCTATATTCAGGGTCATATGTGCCCAATGGTTACTGGCACTGGTGCACAATTTCATTGCGTACATATAATGCAAGCTCCGATGAAAAATGAAAAGCGATAGTAGGTGGTGGTACTCGGTTCGGTGTAGGCATGGAAAATAAATTTCATGAAATGGCCTCATAGATGGCTCCATATCACAATTATTTTAACAGAATATTAATAATAAAATATTGCTATCCTACGGCTTAACTAAACCTTGGAAGTCAATATACGAAGCATTTTTGCCAAAATCATGTTCACTTACTGAATATTTAAACAACGCTTTGACTAGCTTGATGCAGGAAATGCTGCGTATGCAGAATACACTCCTTCATGCATTAGTTAGTAAGCCATGAATTCTTTAAAATTATGTTTCTGGAACGCAAACGGCATTCGCCAACATAAAAATGAGCTTGAGCATTTCCTCTCGGAAAATGATATTGATGTAATGCTGGTCTCTGAAACTCATTTAACCTCGAGAAGCTTATTTAGAATTTATGGCTACACATTATATGACTCAAAGGATCCTAGAGGTAGAGCATGCGGTGGATCAGCAAATCTAATTAAATCAAGGATCAAGCACCATGTTTTAGATAACGTTTGTAAAGATTACCTGCAGGCAACCAACATCTGCGTTGAAAATTTTTATAGAGGCTTGGTAATATCATCAGTTTACTCCCCTCCCAGATTCAAAACCACTGACGATCAATACGAGGACTTCTACAGATCGCTTGGCCCTTGCTTTTTAGCAGCTGGCGATTATAACGCTAAACATACATACTGGGGTTCTCGCCTTATTACGCCTAGGGGTCGAGCGTTGTTCAACGTAATTTCAAAAATGGACTTGGATGTCATCGCTAGTGGGGAGCCCACATACTGGCCTACAGATATACATACAATTCCTGATGTTATAGATTTTGGCGTCATGAAAAATATCTCTAGGGACTTAGTCCATATTAAGGCCTCTCTAGATTTATCTTCCGATCACTCTCCCACTATTATCACAATTTGTAACAGACAAATGTGTGATTTACCCCACTCAAATGTGCAGATTATTAATCGTATTAATTGGCGGAAATTCAAAAATTACCTAAGTAGTCATTGCACGGAAAATATAAGATTACGAACACCCGAAGATGTTGAATCCAACTTAGACGATTTTAAGGAAAAGATTAAACAGGCTGCCGAACATGCTACAACCACTCACCCGCAGACTGGATTTAGGAAAATTTATTGTGCTGATATAGAGCGCTTAGTAAGTGAAAAAAGAAGAGTTAGAAGAGAATGGTTTCAACACAGATCACCTCAAACTAAAAACAGGCTTAAAGAATGTGCAAAGCAACTCAAAGATATGCTAGCAAAAGAAAAAACTGCATCTTTTAAAAAATATCTGGAGGGACTCGATGTTTTACCAACCTCTAATTACTCTCTGTGGCGAGCTGCGAAAAACCTTAAAAGACCTGTTGAATTTAAACCACCTCTGCGTACTTCAACTGGAGACTGGGCAAGAAGTGATTCTGAAAAGGGTGATATATTTGTTGAGCATCTGAAATCCGTTTTCACACCGAACGCGTTTACTGGGGAGGCTCAATTGCCATATGTAGTGGCTTTACCCCCTATACCCATAAAATTCAAGTTGCGTGATGTTCAGGGACAAATTGACAGACTCAATCCGAAGAAAGCCCCAGGCATAGATGGTATCAGCAACAGAATGATAATGGAGTTGCCACGTAATTGTATTCGAATTTTGCTATTTATATTTAATGCCATTTTAAGATTAGAGTATTATCCAAGCGTCTGGAAAATAGCCAAAGTTAGAATGATTCCAAAACCGGGCAAGGATCTTACCAGGGCCGAATCATATAGGCCCATAAGCTTATTATCAACCTCATCAAAGCTTTTCGAGAAGCTATTTATGACTAAGCTGTCACCAATTTTAAGTGTTAGAGGGTGCATTCCAGACCATCAGTTTGGTTTCAGGAGCCAGCATGGCACCATTGAGCAGACTCATAGATTGGTTCAAGTAGTGAGAAAGGCATTTGAGGAAAGGAAATATTGTTCTGCCCTCTTTCTAGATGTTTCGCAAGCATTTGACAAAGTATGGCATAAGGGACTATTACATAAGTTGATGACATATCTCCCAATCAATATGGTGAAGTTTCTGGAAAGTTACATTGTGGAGAGAAGGTTTACAGTAGCCGAAGGAGACTTTATCAGTGAACCCGCTTCGATAGCTACCGGTGTGCCGCAGGGGAGTATACTGGGTCCAGTTTTATATCTGCTTTATACTTGTGATATGCCTGTGAGCAGTAGCATCCATACTTCAACATTTGCCGATGATACGGCCTGCCTTAATTCTCACAAAGACCCCCGTATGGCATCTCAGGTTCTTCAGGGACATATTACGCATCTGGAATCGTGGTTGAAATTATGGAGAATAAAAGTAAACGAGCAAAAGTGTGTCCACGTAACTTTTACTTAAAAAAGGGAAACTTGCTCCCCTATTCGTATGAACGGGCAGATTATTCCTCACCACTTGCACGCTAAATATCTTGGCATAATCCTTGATCGTAGGCTTACATGGAAACACCACATCGATACAAAGCTAAACCAAATGAAAATCAAGTTATCTCAAATATACTGGCTAATTGGCAGGAACTCAACTCTTAGTCTGGACTGTAAACTTCTATTGTATAAGTCGATTCTGAAACCAATATGGTGCTATGGAATTCAACTATGGGGCACTGCTTCAGCTTCAAATGTCGAAAAAATTCAACGCCGACAGAACAAAATACTACGATTAATTACATTAGCTCCATGGTACATGCGAAATTTAATTATACATCGTGATTTGGATATTCCACTCGTGACTGCTGAAATTGCTCAATACGCAGGCAAATATTTAACTAAGCTCGAGTGCCACCCGAATCCCCTTGCGCGGAATATTTTGAATTTTAGGGGTCATATCCGATTGAAAAAAAAGAGAGACACAGGGGCATTGGTCAATAACCCTCCAAATGGAAATGGAATCTCTTGAGGATAGTTTTTATTTTTTTTTATATTCATTTTTGATTGAATTTGTTAAGATATTATTTTATTGCTGTCACTAGAATTATGTCTGACACTGGTCAGGCCTAATGATTGTACATTTAGATTTAAGATTTGATAAATTGTTGAATTTCATATTATATGAAGATACAATAAATAATTTATATAAAAAAAAAAAAAAAAAAGCTTTGTTATAGATCCTAAAACAAGAAGTTTGCATAAATTAAAATTCAACAGATCGACGCAATAATTTTCATTTATTTTTTACTTCTTATAAAAATGATATTAATGAATACCTTCTATATATTTTAAGTAACTGCCATGTCAAAATCATGGCCTGTATGGAGACACCTATTAAATTAATAAATTTATTGTTTACGCTATCCAAGATATCGAACAAGTAAGCGAATCGTTTGTGGTAACACGACAAATTCGACGATCTCCAGAAGCACACAAGAAAAATGAACTAGAAAATGCTGATGAGGAATATAAACCACCCGCCACTGCCTCTATTGTATGAAAATGTTTTAGTTGATCTGTAGTGCGATTCACTATTATGTTATAACGACTTTTGTTATTGTTAAAAAATTTTAACAACCAAATTGTCGATTTGGTAACTTTTAAAACAACATTCGTTATTGTTAGGTTACTGATGTCGACGGTAAAAATCGTTAGCTAACCTACATTTCATTTTGGTTGTTATAATACTCGACAACATTAAAACATAAATAAATTTTCAATTTAAACTAAAAGTAAACAAAAAAAGGTAATACGAAACCAAATAAGAAAATTTGTAGCACTTCAACTAAAAAATATTTTGTGCATATTTTTTACTTACCCTGTACAAAAAACTTGAAAAATTTTGATAAATAAAATAATAAATGATAAATTTTCTTCAACAATTGTTTGTTTTTTATGCATTCTTCTTTGTGCTTCTCGTATATATTTACAGAGATGCCACTTGTTTTCAATGTTTGTCGACTAGCAATAACAAGCAGTTACTGAATCGCACTATCGTTAGTGCAAAGAATTAAATATGTAGAAAGCATTAACATGGTATCGAATCGTTAAAAGTTACTGAATCGCACTACTGAGTCCAGTTACTCAGTTGAAAGAATTTCTTTCAAATTGGTCAAATAGTGGCGCAGCATGTGCAAGAAATTCTCAAAATCTTTACGATTCAATGGATTTAAATGAGACTTCTTGTAGCAATCAGGGATCTTCCAGCAATGCCTTTGTACTTTTAGGACCTGTTTCAAGTGGCAAGACAAATGTTGTTTGGCCAACGAAATGAATTTTAACGTTTTAGAAATCATTCTGTAAAAATCCTAAATGTCTAATACCGAATGCTGAATAAAAAAAAAACCAAATTTACTTTAAGATCAAGTTTCTGTGGGCACACCCTTTATAATGGGTTTTCAACAAGACGTTTGTTCTTTATATTTCATAAAATTCGTGATATTTCCGGAGAATATAATCGTCCTCCTGAAAACGCTATTAAGAATTTGGTCATAAACTTTGAGTAGACAGGCTTGATAAAAAATGTGCTGACTGCAGCGCATGTTCGCAGCTGTAAGCCACAGCGTGGAAGAAGATCCAAATTTGAAAACTCCTCGATGTTCTCAACCAATTGGTGTTTTTCAAAACCACCACATGGCGAATTTTGCGTAAGGATTTGACTTTGAAGCCATACAAGGCTCAACTAGCGCAGGAATTAAAACTTACCGACCATTTAAATCACCGTCAATACATTCAGGAACAACAGGCTGGTTTTTCTGGAAAAATGTAATTTTTTCAGACGACACCCGTTTTCACTTGTCGGGATATGCCAATAAGCCAAAATTGCCACATTTGGCCTTCTTAAAATCCTAGAGCGATTACTGAGAAGCCTTGTGCAGGCGTAATTGGGCCGTTTTCTTTTTTTTTTTTTTTTGAAGATGTGGCTGGAAGTGCGGTAAAGATCAATTGCTCGCACTATCACGAAATTCTAACAACTTAATTTTGGCATATTATTAACGACGTGGATATTGCTGATTTGTGGTTTCAACAGAATGATGCCACATGTCACACAGCCAACGAAACGATCATTTTGTTGCAAACCAAATTTCTCGATTGCATAATTTCACGATAATCAGCAGTTAAGTGACTGGATTATTTTTTGTGGAGCTATGTTAAGGCCAGAGGCTATACGCAGCCAATTGAATCGATTTCAGCCTTAAAACTCAAAATTCGTGATGTGATTAACGATATAATCGACATCTGTCAGCATGGTCGTGCTGGATATTTGCCAGATATCTCTTTTCATTCATACCCAGCTGTAAAAGGTATGGTTAACGTGTGGTGCCACTATTGCAATGATTTTGTAATTAAAAGAATAATGCATGGTTCGCTTTGAAGTCTATGTGTATAAATGTAGAATGTATGTGACCTAATAACATTTGTTATTTATTTTACTGTTAATGCATTTTATCATTAGGGTGCATTTACTTTCTCAAAGTGCAATAATACTTACCACAAAATTGCCCACATTACAAACCGAAATGCAGCGCAAACTTTTACACGAACATCCAAGAAAAGGAAATATTATTTTTTGTATACTAATTTTATACATCAATTACAGCTGCATTACATAGTAAGTACTTAGATGCTTCGCTTACGAAGTCATATGTGCGTCATCGGATATTGCCTAAGTAAATCGTTTCATTTACAGCTGGGTAATTGCCAAACATATCTCTTCGTGATATAATAAAAATTTATTTATATAATTTTTTAGTAGTTAATTAGAAAAAACTATAACTATTTTATTTATATAATAAATTTTTATTTTATTTATTTTATAAAAATTTTAGAAAAAAATTTATTTTATAAAAAATTTAGTTAATCCTTATTTTGTATAAATTATTTTATCAATATTTCGCCAAATCATTGGTTGACACCTTTGTAATATATTTTTATATATCGTTAATATTTTCAATTAACAAAGCAATTCAAACCAGGTTTTATATTATATTTAGTCGTTTTGTGTGTAGAACGCTTTAGAACGAACTTCAGTATATAAAATTAATAATGGACATGGCCCACCTTAACTGTATTCTTATACAAAAAAAACAGTTAATAATTAATTTTTCGGTATTATTCTGCATCAAGAAATTGTTGATAAAGCAAATACAAAATTAAATATATAACCCATCTAGATAGGATCAAAACATTCATGGGAAGACGTTAAATCGAAGATATTTTATCGTCTCTGTTTAAAAAAATTATCTCAATTTCCTATCTCGGCTTGTGGCAAAAATCTTTCGTACTTCAAGTTTGTAGCAGTTAAAGTTGTTCTGTACGGTTCATTGGACAGCACAGCAAAATTATTAAAGAATCAATAATGTTTTGTAAAAAAAAATATTTAACAATTTGAACACGAACTTTCACTCATAGCACGTTCTTTTTTTTCTGTTTTTGCAACAACAATAGAATAACGTAAGCAGTTGCGTAAAAATATCACATAAATTGTTTTGAAAAACGTGTTACAAAACGTAAAGAAGAAAAATTTCTTCCACATACGCTTTCTTCTCTGTCATCATTTTGATACAATTGCTATTTTACTCGTATGTAATAAATGTTATGTGATGCGTATATGTAATATTTTCTAAATGATACTCAGATGTTAAGTGACTACGTAAAAAGGAATTTCTTAAACTACACCGTGCAACAAAAAAACACAAAAAATAACTTTTTAAAAAAATTGTTTAAAAAAATTTTTTCTTAAAAGAACTTTTGTATGTCGTTATCAGGCATTTTAGAATTAAAAAAATATATAGTGTCAAAAGAAGCAGAATGTTATTAAAAATAAAACTTTAATTGAAAAGTATTTATTCTTTTTAAGGTTTAAGTAAAACTGCTAACAAACCGTCAAAATCTGCCTAATTTTATTTCACCGTTATAATACAAAATTAAAAAAAAATTATTCTTATATATTTTTTAAATAAATGGTTTTTCAACAAGAAGTTTGTTTTCTAAAAGCAATTTAAAACCAAAAATTTAGATTAAAATTATTTAAATTTTTATTGTATTACGAAGAGAAAAGTTCGGCAAAATGGCGGTTTTTAAACACTTTTTGGCAAAATGGCGATCCTATTTTGTTAATCACATCACGAGTTTTAAGGCTTAAAACGATTCTATTGGTTTCGTCCCCCTCGGTTGCACATTTATGGTCTTTATAGAACGCTCGACTATCTAGACCTGTGCAACTAGGGGTATAAGGGAGCCCAGTCCGCTGAAGGCAGCAAGGGTTAACTGGAAACTCCACGTTATTTCAACGGGAATCAGTAGCCCGCAGAGTTTCCGCTATTTGTCTCCTTAGACATTTAGCTGTTTCTCTGACTGATTATTGAGGTTGGCCCTTCGGAACTATCGTGGTGGTTGTGGTTTCGCGGCCCAATAACAGGTCAGTTTTTAATGGATGCCAGGATCATTTTACCTTTAATCACACCTACCTGTTGAAATGATTCTAGATCCAGTGAGCATGCTAGACATGTGTTTTAGACAGGAGTTGGATAGGCACCAGCTCTTCAGCAAGGAGTGGTAGTTTGCAGCCCTACTCTGGAATCATCGAAATTGCAACTAGGAAAGACCTGTTGCTAGAATTAGTCTTCGGCTTCCTAGGGCGGGAATGACGTTGCTTTTCATACCCAGTGGTATGACCAACATCTGATTAAGGCTCACTGCCAGGTGCAGATGTAAATCGTATCACGTATTAGCTTCGTTTAGACTCTGTTATTAATAAAATCCTTCAGTGGTGTTAAATTACACGATCTAGGTGTGTTGTGAAATTATGTGACTGGGAAATTTGGTTTGCAATAAATTTATTGTTTCACGGGCTGTGTGAGATGTCAATAATAGGCGAAAATTGATTTGTTAGCATCTCGCGATAGTGTGATCTATAGACTTTTACCGATTTTCCTTTCTTAATCACGAAAAAAAAACGGTCCAATCACGCCTCCAGACCACAGCGCAACATACAGTGACACTTTGAGCATGCAAAGGTTTCTCAATAATCCCACTGGGATTTTCAGAATCCCATACCCTGAAAATGAAAAATGAAAATGGTCGTCGACTAAAAAGATTATTTTTTCAGAAAAACTAGCCGGTTGCTGCTGAATGAATTAAGCGAATCTACGGCGATGTGAATAGTCGGTGGGTTAAAATTCCTGCGCCAGATGAACAATGTAAGGCTTCAAGTCAATTAAAAACAAAATTCATCATATGGTTTTTTTTTAAGAAAAGTAGCACTTCAGGCAACAATGTACCGTGCTACATTCTTTATGAAAGGGATAGAGAAAAAATGAAACAGGTGGTGATTTTGGATAAACCCATTTGTTGAGAAAGTCGAGTTAGTGACAAATTAGTATCTGCTTTAAGACTGTGGCTCACAGCTGCGATGTTTTCAGTTAAACGACCCAAACGAACACGCGTTGGTATTTCCACATTTTGTATCGAGCCTGTCGACTTAAATTTAATGAGAAAACTCTTAATAGCGGCCTTAGAAGGACGATTATGTTGTCCGAGAATATCACAAATTTTACGAAATGTAACTTTAACAGAACCACCATTTTCATAACGGATTTTAATTAGTTTAACACGATTTTCGTGCGAATCTACTACGACTATGTCAAAAAACTAAATGTTACACTATTGTGGTATCGGTGTTGCCACAATTGAAAAACAATTTTCTTGTTGAAAAACCCCGATATATTATTAAATGTATTTTTAATTTTATAAACTTTTATTTACTGATTTTTTAACCTTTTTTTTTGAAAATTAATTTTGTTCGTTAATGTTACGTAAAAAATATCAATCATTAAAACTTTAATTTTTTTTAACTTTTTGGAAATAAAAATTACCTGCTAGTAAAATTTGCCAAATGCTTAATTTTTTGGTAAATTTTGACAAAGTTTTTTTGAGGATTGTAACGATAGAAGATGCTTTTCACCTTAAAATGAGTTCTGCGTCTGTAAGCAATAAAAAATAATTAAATAAATTTAAAAGTATAATTTTTGAGTTTTAAATGTCTAAAATGGTTATTTTTGGAAGAGTTTCAAATATTAAGATAAATAATAGAAAAGCATTTAGATATAGATAAACAAAGCCAGCCAACTCTTTTTGGTAAAAACTAATTTTAGTTTTCAAATTAAGAAAGTTGTACATCTGTACTAAAGCAAAAGATAACAGCGCTGCACATATTTAATGGCGGTAGTAGATAAGAGAATGGCGGTGCTTTGAGCAATTTCTAAATGGCCTAAACTTCGTGTCTAATTACAAATTTCAAAATTTATTTTTAATACTAAAACGATTTTTTTTTATTGTAAATTCAATTGTTTATCGATAGTTTTATTTAAGAAATTTTATTCATTTAAAAATTAATTACAGTTGTTTTATTTCCACACTCTTTGTTGCTCTCAACACCCAAAATCAATTTTATTATTTCTCATATCCTTACAGATACAACAACAATTGTTCAATTAAGACAATTCGTCCAACTGATAAAAACTGATAATTCTGGTGTGGAAGAGTTTAAATATAAGAATGCGAGCAGCCATAAATAATGGTGGGTTTGAAAGCTGAATGGATGCCTTATGATGATGATGATGATGTCTAATAGCTTTAGGGTAGAAACACAAACACTACTTTCTTACAGTAAGTTGAATATACATACACTAACACACACACACACTTACACATATAAATAAATATGTATGGGGAAAGTTTTTATTTTCTGTATTGTATTATTTCTGAAGTGACGTGTCCTGTCGATAAATGATTTTTGTCACGAACAATAAATATACAAATGTTCGTGATGGTGTTGTAGAAATTGGTATTATGAGCGATTTATTTATTTCTGTCTTCTATAAACAACAACATGCCGATGAAGAAGCAACAATACAAGATACACTTGTACGAATATGTTGGCTATAATATATTGGTTCGAGACAGTCCGTCAGTCAGTCAGCCAGTCATCCAGCTTCTTCAAATGAAAATCGTGAAAGCCGCTTGTTATTTTTAAGTTGTTATTGCGCTGGGCTTAAAAATAAAATCATGAAAATACCAACTGATGAAATGAAAACATCAATAGCAAATATAATGTTTGTAAAGACGTGTATTAACGTCCGGGGACATAAATGCAATCATTCAAAAACATGTTGAAAACAATATTTTTTCCCTTATTTTTTTATCCTTTAATATTCTTTGAAATGTTTTGATTAGTTGTTTTGATAGCATTCTCTTTTTCCTTTTTTTACAACTATTCTCTTTAATTTCATCTTCGTAGGTGTTGATGAATTAATTTCTTTTTTAATACTTTTCAAAAGGATAACAAAATAGCCCATATCCAAGTTTTAAGGAATTCTCTACGCTTATTTAAATTTGTCATCAAAGCCTTTAAGAACAAGGATTTTTCTCACTAAAAACAACAGAAGACAAAACGAAACGAAAAAGTACCATCTATACAAACTGTACATTTACAAATTGGACTTAAAATGCAGTTTTTTTATATCAAAATAGCTTTCACAATAAGAAATATTTAAAGCAAAATTTTTTAAAAATATTTAAAAATTAAAAAAAGTACTTTTTAAGAGGTTTATTTGTACAAAATTCTTTTAAAAACAAACATTTAAGCATAGATTTTAAAAAACTTATTAAAAATATTTTTTTATAAATTTTTTAATTTTCTTTTTCATACAGGTACTTTTTGAAATATAACGAAAAGTACTTTTAAAAGAGCTACTTATCAAATGGAACTTCTTATATGCATAGCAATTTTCTAATTATTAGATTATGTGAATTTTATAAAAAAAAAGAAAACTATTAAAAGTGCTTTTTGATAAGGTACTTTTTAAAAATGGAATAATAAAAATTTTAAATAAAACGAATAAAACTTAATCACTAAACCATTAACTGTAAATCGTAAGATAATATTTGGTTACCTTCTCAAAATAACATACAAAAAATAATTTATCTACAGAAAAATCGGAATTATCAATTTAAAAAAAAATAGGTTTCAAGAGGTTTATATAAAATACCTAAAATGTATTTTGATTTGAATTTAATAAAACATTTAAGCTAATTAAAAATAATTATTTATATATTTCTTAATTTCCTTTTTCATGTAGGTACTTTTTGAAATGCAAGGAAAAGTACTTTTAAAAGAGCTTCATAATAATAATTTCTTAATTATTTGATTATATGCATTTTGCAAAAAAAAAAAAAAATAAAAGAAAAAGTACTTTTTTTATAAGGTACTTTTAAAAAATGGAATGATACAAATTTTAACTAAAACGAATAAAATTTCATTGGTAACCGATTAATAGTAAATCGCAGCAATCTACTTGAAATAACATACAAAAATTAGTAAACTACCAAAACAAACTATTTAAACCGAGCAATAATTATTCGGTAACCGATTAATAATAAATCGAAGGAAAATATATTGGTTGTCTTCTTGAAAAAACTTTCTACAGAAGAAACCAGGTTCATTTCTTGATCGAAAGTAATCAATTTTAATTGAAGCAAGCAATAATTATTCGGTTAACCGATTAATAGTAAATCGAAGGAAACAATTTTGGTGGTCTTCTCGAAATAGGACACAAAAATGCTTAATCTACAAAAAAACTGGTTTATTTCTTGATCGGAAACAATCAGTTTTAATTAAGCGAGCAATAATTATTCGATTAACCGATTAACAGTAAAATGTAGGTCAAACCATTGCTCAATTCCGAAATAATATTCAAACCCCTTTTAGGATTTGAGAAATACAATTTTTTGTATTAGTTATTGCCTAAAAGATAAGTCGTATGCTGATCTCTTAAATCGGCATAAAAATCTAGAAGAGAAATAAATTCGAATAACTACTCAGTTTCGATTAAAGAAAAGTCTAAAATTTAATAACCAAATTTAATTGTCTCAATAATTAAGTTCCCCCAGGGGCACATAAATATGGTCTTTATTGAACTTCGACTATCTAGACACAGTGCAACTGGGAAAAAAGGGAGCCCAGTCCCCTGAAGTTAGCAGGGGTACAACTGGAAACTCCACTTTATTTCCACGGGAATCAGTGACCCGCAGAGTTCCGCTATTTGTCTCTTTAGACACTTAACTGTTCTCTGGCTGATTATTGAGGTTAGACCTATATGGAAGTATCGTGGTGGTTATTATGGTGGCCAGGATCATTTCGCTGTTAATAACACGCTAGGTGAATGATCCAGTCCAGTAAGCATGCTAGACATGTGTTCTGGACAGGAGTTGGAAAGTCTCCAACTCTTAAGCAAGGAGTGATGATTTGCAGGCCTGCTCTGGGATCATCGAAGTTGCAACTAGAAAGTTCTGTTGCATTGAATTACAGCTTCGGCTTCCTAGGACAAGCATGACGTTCCAAATTATGCAGTGGTTAGATCCACCATCTGATTAAGGCCTCATGGCCAGGCGCGGATGTAAATCGAATCACACAGTTGTCTCAATAATTAAGTGGAAAAGCATGTTTTAAGCATTCTTACTCATTGATATGTAGTTTGCGTTCCATAATTTGTTCTTCATCAAAACGACCTCCAATGGCTGATTCGCAAGCACTACAGAGTTTCCGCCGGGAACGTATACTGCTTTGTTTTGCAGCCATTTTGGCAAACATTAGTCTTGACAGTTCATATTTGGCAGTTGTGAAGTAAACACGTGGCAATTTTATTATGGAAAAATAATCGATAAACTAACGTGTTTTAATCGTTAAAACACTGTGATTACTGTGACGATGAGAAAGTTACCTGGAACTCTTGGGAGAAACAACGTGGCAACAAAACGCACTATTTATCGTGTAGTGAACGGTTTCGGCCCAAGCATGGACTGTTACGTACTGAAAGATCGGATGAAAACATTAATGCTGCTTAAGAAAGAGTTCAAAACAATACATCAACCTCAATTCGACGCCGCGCTCAGGAACTTGGTTTTCAAAGAACACCTTTGGCCACAATTTTGCACAAGGATTTGTATTTGTTTTTATATAAGATTCAGTTGATACAAAATCTTCTTCCACAAGACCATTTACGCCGCCGTACATATGCCAATAGAATGTTACAGCTCGCCCATTATATCTCTGATCATTTGAATGGATATGTGAATAAACAGAATATTCGATTCTGGGGAATGGGAAACCCTCAAATTATTCAAAAGTCACCTTTGTATCCATTAAAAGAGACAGTCTGGTGAGTAATTTTGTCAGGAGGAATCATTGGACCTTACTTTTTTTAAAGTGAAAACGGCGTAACGGTAACTGCGAATGAGGAGCGATATCGTGATATGTTTGGAAACTTTTTAACGCCACAACGACATGCTTTGGGCTTGATTAACATGTGATATTAACAAGACGGTTTCACATCTCATACAACCTGGATTACAATGACATTACTGCGAAACCTCTTTCCATAATAAGTTATTTTAAGAAATGGTGATGTTGATTGGCTTCCACGGTCGCCTGATTTGACTAAGCCGGAGTCGCTTTGTGGGGACATCTGAAAAGCAAACAAACCTGATACGCTTGAGCAACTCGAACAAAATATTCGTGATGAAATTAATGAAATACCGTGTAAAATGTGTGAAAATGTAATGAAAAATGTGCTCAAAAGGGCTCGCATTTGTGAGGCTAACAGAGGCGAACATTTATCTGATATTGTGTTCCGACATTAAATAAAACATTGATCAATATAAGATCCATCCTCTTTTATTTAATCCTAAATTATAAACGGACGCCCAGTACTTGTCCAACTTGTAAATGCTTAAAGGTAAATTTTAGCAAAGTTCTGTGCAATTTTTGTCTTTCTAAATTCTTAAACAGTAAACTTCTTGACAGTCTGTCTAGCTTTTTTTTCTTTTTTGTTTTTGTTTTTGTTTTTGTTTTTTAGTCTTAAATAATCCTTTTATTTTAGCATGACTTTTCAATTTCCTTTAATTCCTTTACAACTTTCTTCCCATCTGACCACTTAGCATATTGAAGTTTTTAAACCTCGCCAATCTATGTAAATATATAAAGAAGACAAAAAAGCAGTTATAGAAATAGCAAAGAGTATAAAGTGGAGGGATAAAAAACAGGAAATATTGCATTATATTATTAAACCGGATGTCCAACGTCTACTCCTCTCAATAACTAAAAAGGAAACCATAATTAGATCTAGTGACAAAATATGTAAAATGCCATGGGATAAGAAAAAAAAATAGCATAAATACATACACACACATACATACACACACACAACACGATGAATGAATGAACGAATCATTAAACTGATGAATGAATGAATGAGTGAGCGAGTGAGTGTTAAAATATTGTATTTTCATGCTTTAGACGAATATTTCATTTTCAAATGAAAGTTATAGTTGCAAACTACAACAACTACAACTGTAGCAAGGATGACAGCAGAAAAAAATTATTCATATTTATGTAACATATATATACACACACATACATGCATTCATTTACAATTTTACAAATGTAAACATAAATATTCTGCTAAAAATGTTTGTAAAGTAGGAAAAATAAAAATGATGGAGTGAAATCCATTTTAAAATTTAATTAAAATGGTCATGGTATATAGTCAGCTATTGGTTACTGTAAATACAGTTAGTAGTGACCTGTGGGCTCAGCTAAAAGGTGTGAAAATTTTCATGTTTATTACAACATGTTTATTACAAAGTACTGCGAAATCATATTGAATGTCACATAAAAAAATATCACTGTTAAACAATGTTAAAATTAAAGCAATATTCCGCTTTTTTGGGCTATTTGCTTTAAAATGCTAAAATATAGTTTATTTTATTGATATTCGAAAAAAAATAATATTTCCCTAAAAGTAGAATTAATTTCTTTACTGTAGACGTTTTACAGTTTTGGTTTTTTTAAATAACTATTTGCCATTATTCGGCTATCGTCCTGAAATAAAATCTGGCAAAAAAGAATAAAATTTGCTTCTGTGCTAAATGCATTAAATTGTATAATCACTTCATCCTAATGTAGTTATTCTATAAAACCAGTGTATATTGAAATAAATTTGGCAACTCTACCGAAAATTGGTGGCGGCTTGGTGTTAACAAGCTAGACTAGACTGCGGAGTTAGCATGGTCACTTTGTCGAAATTTAACACAGAACGTAATAAGGACAATCGTGAAAGGTGCCCCTGTAGGCTGGTAGCTAGTGTACTAGCTTATCTTTCAGGGGTTTTGGGTTCGATTCCCAACTTGGCTGTTTTCACTACAAAAAAATTAAAAAATTGTCGGTGGTGCTGCTCAGTGATAAAGGTATGGTCACTGGTCGCTGTGCTGTCTTATACGACAGTTAATATCCGATAATATAGACCTTCTAGAAATGAAAGCTGTCCCGGGAGGCTAGTAGTACTTAGTCTACTAATCTAAGGGTAGTCTAAGAGTTTGAAGGCTTTGCAACTACCTGTCTCATCTCTTCTCTATCGCTTCATAAAGAATATAGAACGGTTATGACTAAATAGGTATTGTTGGCTGAAGTGCTCTTTTAAATAAAAAAAAACCGTGCAAATATTTGCTTTATGAAAATTATAAGAATCATTTGTACAACTATTGTAAAATTTTACAACTTAGCACATTTTCTACATCTTGTAAATTGTTGTCATTTTTCTTTTGCTTTCATTTATGTTTGTTGTTATTGTAGCAAATATTTATATAAAAATTGATAAATTATGTAAAATTTTACGACTTAGCACATCTACAACAACTTGTAAAGTGTAAAATTACAGTAATATTTTTATCTTGTTTGTGTAAGCAAATTTTTGTTTAGAAATTACAAAAAGCATTTATGCAGCTATTGTATAACTTTACGACTTAGCACTTCTACAACTTGTGAAATATTTTGTTTTATTTTCGTTGAAGAAAATACTTATATGAAATTACAAAGAGCATTTGTACAACTATTGTACGGTTTTATGGCCTAGCACATCTACAACAATTTATAAAATGTAAGATTGCTTTCAATTTTTTTTGTGTTTTTCTTGGAGCAAATGTTTGTATAGAAATATTAAACGGAATTTTGTACCTACTTTAAAATTTTACGAGTAGAAAATTGCTGTTTTTTGGTGAAGCAAATGTTTGTATAAAAATTACAAAAAATCATTTATGCAGCTATTGTATAATCTTACAACATTTTGTGAAATATAAAATTTTGTCCACTTCTGTATTGTTTTGTTTTCATTGAAGAAGATAGTTTAATGAAATTACAAAAAAGCATTTGTAAAACTATTGTACAATTTTACAACTTGTTGTAGATAACAACTTGGGATATGATGTGATCTGATTTACATCTGCACCGACTAGGTAGTCATAATCAGATGGTGGTCAAACCACTTGAATGATTTGCAAACGTCATTCACGCCCAAGGAGGCCATCGAATACGCATATCCTCCGGTCACTCCTAGTAGCAATTTCGAAAGCCCGAAGTAGGCCGCAGCCTTTACTCCTTGCTAAAGAGTTGGAGACTTTCCAACTCCTGGTCCAGAACGCATGAAGCTTAATATAATTAAGAACACGACGGCATTCATACTCACTGGACCTGACCCATTCATTGTGTTCATTTTGAATGATCCGACCCACAAACTCTCACGAGGGTCTCGAAACCACAGCCACCACTATACTCCCATATAGGGGCCAACCTCAATAACCAGTCAGAGAACAGCTAATTGTCTCAAGAGACAAATAGTGAACTCGGGGGCGTACTGATTCCCGTGGAAATATGTGAATTGTCCAGGTGACTCCTACTAGCCTTTGAGGGGCCTGGGCTTCCTTTTACCCCACAAGACACCAGTCTAAATGGAATAGTAGGTTCCAAAAAGACTATCATGTGCCCCCGGGGGGAATAACTTGGGATATGTAAAATTGCTTCAATTTTTTGAACTTTTGTTTTGTTTTCGTTAAAACAAATGTTTGTAAAGAAATTACAAATAGCATTTATACAGCTATTATATAATTTACTTTTATTTGGGTACACTTTTCCGTCGACCCTCGTCAAATTTGGTTGGTAAACAAACCGATTTCGGCCGTTTGCCATCTTCAGTGTTCTCTTCGTATTATATAATTTTACGACTTAGTAGCTCTACAATATTTTTTGAAATGTAAAATAGTTTTCACTTTCGCCTAATTTTGTTTTGGGTGAAGAAAATACTTTTAATAAATCACAATTGTTGTATAATTTTACGGCTGAAAACATCTACAATAATTTGTGAAATGTTAAACTGTTTTTTCAGTTTTTGTTTTATTTTTATTGAATCAAATATTGGCATGAAATATTAAAAAAAAACGCATTTCTATAGCTATTGTATAATCTTACAAATTAAAACATCTACAACAACTTGTGAACTTGCCAAATAGCTATTTTTCATTTTAGCTTAGAGAGAAATTAATGATGTTTTTCTAGAGGCAAATAGAGTTTCCATTAAATTAAAGTTTCCATTTTTCTTGATGATGTGCCCTTGGTGATTAATTTTTCCAACACTCCTGTCAAAAAAATGTCTCTTACATGTTATTTTAATCCATCATTTTGGATGAATATGTAACAGATCTTATGGATAAAATCTACTAATGTGTCATAGCCTTAAGAGGTCGTATTTCTTCAGAGTAACAAAAAATTCCAAAAACTATTTTAATTAAAAATCAAGTTCAAATTACACGGCCCACAGACTACGGCATAAATAACTTTTATAAAAGAAAGCAAAGAGCGCAGCATAATTCTATATTTGTTGTAAAAAATATCGTATTGCATATTTGTATAGCAAAAAAGAAAAAAGAAAGATAATAATAATTATTATTATAATTGTTATAGCACCTTAGCCAAAAGGTGGCCTCTCTTCTTCTATATCATGCTTAAATATGTTAACTTTCCTGCTGTAATAAAATGGTTGGATTTAATGATGAGTGTTAGTTGTTTGTTTTGAATGGCTGTTATTTTACTACAGCAGAATGAGCAACACAAAAAAAAGAAGGAATGTAAAGATAATGAAGAAAAAATGACACCGCTATAAATAGTGAATCCCATAGTGCAGGATTTATTTTCTAATTACACATCCTGGCACAAACACACACACACACAAGCAAACATACACATTTCTAAAATGTGTTACTTAAAACCAAGAATCAGGTTTAAATATATTTTTTATTAGTTTACTTGCCTTTTTTTTGTATTTGTAGTTGTAAGTTTATGTATGTGTATACAGGTATGTGTTTAGTGTTTTATTTAAAGTTAAAACCACTAATGAAATTCATTTCTGCAATTGCTTCTAAAGCCACGTTTTTCTTAACTTTATCTTCGTGTGTTTTTTTTCTGTTTTTTCTTCTCTATCTCTTTTTCTCCAGTATTATTACCAAACATCATGGTTTGTTCTTTATTTATTTTTGTTCTTTTTTTTTGTTCCTTTGCTTAGTTAACGTTGGCGGAGGATTAACCTTAACAAAAGATTAGAAATAATTTAATGGCGCATAATAAAAGCCATCCTTAATATAATTTAATTAATTAAGCCAACACGAATGTAGCAAAATTTGTCTCTCCCACTAAGTTTACAATGGTCCATACATTCGCTGTTACCACCCCCACCACACACACACCTCTTTGTATCGTGTACATCGTGTTTTTTTATTTACGGAATATTTTCACCAGGTGAGCAAAAAAGCATTAAAAAAAAACACCACAGACAACAGTCATAAATTAACAGCAAAACCTACTGTGCTCATGGAAACGAGAGACACAGAGATGAAGTTTAACTTACCATGACTTGATTCTGCATATTCAGGAGTATGTAGCTGTTTGGGTATGTTAACTTATAAGAATTTAATTTTTCAAATTAAATAATTTAACACACTTAAGTCAAAAGATATTTCTAATAGTTTATAGTTTTAAAAGTGCCTGGAACAGGACACTAAAATATTAATAAATTTATTAAGATTTACACGACTTTTCCATGATTTCTATTTGTTTACTTGATATTACCCCATCTTATATAGCAAAACTCATTAAAAGATTAATTTGTTTGAGGATTAAAAATTAATTAAATTTTTAATTAATTCAATTATGCATTTAATTGAAAATTATGTGCAAAGATTTCCTCTTAATGTATTAGTTAAATCAATTATCTCTTTAAATTGAATTAATTAGATGTTTAATTGCAAAAGGCATAATAATTTAAACAATTAAAAATTTATTTAATTTCACAAAATTTTAATAGGTAAAAATTTTGGTTATAACAATTAACAATATGTTCAAAACTTGATTTTTTTTTCTTGGCTTAATTTTCTTCTTTTTTATTTACAAAATAATTTTAACGGTTGGATAATTTAATAGTTTAGAAAATAAATATTTTGTATTTGGTTTTTTTATTTTATTATTTATAATCTTTTATCCACAGCGCCTCTTTACTTTATATGCCGCTGTTATTTTTCATAAAAAATAAAACCTAAATAAAATGATAAACATTTCTTAATTTTTTAGCTAAGGTCCCACTGTATTGTTGTGGAAAATAATATAAATAAAATATAAACATATAAAAGTTAAATGAATCTTAATAAGAAAATAGTTTCTTAAGCATGAATAAGAGCAGCAATATAAAAAGGTATAGTATTGCTTTTACATATATATGTATATGTGTGTGTATTGGTGTTAAATTAAGTGCACATATCCATACATATATGAATGTAGAATTTATTATATAAACACATAAAAGTAAAAACGAGATGTTTAAACATCTTTTTATGTTTCTCTGCAGGAAATTTATAAAATAAAAATACAAATAAAATGAAATGAAAAGTAGAGAGGAGAGGAGAGGAGAGGAGAGAAGAAATAATAGTACAACAATAATAAAATAAATAACATTTAATTGCAAAACACAACATGAATTGTGTTAAATTTCTTCCTTAATCACAATTTAAATGTAATTAATTAATACAGTGTTTTAATTATTGTTTTTGCTGTTTGTTTGTGTTTTTGTTGTGGTTGTTGTTGTTGTTATTATAGCTGTTGCAGTATAAAGTGTTGTTATTTGATGTAACTGTTTTAGTAGTTTGATTACTTAATATATTCAAGTGTTGTAAGAGAATTATTATAATTAATGTATTTAACTACTCCTATGTTGTAGATGTATTTGTGTGAGCATGAGTACGTGAGTGCACTACATTGCGCTCTGTTCTTCCGTACACATATTATAAAGTAAATAATTTATAGCATGCTTTTAGGTTTATATCGATTAATTTTGTTTTGTTTTGCTTTGTTTGGCTACACTTTCATCGTTTAATTATTTTTTTTTTTTTGCTATTAAAAACGAATAAATAAATTTATTAAAAAATACTTTATTTAATAAAAAATTAACAATTATGATAAAGTGTATAGTAATCCACCTAAATATCCCTGGATCGCATAAAACATCATTGAAAACAGAAAAAGAAAAACAAAAAAGCTAAGGAACTTTAATGGCCACGCGTATTCTTAGGTTACTAACATGTATTTGGTATTGTTATTGCTTGAGAATACACGTAGTTAACAGAGTTCCATCAACACTTTATTTGCTAACTTCTGGAGCAGCCTTTTATTACTCCTAAATATTTTGCAATAGTTTTGTTGATTTGAGGTCATCTGTGAGACCCCTAAGGTAGGTTCAGTGTTAAGTTTTGATGTTTAAAAAAAAAAAAAACAAAAAATTTAAATTGAATGTTTTATTAAAATTCGACTTTAGAAAAAAAAATTTTTGTTTAAACTTTAAAGTTGTTTTTAAGAAAATATTCTTTTTAGATTTTTTCAACAAATTCAAATTTATAAATATAATTGACTGTGTGTGTGTTATTCTATATATACCTTGTACTATATATTGCATTGATGTATTCAATATTTTTTGTTTTTAAAATTTATTTTACTAAACAAACAGAAAAAATTTTAAAATTATGCCGCATCCCTTAACGAATAATAAAGCTTGATATACAGCGTTCTAAAGGCCCTTAAAGATGCTACTTGTTGTCTTAATATTAAACTAAAGCAAGTTTATCATTCCAGATAGGCCAGACATTTCCCAGTTACATCCTAATGAAGACTTCGCCTTATAATTTTCTAACTGAAGTTAATTTACAAAACAAAGTATGTTCTATGTGTAAAATTACAGGTTCTCAAATCAAAAGGTTGAAATTACTCAAGCAAAGTTGCCCATAATAAATTAAGGCTACAGCCATCATGCCATTAATTATATTGTGCTTTTGCATTGATAAGAACTCATGAACAAAGTCTCTGCAGCCAAAATCTACTTTGTGGATTTTCACATCTCTCACACTAGTTATCACTCTAGCTGAGATCAGAGGAAATATGGAGACAATCATTAGCAAAGCCATAACGAAATATTTTACCGAAAAAAATTTTACAGATTGAATTAAAAATGAAAATTTATTATATTGAACTAAGTAAAAATAAAAAAAATTAAAAAAAACAGGTTTAATATCAAGGGTTTTCCAACAAGAAGTTTGTTTTTTAAAATAAAATAAACCAAAATATTTAGATTAAGATAATTCATATTTTAAATAAATATCTGTTACGCTTTTCAACGGTCTTTTTTAATTAACAATATATATTTTTTTCTCGATATTTCGCTTTCCTGTGGAATAACAGATATTTATTTAATATATAAAAAGGTCGATTAAAAAAATTAAAAAAATTATCAGATAATTCACATTTTTATTGTTTTATGAAGAGAAAAGTTCGGCAATTATGAATGAAAAATAATATCTGGCAAATGTCCACCACGACCACGCCGGCGGATGTCGATTCTTTCATCAAAATTTTTAATCACATTTTGGCAAAATGGCGGTCCTATTTCGTTAATCACATCACGAATTTTGAGTTTCAAGATTGAAATCAAATCGACTGGCTCCATATAGTTTCTATCCTTAACATAGCTCCACAAAAAATAATCCACCGTTGATTGTCTTGAAATTTGACATGTTAATGTGACACCGTCCTGTTAAAACTACATGTCAGTGGTATTCACGTCGTCAGTAATAGGCTTAAATTGAGCTATTAACACCTCGCGATTGCGTGATCCATAGACCCTTGCCGGTTTTCGAGCATCATGTAAGCAAAAAAAATCACAATCACAATAATCGCTCTAGGATTTTTATAAGCCCAAATACGGCAATTTTGCTTGTTGACTTACCCTGAAAAAATAAAAATGGGCTTCTTTTGAAAAAAAGGATTTTTTAAAAAAAAAACAACCGGTTTTATTTAGGAACGAATTGAGCGAATCTACGGCGATCTGGATGGTCGATCGGCTTCAATTCATGTACCAGTAAAAAATCCTTGTAAGGCTTTAAAGTCAAATCGTTATGTAGTGGTTTTGGCTAATCCCAATTGTTGAGAACGTCGAGGTATTGACAAATTTGGATCTGTTTTTGCACTGTGGTTCACGGCTGCGATGCAAACACGCTTTGGTATTCGCACATTTTGTATGGAATCCGTCGACTCATATCTAATGACCAAATTATTAATAGAAGGTCTCAGATGGACGATCATATTGTCCGAAAATATCACAAATTTTACGAAATGTAACTTTAACAGAACCACCATCTTCATAGTGGATTTTAATTATTTTAATGCGACTTTCATGCGAAATTGAATTCATTTATCGTGTATATTTAACGTTTCTTAAGAAGCAGATTTACAACTGCAAACAATAAAGTGATGGTCAGAGGCGTTGCTACTAACGGTTAAATCATTACTGTGATAGAAAGAAAAATTATTTAGGTGAATTAAATAAATTTCAGTGCATTTAAATTTCCCCCCTATTTTAAAAACTACAGGTCTAGATGGTCTTAAAGAAAGCACATAAGGTGCATCAGATGTAGCTCGCGAAAAACCTAACAAAAAAGACCTATTTAATCCTTGAATTAATCATATGGCTGAAAAGTAAAGGAATCTGGTCTCAAAGCTTCTTATTACATAGGAAAATCCGATCATTAGCAAATTTTAATATTGGAGCGCTTGAAGTGGTGTAGGGCAAAGAAATAACCATTAGTAAATAACTTGAGGACCTTTATCTATCATTAGAATCCACTCCGCCTGAAATACATAATATTTTCAAGCACTACAACATAAGAGTGCTGTGTCGTCTGCATAAGTAGCCACACATTCTTTTGTCGGCATGTCATAGGTGTATATGGTATATAAAATTGGTCCAAGGACGCTTCCTTGAGGGACCCCAGCGAAGAAACATCTGTTTTTCAAATATGATAAAAAGAATAAATAAAATGGAGCAGAAAGCAGGTTTTTCAATTTGTATAATAATCCCGCATGCCATACTTTATCAAAAGCCTGCTGAATATCCAAAAATACAGAAGAACAGAATTTTTTATTTTCGAAAAAATCAGATATCACCTTAATAATTCGATGACACTGTTCTGGTGTACCATGTTGACTTCGAAAACCGAATTGATGATCGGGAATAATATTGTATTTCTGCAGAAATGCGTTTAAACGCTTGAGAAATAATTTTTAAAAAATTTTTGATAAAATAGGTAATAAGCTAATAGGTCTGTATGACGTCAATATATTTTCTGGTTTACCTGGTTTTAAAACCATTATAATTTCAGCACACTTCCATTGTAAAGGAAAGTGTTGAAGACGTAATATGGAATTAAATATTAAAATTAGGAATAAGATTCCCTTAAAAGGCAAAGACTTTATTGCAGCCGCATCAATTTCGTCATATCCCGTAGATTTCTTTTTATTAAGGCCACATATCTCAATTTAAATTTCATTAGGTGTACTATGCTTAATAGACAACTCCATTTGACAAGCTATGTTCAAGAAGTGAGCTACATCGTCGCCATAAGTTCTCGTTTGATGAGGCTTAAAAATTGATTCTAGATGTTCTGCAAATGCAATAGATTTTCTTTGTCAGTTCTGAGCCAAGCATCATTAGCATTTTTGATAGGAACATTTCTTTTTGCGGGTCTCTTAAGAAATTTAGTAGCATTGTACAGTTCATGATCTTTATTTTTGTTTTGAGGTTTTAGATTTTTCAGATATGAACTAATATTTTCATTTTTCTCTTTCGCCAATATTTCTGAGCATAACTTGATTGCCAAATTCCAATTAGCCTTATTCCTTGGGTTTCTGGTTCGGTGCCACACTCTTCTTAAACGTCTAGATTGTTTTATTAAATTCTGAGCAGCAGCGGATGCATGAACTTTTCGACCTAAATCCTGTGTACGAATGGAAGACGGAGGGGTAGATAAGGACGCAGCTTCATGTATTAATAAGTTAAAAGATTCTATGACGTCATCTAAATCTTTCGTTGTGTTAATTTCGGTTTTTAAATTTAAATTATTTCCAACAAATTCTTTAAAGGAGTCCAAGTTAGTATTCTGTTGGATTAGTTTCCCATTTTTAGATGAAATTTTCACATTAGCATTGAAATTAATTATAATCGGTGTATGGTCAGAGTTTAAGCTATCGTCATTTAAAATATCTAGCGACTGCCTAGAGATTCCAGAATACACAGCAAAATCAAGAAGATCTGGTTTCCTCCAGAAAGTGGTGAATAATTGTTTCCTGAAATACATTTGTATAATTCTTTACCCTTGGGATTAGTAAGTCTGGAGCCCCACTAGGGTGCTTTGCATTATAATCACCAGCAACAATAAAACGGGGTCCCAAAGATTTATAGAAGCTTTCGTAATGTTCGCATTTAACTGTGTGTCTAGGAGGAAAATATATAGAGTGAATACTGATAGGTCTATTGTTACAGGTTACTTTCACACCAGCGGCTTGTAAATATTCTTTTTGAAATTCTTTCTCAGGCTCATAGCGAATAGAAGTTTTTATAAATAACCCAACACACACCAGCATGGGCTTTTCCATCTGGGTGATTTGTATAAATAAAATCATAACCTTTTATTTTTATATGAGATTTTGACGTGAGGTGATTTTCAGAAATGAGAAATATGTCAATATGCTTTTCTTTCATAAAAAATCAATTTCAACTAGTTTACTCGCAAGTCCATTAGCGTTCCACACTGCCAATGTTAGGTTTACTTGCATAGTTTATTAATGAGAAGAGACATCATATTCATAAGTGTATTTGTTAGTTCTATTTGTTTACTTAATAATTTTTCAATATTTTTCATGATGTTGTTGTTGACACCTTCTCTTGTTACATTCGCATAGGATTTACCCGCGAAATTGTTAATTAATTATTCAAATAATTTTTATTAAAATAACAACCTTATGTAGCGCTTGTGTTTTTAATTTTTCCAGAAAATTGTTATTTTTATTTTCCTGGTATTGTTTTTCAATAACTCGTTCTTGCAACAATTTTTTTTTTCTGTAAATTGCTTGACAAAAATTTTTTATCAATTTTTATCTTGAAACAAAGATATATAATTAAAAATAAATATTGAGAAAAGCAAATAATTATAAGCTCTAAAAGCTAAAACATTTATCATTCAAGGGAAATCTTTAAGTAAATAAATCTTGTTATTTGAAAAGCAAGCTTTCATAAACATCATTTTTATTTATAGAGATTTACAAATAAATTTCTTATTTCTTTTAACAACCTAATTATTGTTTTCATATCTAAATTCCTCGAAAAAACATGTATTTTTCAGAAAAATGTTAGTTTTAATGTGTATATTTTTTATACACAATTTTGCGTAAATGTTTTATTTAAAAATATTTCTACAATTAAACGTAAAATTGCTACTGCTTAATTATAAAATTTCTTTGAAATAAATATTAGTCTGTTCTCAAAGAAAATAACACTGACAGTGTAAGCACAGAATTTTTATTGAGTGGAATACATGTTTCGTGTAAAAACTTAAAAAAGATTCTTTGTTAATTAATGCTAAAACAAATGCGTAGATCTTTTAATAAATATTTGTTATTTCCTGTTTCCTCTCATCGTCTGATTTTCGTATAAAATTGATTATTTATAACAAAGGTTTTTTTTCGCAAGTTTTCCAGTGAATGTACTTAATTGATTAAAAATTATCAGTTTATTAAAAAAATATTTCTTATTTAATAATGCTGTGACAAAAAAACTTTTAATCGATTAATTTTTATTCGAATAAAAATACTCAAGTTCGAGACTTTTAAATATTCGTCAGAAAGTTATTGGTTTCATTAATTACAACTAATGATTTTTATTTAATAGCCATGTTTGCAATAATATTTTTATTTAGAATAGAACTGTTGCGTAGTTTGAAAAAGCTAAAATTTCCAATATTTTGACTTTGTCAAATAATTATCAAATTGATTTTTATATGAAAAGTTTGTAATCTTTTTTAAAAATGAATAGGTTAATCGATTAATCGAATAATTTTTATTCGAATAAAAATACTCAAGTTCCAGGCTTATCGTTATTCGCCAGAAATTTATTGGTTTTATTAATTAAAACTAATCATTTAATTTAATAATTTAATGTTTGCAGTAATATTTTTATTTAGAATAGAACTATTACAAAGAGTAAAAACGTAAAATTTAAAATGCTGTAAATTTGTCCCATAATGATCAAATGGCTTTTTAAGGTTATAGCTAAAAAGTTTTTAATCCTTTAAAAGTTAACCGGTTAATCGATTAATCGAATAATTTTTATTCAAATAAAAATACTCTCGTTGAGTCGACAGGCTCGATACAAAATGTGCGAACACCAACGTGCATTCGATCGGATCCTTCAACTGAAAGCATTACAGCCGTGAGCCACAGTTTAGAAGCAGATGCAAATTTGTCAATTCCTCGACGCTCTCAACAATTGGGGTTATCCTAAATTACTACATTACGTGATAAAATTTACATCTGCACCTGGCCTGGGCCTTAATCAGATGGTGGTCAAACCACGTCCTAGGAAGCCTAAGACTAATTCTAATAACAGGTCTTTCCTAGTTGCAATCTCAGCGGTTCCAGAGCAGGGCTGCAAACCGCTACTCCTTGCTAAAGAGCTGAAGACTATCCAAATCCTGTCCAGAACACATGACTAGCATGCTCGCTGGATCTAGGATCATTCACCAGGTAGGTGCTATTAAAGGCGAGATGATCCTGGCCACCATAAGAAACAAGCCTGTTATGGGGCCGCGAAACCACAGCCACCACGATACTCCCGAAGGGCCAACTTTAATAATCAGTCAGAGAAACAGCTAAATGTCTAAAGAGACAAATAACGGAAACTCTGCGGGCTACTGATTCCCGTGGAAATAACGTGGAGCTTCCAGTTGACCCCTGCTGCCTTCAGGGGACTGGGCGTCCTTATACCCCCAGCAGCAGAGGTCTAGATGGTCAAGTAGTCTATAAAGACCGATAAATGTGCCGCCGGGGGGAGCCTAAATTACTACAGCGAGTGTGTTTTGTTTTACATCCGCGCCTGACCATTAGTCTTAATCAGATGGTGGACAAACCACTATTGTATAATTTGGAACATCATACATGCGTCCTAGATAGCCGAAGCCATAATTCTATGCAACAGAACCACCTAGTTGCAACTTTAATGATTTCAGTACAGGTCTGCAAATCATCACACCTTGCTAAAGAGTTGGAGACTTTCCAACTCCTGTCCAGAACACATGTCAAGCATGCTCACTGGACTGGATCATTCACTTTGCGTGTCATTATCAGTGAGATGATCCTGGCCACCATAGAAAACCATTGGATATGGGGCCGCAAAACCACAACCACCACGATGCTCTCATAAAGGGGCCAACCTCAATGATCAGCCAGAGAACTATTATAAGTCTAAAGAGGCAAATAATGAACTCTGGGGCTCACTGATCCCCGTGGAAATAAAGTGGAGTTTCCAGTTGCCTCCCTGTCTGACTTCAGGGGACTGGGCTCCCTTTTTCCCCCAGTTGCACAGGTCTAGATAGTTGAGTATTCTATAAAGACCGATAAATAAGCCCCCGGGGGTCCTAAAATACTACATGGCGAATTTTGCGTAAGGATATGACTTAGAAGCCTTACAAGTCTCAACTTGTGCAGGAATTGAAATTGACCGACCATTCACCTCGCCTTAGATTTACTCAATTATTATTGACGACATGTCACACAGCGTATTAAACCAATAATTTATTGCAAACCAAATTTGCAAGTGGCCACTGGATTATTTTTTGTAGGGCTATGTTAAGGGCAGCTTTTAATAGGGAGCCATACGAATTGATGTCAACGTTAAAATTCATAATCCGTGATGTGATTAACGAAATAGGACCGCTATTTTGCCAAAACAAGTGCTTAAAAACGTGCTGGACATTTCCCAGTTATCATTTTTCATTCAGATCAATCAACTTAATCTGAATTTTTTGTTTTATGTTGTTTTAGAAAACAATTTTCTTGTGGAAAAACCCTTTAAAGTACAGTTCGTTTTATTAAACATTTTTCAAAATTTTTAAAAATTTTTCCGAGTCTACGTTTATTTGCCAAATATTTATTAATTTCCGGCTTAGAGAGAAATAATTCTTTAACAAAAAAAAAACAAAAACGGAACTACAAAAAACCTTTCAATCGATTAGTCGTAGTCCTGATCGAATGGCATGTCTACCTAAAACCAATTTTCATTACTTTTAGGAGCAAACACTGTCGTTACGTTTACGATTTCTTTTTTTAACAACAACACTGATGATTGAATATTCGATTACTCATTAAATATTGAAAGGATCAAATATTCATTTATTCGAGTAAAAAAAAATTCTTAATTCATTATTCAAATAATTTTTATTATAATGACAACCTTATGTAGCGCTTGTTGTGTTTTCAATTATAAATAAAAACTTAAATGCCATTTGAAAAAGTTTACAAATCCAATTACTCATTTATACATTCGAATACTGATAAAAATAACTTTTGTTTACTTTTGTCAATTCCTGGCAACAAACACAGCTCCTTTTTATATTCCACAAAATCTTCTGTTTTTAGACTAATTTAATACTTAATTAAATTACAACAATTACAAGTTCGTGATTAATCGTAATTAATTGGATAATTGACCTTTAAAAGGAAAAGAATTTGTTAAGAATTACAATCATTAAAACATGACGTATCCCAGCAAAAAGCGTCAAAGTCTTCAAAGGGTCGGTATTTGAAGAAAAACGTGTAATGTTTTTGCAGTATTATTGTAACGAATCATATCATATGAATCGCGGATGTATTTCCCGTTTGCCAATTACGAAGTCATCTTTGCATCGAAAGCGAATATAAAACATCCCGGCATTTTTATGTGGGAAGGGTAAAAATACGCCGAATCACCGACAAAAGAGTGCCGAAGCAAAATATAATCGATTTTCGATAACTTAATAAAGTCGTTTTCCAACGTTTCGCAAAGATTTAAGTTCCCTACGTATGTATTTTTGTTCGACTTATTCGGGTAAGCATTATTGCATTCTACTTTAGATACGCAGTGTACATGCAAAAGCTTCAACATGAAACTAAAGCTAAAGTCAGCTGTTCTAAGTACGAATCACAGAAATGTTTGATGCACTGAATGAACGAAAGTTTTTTTTTTGCACCTTAAAAATCAGTTGCTATGTTGATAGCACAATGTCATTTCAATATTATTTTGACTTTTATTAAGCCAATTTCTGATACTCTGCTCGAAAGTGAAGCAAATTCCCGTAAGGGCGTCCTATATCGTTCGAACAACATTTTAGTCAGAAGGGGCAAGATCTGGGCTATAAGGCGAGTGAGCTAAAACTTCCCATCCAATATTTTTGGAATAATTTTTTGATCCGTCTTGCAGCATGTGGCCGAACGTTGTCATTACCTCGTGTCTGGTCGAATATTCTGATCGTTTTTTATTGTTCTGTTCATAGGAATATCAATTTTGTTCGTGCAAGTCTTTTGTGATCGTTTGACCCTATTTCAACACCTTTGATCCCACCAAATACACAGTATTACTTTGGTTTTATGAATATTTGACCTCGATGATGATTTGGTTGATTGACCGGGCTTAACATATAATTTTTTTCACTTAGGGACACTGCAATCTATGCGTTTTTCATCACCAGTATAAAATGAATTCTTTTTATAGGGTTCAAGCATCATTTCCAACATGCAACATCGTATTTCAATGCCTCTCAGCTTGAACTGATATGAGACCTAATTTTTTTGCTTTCGACTGGATCTTAATGCTTTTAAACGTGACGAGTGTTGTGACTCTCAATGCATTATCATTTTTCAAGTCCTTCTTACGTTTGACAATCATCTTCGTCGAGCAATGTTTTCAATTCTTCATCTTTAAACTTTATCGGGTGACAAGGCCTCTCCTTGTATTTTGTATCGAAATCTCCACTTTTGAATCGCGCAAGCCATTATTTACAAGTTTTATAAGCTGGTGCATATTAGAGGGATACCGCAAGGTTCCGTTCTTTCGCCTACCCTATTTCTTATTTTTCTAAATGACCTTCTTTGTCAAACCTTCAACCCAATTTTTTCTTCGCAGATGACAGCACTATTTCTCATTCGTATTCATTTAGCAATAGACCGGACCAATTGAAGGCGGGTTCCAAAAGGCAAAACATGAATGACACACTCAATTACGATCTCTCAACAATCTCGGAATGGGGTCGTGTGAATACAGTAGATTTTAATGCCCGTCAGACAAAATACTGCATGCTTATGCATAGATCTGTGTTCGAAGGTGGTGCTGCATCTATTACTATGGGTGGTATAAGTATTACAGAATCGGAAGCTCGTGATGTTCTTGGCATGAAAATGCAGTGTGATGTTCAATGGACTAAACACATTTTTCTGGTTTCTAAAGAAGCTTTCAAGTGCCTCAGTTTTCTAAAACGGCGTAAGAGATACTTCACTCCATCCGATGCCCGTCCAAAAATGGAATACGACTGTCATGGGTCGGTATATTTTGGAGTTGCTCTTCCTTACCTTTAACATTTTTCACCATATCACCTGGGTTTTTGTTACGCTGGGTAGTTTAAGTTGCCTACCTAATGTAACCTGACCTAATCCAACCAAGCGCCTAACCATAAGGTGTTGTCAGTTCGTTCGCTCTATATTGAGAATAAATTTAAGATGGAATGCCCCAAAGTCTATTTTGGAGTTGCTCGCCCGCGTACAGGAGAGAGCCAAGACAGTAGAGTTTGCAACTCTATTGGTTTTCTGGAGAATCGACACAATGTGGATTGTATTCACTTTTTTGATCGTTACTACAATGGTAAGTGCTCTAACGAAATTAGGGTACTTGTTCCCGTTACTCGCACAGTTTTGCGCTTAACTCTATTTTTTGGTTGATAGGCAAGTGAATCGCATTACACATTACAGGAAAAATCGTTTTTTAGCAAAACAGTCTATATGTGGAATAAACTCCCTTCAGAGGTCTTTCCTCTCCTTTTCAACGTAGGAAACTTCAAATTGGATGTCCACAAATACTATCCCCTCTTTCCTCCTCCCCATAACCTGATTTCCTAGTTCTGGCACAATGTATTGAATGTGTAGGGGCCATCCCCTGAGTGCTGGTCCGAAACAAAGAAGAAAATATTGACCGTGTGTTTACACCAATGATCGATAACTTCCAGCATCCGTTTCCTTCAAGTTAAAGAAGGTTTTCAGACCTATCAAATACTGAATTATAATTTTTGCCCTCCAAAATATCATATTTGTTGTTACTGACACAAAACCATGTGTGACAGTGATGCCATATGTTGTTGAAATCGACATTATTATTTTCTATACCCGTAAAATTGCTGTGTTTGGAAGAGACAGCCTCCTTTTTTATACTTTGAAACCGATTTAACCACCATTGATTTCTAGAACATGCCGAACACCTGCAACTACGTTTTCGTCTCATTAGTGAAAAATATCACGCCATGACTGTTATGCAACTATAAATGTAATGTTTTGCTGGGATACTTTATCACACAAAAAAAAAAAAAACAAAATGTCGAAGAGCAAAAATTAAAAGATGTTTTATGAAATACCCGGGTAAATAAGTATTAACAAAAAACAATTAAATAAATTATTCGTGTAACGCAATGGCTGACGTTAAGTAACTGTAAAATAAAAAGGGTCCCAATTGAAAGATACAAATTTATTTAATTTATATTAGAAAAGGATTTTGTAAAAAATCTTCCTGTTAGTAAAATGCATAATTAAAAGAAGTGTTTGCACAGGATAGTTGCTATTAAGTAACACCCTTTAATTTGCAAAATTTATTTTTGTATTACCTTCTGTGATTAAGAGCTGTTAAGATTTTTTATTTTTAAAATTATAAAATATTTTTGTTAATGGGGCCCGATTTGTAAGCATTACGAAACGACTGAGTTTTGCGGGCAAAAGATACAAAATACAAAGAAAAATACAGACGAATTGATGATTTTTTCTTTTTTTAAGGCAGTTTAAACCGAATCAGCAGCGAACGCTTTATTTATTTAAATGCATTAGCTTGCCATTAAATAACTTGTTGTGAGTAACGCTCCCTTCCAAACATGGCGTTGGATATACAAGTTAATAATGTCGATTTAGACAACATCTGTCACTTATGACTTTTGTCAATAATAACAAATATGGAATTTTGGAGGCTAAACATCTGCAATTATAGTTCAGTATCCGATAGATGCGAAAGTGTAAACACACATTTTTTTCAATTCCTATAATAATGTCAAATTTTAAGCGGGAAAGTGTGATAACTCTCATTTGAAGAAAACGGCTGCTGAAAGTTATCGATCGTTGCCAGAAGCTTACGTTCAGCATGTGCCAATTAAAAAAAAATGTGAGCGATGTTTAGCGTGATTCAAACATGGTGATTTTAACACAGAAGACATTTAGAGGCCTGGTCATCAAACAAGTTTGAAGATGACGAATCGGAAGCATTATTATTGGGTGTCACATAATAAGCCATAAGATCTTCCATCATCCTACTGTTTATATCACCTACATCCGTCCAAAAATGGAATGCAATTCTCATGTGTGGGCCGGCGCCCTAAAGTCTATTTTGGAGTTGCTCGAGAGGGCCAAGAGACTCATTAGGGACACTAGGATATCCACCTCTATTGATTCTCTAGAGCATCGACGCAATGTGGGATATATTTCACTATTTTATGGTTACTACAATGGTAAGTGCTCTAATGGGTTTAGGGAACTTGTTACCGTTACTCGAACGTGTTCGCGTTTAACTAGATTTTCATTAAGGGTGCATTCATTTGTTCTTGAATCACACCAGGCATTACAAGGAAAATTCGTTTCTTTTCGGTATGTGGAATGAACTCCCTGCAGAGGTCTTTCCTGTCACTTCCAATATAGGCAAATTTAAAATTGAATGTCCACAAACACTACTCCCTCTTTTCTCCTCCCCATAAGCTAATTTCCTAATTTTGGCACAATACATTGCGTGTGTAGGAGTCATCCCCTGAGTGCTCGTCCGCGAAAAAGAAAATTGGGATATATATAAAAGCAAAGAAATTGGGATCCACCCGAACTAAAGCCGAGAGACGTTAAAAGGCGATTGTACATGTCCGAAATGATACTTTAACGCTAGAAAAGGAAGTCATTTTTCCATCGTCTTGTAACTGATAATGAAAGCTGGATACATAACTATAATCTCAATCGTTAAAAGTTATATGCAAAGCCCAGCCAAGCAGACAAATCCACCCCTACATAACATAATAACAATGCTCTATACTTTAGGTGCCCCTTTAGGCTAGTAGGAAATGTCCTAGCTTACAAGACGGGGGTTGTGGGTTCGATTCCCAACAAAGACCTTGGTTTTTTTCCCTACAAATAAAAATTGACTGTAGGTGCACCTGCTCAGTGATGAAAGCATGAACACTGGTCACTGTGCTGTCTTATACGACAGTTATTTTCCGTAACTATCCTTCTACTTTCACCACCTGTCTCATCTCTGCTCTATCCCTTTCCTAAAGAATGTAGCGCGGTACTTGACTAAATAGACATTGTTGCCTGAAGTGCTACTTCTCTTAAAAAAAATAGCAATGCTCTATATTTGGTGCATTCAAAAGGGTGTTTTGTGTGGAAATCGGGTTAGGTTTTCACAGGAGAGCTATACCGAGAGCAATTGATTCACTTGAAGATACGAGGACATAATCTTCCATGCCAGCGCTCGGCCACATGTTGCAAGACCGAGCAAAAACTATTCGGAAAACAGTGGATAAGAAGTTTTGGCTCATCCGCCTTATAATCCAGACTTTGCGCTTTTCTGACAACCATTTATTTCGACCGATGTAGAACGCTTTTACTGGCATTAGAAACTGGTTTTGTTTATTCCTTATCTCAAAACCGAAGCAGTTCTTTTGGTGTGAAAACCATATGCTGCCAGAAGGATGGGAAAAAGTAGTGGTTCCCCGTGGACAATATTTTGGATAAGCTATCAAACACGTTTTATTATAACAAATGTATTTTGTCACACACAAAAATCGACATTATTAAATTGTATACATTTTATACAAATTGGCAAATATTGGCAGTTAAGCAACAATTGAAAACATCATGGGTGATTGGCCATATCACTAAGCACTTTTGTTAAAAACTAACAGAAGTGGGTATATTTTCATTTAACTCACTCCTATTTATTTCATTAAAGTACTCAAATTACAATTGTAAACAACGAAGAAAAATACCGTGAAATTGATGAAAAGTTAACAACCAAATTATCCAACAAATGAATGATGGAATGAATGAATGTTGTTATTACAGCGTATTAATATTAAGGTACTTTTGTTAAAGCAGATTTATACTGATATTACATACACACACACACACACACACACACACATACATACACACATGCACATGTAAACCTATACAGATTTCAATTGAAAACTCAAATCCGTATGTTTGTTGTTTGTTGTAGGTATTTTCGTGTTCATGTGCTTTTAACAAATAAGCCAAAGAGGCTTTATTAAAGAATGTTTTTGTTTATTTCGAAACAGTACAATAAGCACGATAACAACAATAACAACAACATAAGAAATGGCAATGGAAAAAGTGAAAGCAATAGCAACAGCATCAGCACCCAGCCGACTCCTTTTTCATTTTTCTTTTTTCGATTTCTCTCACTCTCCACAAAAAAAAATAAAACAAAACTTCTTTGTTTTCAACTTTTTGTATTTTGTTGTTGTTGTAGTTTTCTTTTTCATTGGGGAATTGCTGTTGTCAAAAATGACTTTAGTAATCCATCAAATGTTAACTTTACACAAACAAAAAATAAAAAGCAAAAACAAAAAATTACATAAAAATAAAATACACTGGAGAAAATAATTTAAAATTTAGTTTATTCGGTAAAAGTTGTTATTTTTCACACCTGCGAACGCTCAATCGCAGTTTTTTCCGATTTTTTTTTATTTAACCCTTTGCGCTCCGTAGATTTTTTGCGCCTGTTGGTAGGTAGTCAACTCCAAGGACTTTTAGGAAATATTTTGTAATCACAATACTTTGAAAAAAATGCTGCAGTTTTTAGAAAAATGATTTTTTATTAACGCGAATTAACACAAAAACTTAGATAACTTGAATGTATCTTAAAATAAATTCAAATTCAAAATATTTAATTTGGTTGACATTTTTTTTAACATAAATGGAAAAAACCCATTTTGATGAAGTTTTTGTAGAAGTGTATTAAAGAAGATCGTTCACGTGCGCGTAAAAAATCCGTTAGAGTAGTAAAGGTGTTGGTAAGACTGCAACAGTTGTATCCACAACTTTGTCAACAAACGCTGCCAGTTTTCTAAAGATCTGCACACTAAAGTAAGCAAACAGAACTAGGGCACACGTATGACTTTTAAAAGCCAAAATGATCAGTTTTAAAAAATGATTTCTCTCATTTTGAAATACGTGAGAGAATACGTAACAGTGTTACAATACTTTTCAAAAAAATTGCATGTTTTCAACCGACTTTAAAAAGAAGAAGACTAAGTTCGTTTATATTTTAATACAAGTCATTTGATAACTAATTTTGAAATTTCAATTGATGGGTGATGGTTAGAAAAAGCTTATACTTTTAAAAGTTAACGTTATTTCCATAAAATTTAAGTCTTTCTGAGACCGCTATAAGAACTTGATCGTTAAATTTAAGTCGACAGGCTGGATACAAAATGTGCGAACACCAGCACAAGTTCAACCGGGTCGTTCAACTGACAACATCGTAACCGTGAGCCACAATGTTGAAGCAGATCCAATTTTGTTAATTACTTGACGTTCTCAACAATTGGGGTTATCCAAACCACCAAATGGCAAATTTTGCGTAGGGATTTGAAGCAGAAACTGAAGCCGAACGATCATTCACATCGCTCAATTCATTCAGGAACAATCGGCTAGTTTTTCTAAAAAAATAATTTTTAAAGACGAAGCCCATTTTCACTTCTCAGGGTATGTCAACTAGCAAAATTGCCGCAGTTGGACTTCTGAAGATCCTAGAGTGATTATTGAGAAGCATATTCAACGTGCCACTGAGCGCTATGTGGTCTGAAGCCGTGATTTTGCCTTTTTTTCAAAGATAATGCTGAAAATGCGGTAATAATCAAGGGATCACGCAATCGCGAGATGCTAACAACTCAATTTTGGACTATTATTGACGTGGATATTACTGACATGTGGCTTTAACAGGACGGTGCCACAAATCCCACAGTCAATGAAACGATCAAACAGGATTATTTTTTGTGGGGCTATGTTAAGGACGGATTCTATACGAAGCCAATCGAATCGATTTCAACCTTAAAATTCAAAATTAGTGATGTGATAAACGAAATAGCGCGGCCCTATTTTGCTAAAAAAGTGATTAAAAGCTTTGATGAAAAAAGCAACATTTGTCAGTTTGGTTGGTGATTTCTTTAAAAAATTGTCAGTGAGTAACGTAAGGTCCTTTTTCTATCAAAATAAAAAAAAAGGTTACTCAAAAATTAAACTTTTATTTCTCTCTCAGTTTTTTTCTCTTTCCACTCCGCCGGAAAATATATGATATTTTCCAGCTTTCAATTATTCTGCAGTTTCCATTTATTCAGGAGAGAAAAACAGAATGTTATTCGATTAATCGAATAATTTAATTTAAAAGAAATAATTCGATAATTCGCTTTGTGTTGATCGATTAGATTTTATGGATTCTATGAAAGAAACTTCTTTAATTAGTTAATAGTTAAGCGCCTGTTGAAGACATTTACAAATCTAATTACTCATTTATTCGCTTACCGGTTATAACTAACATAAACTTTGGTTAAATGAAGTCCTCTCTGCAACAAAAGCGAACTTAAGACATCCTGACATTTTACTTTGAGAAGGGTAAAAATATGTTAAAACGCTGACTACCGTCCATTTTTGTTTTTTCTACCATTTCGCAAAGAAAGATTCGTGTTATCTACCTATGTACAGGGTGTCCGCCGGTAAGGTATACTTTGTTTATAATTTTTGTTTAAATAAAAGAGAATGGATCTTATATTGATAAATGTTTTATTTAATATCGGCAATTATGTATGGAATACAATATCAGATTAATGTCCGCCTCTGTTTGCCCCACAAATGCGAGCCCTGTTGAGCACATTTTTCATTACATGCTCACCCATTTTACGCGATATTTCATTATTTTTATTACGAATATTTTGTTTGAGTCGCTCAAGCGTTTCTGATTTGTTTGCGTAGGCCGTGCTTTTCAGATGTCCCCACAAGCAGAATCCGGAGTAGTCAAATCAGGCGACCATGGAGGCCAATCAACATCACCGTTTCTTGAAATAACTTGTTGCGGAAAGAGGTCTCGCAGTAGTTCCATTGTAATTCTGCCTGCGATGTGGCACCGTCTTGTTGATACCACATGTTAATCAAGACAAAAGTATGCAGTTGTGGCGTTAAAAAGTTTTCAATCATATCAAGATATCGCTTTCCATCCACAGTTATCGTTACGCCGTTTTCGTTTTCAAAGAATTAAGGTCAAATGATTCATCCTGACTGTTGAATAATTTGAGGGTTTCCCATTCTCCAGAACCGACTATTCTGTTTATTCACATATCCATTGAAATGAAAATGTGCGGTGTCATTAAAATCGGAGTTGCATGGGCGAACTGTAAATCCAATTGGCATATGTATGGCGGCGTAAATGGTGTTGTGGAAGAAGCTCAACTAAATGCAAATTCTTGTGCAAAATTGTGACCAAAGTTATTCTTTGAAGACCAAGCTTCTGAGCTGAGCGACGTCTAATTGAGGTTAATGGATTGTTTTGTACACTTTCTTAAGCAGCAGTAATGTTTTCAGCCGATCTTGCAGTACGCTGTGGTCCATATTTGGTCCTATCACCTACAGACACTCTTTCTTCCAAATCGTAAATGATAAGTTGTGCGTTTTGTTGGCACGTTGTTTCTACCAAAAATTTTACGAAACTCTCTCATCGTCCAGTAACCGATGATTGATTTTGATAAAATGTTTTAACGATTAAAACACGTTGGTTTATCGAATATTTTTCTATAATTAATTTGCCACGTGTTTACTTCACGACTGCCAAATATGAACTGTTGAGATTAATGTTTACCAAAATTGCCGCAAAGCAAAGTAGTAAACCGGATACCCTGTATTTTTGACTTGTTCGAACGTACCTTTTTGCGTTCTACTTGATACAATGTAATTTCACTTAAATGGCCCTTTCTAGTTTCATTTATATTTGTCACTTCGATCTGTCCTTAGTGTTTTAACTCATCTTGCACATACTTTAAGAGGCATAAGCCAAGCTTTAGCTAAAAATCGCTGAATGTGCAATTAAATTATTAAAATAACTTTTAAACTTTTCTGTATGATTGTCCACATTTGATGCCAGTCAACGCCAAACGCAGACATCGTTAAAAGCTTTGTTAAGAATTAAATACTGGCGAAGTAAGTCTTTTTAAAATATTCACACTGTTAATCCTCAATTAATCTGCAGCGTAATGTTTGCCAAAAAAAAAGCATCATCACATCCATGTGATTGTTGCATCCGCTTTATGAGGTGGTAAACAAATGTTAAATGAAACTGTTTTTGTATTTACGAATTTTTTATGGCTGAGAGTCAATATGTTTTTTTTAAAAAACCATATAAGCAGCTTTAGGAATTAAAAACAAAGTTTCTGAAAATCGCCAAAAACTTTTATAGATTTTTTTTATTTAATAGTGTGAGACGGACAACTTTGCTGTTCTCAAAGGAATGAAGTTCTAAATTTTGCATTGAAAATATGTTACCAGAACTATGAGTGCCGTATAAGTTTATAGTGATTAAATATCTTTGGTAATAAATGACTATCAGCCCAATCACGAATATTCCCTAGGAATTTCTTTCTCACGGTAAATAATTTTCTCGAGAAAAAATTCCTCCAATCACAAATTCCGCAGGAACAAAAAACATTAAAAAGTGGCATCATTGAGTTTTAAAACAAACTGTTTTGTTTATTTACGTTTATTTTTCCTTTTTTTTGGTTTGTAACTTGAAGATTTTTTTATTTATTTACAAGCGTTCATCAGAGAATTTAGTTTCTAATTTAATTAAATAAATTAAACTATAAAAAGAAAAATATAAAAAACTGCTTTTTTTCCAAAAATTTATGGAGTGTCTCTTTGTTGCCTTTAAAAAACCCGCACGCTATATCTGCGTTTGCTTTTATTATGGTAAGCAAATGCTGCATTTGCTGTTTATTTGTGTTTTTTGACCTAAAAACAAAAATTATGAAACTAAAAAAAAACTTAAAAACCAAACATTACTTACATTTTTGTGCAAACTCCTTTCTATATAGCAGGTGGAAAAAAACTTGAAAAATAGCAAAGTTTTCTTCCTTTTTTTCCCCGCCGAATTTTTTTCTCTTCTAACAGTTGCAAAAAGGGAAATATTTATTCATAATAGGAGAAAAGAAAAAAGGGAGAAAACTCACGCGGAATTTTTATTCATGATTGGGCTGTATATCTCTTAAAATTGGCGGCTACGTTATGAAATAGCAAAAAATTGTCATTCTAATAGGTATACAAGTTTATGCTAACGATTGCTTAAAAAACGCCTTTATTATAATAACAAAATGAGTTGATACATTATTCCAAACATCATCCATCGGCTTTCCATCTTTCTCTTAGCAAATTGATTTCGTTTCAAAAGAATTGTCCCGGTTTCGAGGTAAAATATTGATCAAGGCATTTGTTGACACCCTATATTCCATTACGGGAATTGTGCACCAATCGAAACAAATTGTAGTCAGAAGTGGCAAGGTCTGAGCTATAAGGCCATCGACTATTTTCCAGCTAATTTTTGAATGGTCTTCCAGCATGTGGCCAAGCGTTGTCATGGCTTAATCGTATCTGGTCGATTATTCTGATCTTTGACTGCTGTTTTTAAGCGAATCGTGTTTGATGCAGTTCCCCTGAACTGCTCACAATACAAAACACCCTTTTGATCCCACCAAATACAGAGCATTATCATGGATATTCGGCTACGGCATTGATTTGTCTTTTAGCCGAGCCTTACATATGACTTTTTTTGCTTGGGATTATCGTAATATATCCAGCTTTCATCATCAGTAACAATAAGATGCAAAATGACTTGATTTTGTAGCGTTCAAGCATCATTTCCGACATGCAATTGCGATTCGGCTTCAATTTATATAGGACCCAAATTCGTTACTTTTAAATAAATCCCAAAGCTTTTAAACCGAAAATGTATGTTGTGTGACCCAATGAAATTGCTTTTGCGGTTGACCAGGAGTCTTCTTCTTATCTTCGAACTGATCACTTTTGAATCGCACAAACCAGTGTTCACAAGTTTATTTAATTGGTGCATGCTGACCGTAAGCTTCTTCTTCTTCTAAATAAAAGACGGTTATCAAACTTGCTCGTAAAACATCTCTTTCAGGCAC